>VZTZ01049772.1:148801-265184 GCA_013400955.1 Drymodes brunneopygia
GTGTGGTGGCGATGGGGGCGGCAGCCGGGACCGTCCCCCCGGGGCGGGAGCGCTGCGGGGGCGGCAGGAGACACACAGACGCATACACACAGACACGCACACGGAGGAGCCGCCCCCGGGGGTGGGGATAGCACGGCAGAACCCCCCCGCCCCCGGGNCTATCCCCTCCAGCAGCACGAGAGGGACCTGAAGGTGCCAGCATGGGCTTCTCCCAGCGCAAAGTAATCAGACAAAACCCCTGCAGCCTTCTCCCGTGGCTCTTTCACTGCACAGTTTCCTCACCCCCCCCCACCCCAGCTCAACCCTGACCTTCACCACCCATCTGTAGCATCTCCAAGAGCCAAAGGGGGGCTGGTTGGAGTGAAAATTACTGTTGGCTTCCACTGCTCCCGGTTCTCCCCAGTGTGCAGTCCTGCTGTGCTGGCAGTGCTGCAGGGTCCCGGACCAGCTGCCGGTCCCTCTCTTGTACAAACCACTCGTGTCAATACTCAGACAGAGAGGCAGCAGCTGCCAGGCCGGGCACCCACGACTCCCATGGGCTGCAAATGCCTGAAGCCCCCCTGGCAAGGAGAGGGATTGCAGGGGGTTAAATGACAGTGCAAGTAGGAGTAAAGAAACTGGAGGGCAAGAGGGAAAGCTTCCTTGCTGAGAGCTCCATTCACAAAATAGTGCTGGTGAGTGCCACTGCCTCTTCAGGTCTACCTAACGTGTACAGTGGCAGGCTGCATGTGCATCCCCTCAAAGCCATCATGAACCCTCAACCTCTGTTTCTCCAACTCAAAAGCAAGGGTAATTTTGGGTAACTATGCCAGCCATCAGCTGGGCCCTGAGGATGAAAAACACTGGCTTGCCACCTCTGTACCTTCCCATAATTTCTTTTTGTTCCACCTTTTCTTCCTATTTATAGATTTCCACCATAGACAGAGAGAAGAATTAGAGGACAGAGCTGGCTGAAAAGTAATCTGAGGAATTTGAAAAAAAAAGAGTTCATTTTCAGCCAGCTCTCAGAGCCAGCTCAGCACGTGGGTGCATGGCAGTGAATGAAGTGCAAGGCACAGGCTGTGGGGCTGTGTCCCCTGGCAGCTTGCCCTTCCATTCACTTCTCCATAAAGCTGCAGCCCAGAGTAGGGTTGTCTTTTACCCACTCCTGAAGACATTGGCAGTGACAAGGAGGCTAAGGGTAAGCTTTGCATTGTGCATGAAGTTCTCCTTCAAAGTAGCAAAAGTTTTGGGCTTAAGATGAAGCTAAGGTAAAACACTTTTACCCAGCTCTTTGCTGCTGTGATGATGACTGATTTTGTAACACATGAGAGAGATTGAAGCAGTTATCAAAATGTGGAGCACTGTCCTTTTCCCCAGAGGGATGGGCTAGATAGCCCAAAAGATCTTTCATATCTCACAGTTGGTGCATTATCAGCATAAAAAAGGAAGAGGATGAAAGGAGTGTGGGTTGAGGTACATGGATATAAGCATTGGACTTACCAGTTCTTGGCAGCTTGGTCCTTTGTGGCTGTGTTTGCTATTGAGAAGGACAAGACACCTTTGCAGGAGAACGAGATTGTGGAGGCTTCAGCAAGAGGAATTTTTCATTTCACTTCTCTGCCCTACTGATGACTGTATTGGTTTATTTGTTTATTATTTCTTAGTGATTTGTATACATATCTGCTATGGTTTTGTCTGCTCCTTTTTTTCTGAGGGCAGACAAGCCTTAGCTTCAGGTTAAAGGTTGGGCTGGCTCCAAGAGGCTTGGGTTGAACATTACACTCTGCAAATCTGCTTTGGAATGAACTTTGGGGCAGTTTCCAATGCACAATCAGGAAGAGTTTAATATCTGGCTTTTGATATGTCCATCACTGCCGAAATGACTGTAGCCTGGGGCAATCTGGCCACAAATCTCATAAGAACAGGCATTTATAGGGGATTTCTGGCCAAGCAACAACAAAAAGAGATCTCACAGCTAGAGGCATCAATTACAGAGGAGAAAAGGCTCAGGCCAAATTCCTCTAAATGTTCTTGACTTTTGGGGCAGTCCAGATCTGTCTGAAATTCAAGCCTGGCTCCAGTCTTACCACCTTCCCTGCCCCAGGAAGGGGCCCACTGCACTATAGATTCTGAACAAAAGCCAGCGGTTTCTTCCCATCTCAAATAGCAGCACTCTCAGCTCTATTGGAGCCGGGGAGCAGGATGGAGTGGGGACAGTTGTTTATCAAACTGTCCTTTTTTTAGTTTATTTTTTTTCCCAACATGATATTAGAAGGTGTCATGTTTTAGAAGGTGGTTGAATATCAGCCTGTCTCTGAGAGACATCAGTCTTTGAATAAGGAGCGGAACGTCCGACGGTGCCCTGCTCAGTTCCTGTTAGGACAATTTGCTCATCATCACGATTTCACCCTTGTTCTTAAGAAAAAAGCCCTCCACCCTGGCAGCAGCAGCCTCATGCTCCACTTGTCAGGGTTGGCTGCCGTGTCACGCCATGGCGGTGCGAGCTTGCTGCCATGGCAGAGGCAGACGGACAGAGCCCACGGCTGCTGGCCAGATATAGCTCTGCCAGAGATAGCGACGGGCACGGTGTGGGCTGCTCCGTGTACCCACGGGGATATTTTGGGTGGATATTTGGGTGGGCAGTCCCATGCTCTTGCTGCCGGGCACAGAGCAGTGTGCTGGGCAGATGATTTAATTCCAGCTTAGCTCCGTCGAAATCGTCTACCACAAGGGGACCCACCGTGTTTAGAAGATGTGTTTTCTCATTTAGATTTTGGCTTGCTGACTGTCATGGCTGAAACTCAAAAGAGGCAGCCGGCTCAAGGTAACAGAGAGATGCTTTCTCCAGCAAAGCTGTCTGTATCCCCACAATTTCTTTTTCCCTTCATCCCTTTTTTAAAATGCAAAACATCTGCTCAAACATCTCACACCATGGGCTTTTTATTTCATGTTTTCAGGCTAGTAATAGGGATAAAAACTAAATCTTTGGTGCTGTCAGTCAGAGACTGATTTATTCTGAGCGTCGTCTCAGGTTGAAGGGGAGGGTTTGGTGTTCACAGTGATATTTAAAAAGTCCCTCCCATGGGTGTTGAGCAATGTATTTGCTGTTAGCTCATCCTGCAGTAACACCGCCTCTACCAGGAGGTGACCGCTTGCTTTTTCTCTCCCTCACTGTCAGCCAGAAACCTGGCCCTGGAGAAGCTGATGGAAACAGGAGCCAGCGGCTTGTGCCTCTACACCCTCCTGCCCCATGGGTCTCCTGAGAAGAAGGGATGGACTGACTGACAGCTTTACAGTCCTGCAGAGGTGGCTGTCCTTGCTCGTGCTGTGGCTCCCAGTCCTCAGCTGCTACCTTCCCTAGAGCAAGGTGGCCAACCAGAAAAATACATGCAAATATCAAACCTAGATGATAAATGAGTAGCTGTTCACAGTATGATCCTCCAAGATTATATTTAAGCAGAAAAATGATGAGAACACACTGAAAATGTGACAGGTAGGATTAAAGAAATACCTTTCGCTAACAGCCAGACGTCTAAAGGGTTTTTTTGGGTGGTCTTGCTCATTAAACACCTGGCTTCATTACTGGCTGGATGTGTCTGACTTTAGCTAAGCATGAAGTTATGCACCAGAATTTGCCCCACTTGTCTCTAGAAATTAGTACTGAAATGGCACTTATCATTCGCCATGAAGATCATTGTCATTTCATGCTTGTGAAAATATGTATTTCTGAAATGTAAACTGTTGCTCTGGTTTCAAATACAAAATTGAGAAAGAAAAAAGTATATGGCTGAGTGGATGTAAAAGGGGCATTGTTGCTTGATACCAAATCTTTAAAAAAATGAAAAATGCTGATTAAGGTATTTGTAACCTATTTGACACGTTAAAAAATGATCAGATATAAACTTAGAAAGTGATTAGAATAATGGAAACTTCAGGTCCAGCTTCTGTGATTTTCAAAGGGGAATACCAGAATGCCAGACTCCTCCATGTTCATTTGAAGAGCTCAGTCTCTATGTTCATTCTTCAGAATTTTCTTTCTTTTAAAAAGCAGTCTTCAAAAACCAAGGCATCACTTGACCATGATCTGCTTGTGCCAGCCAATCCAGTAAGGAAAATGCTGTCTCTCACAGAAAGAGCAGTGCTTGCATTTAACTGTACTCCCCTGGGATATATTTTTAGGAGGGTGCCTGTGCATGCACTCAAAACGCTGCTTGTGGGCATGACCCCTTTCTGTTGGATGGTGGCACTGGCTCTGCTGCTGAGCCCAGGCGAGCTGAGGGGAGGCATGCGAGCCTGCGCTTCCCTCGCCAGATGGAGTTCACACCCACTACAATTATGTTTGCAACACATGATTTGCTTAAGGTGCCTGTGGATGTTTCAAAAGAGTGGGGTGGTTTCAGCAAAGCAGTCTCAGAAGAAAAGCAGTATCAGCCCTTGGCATTTTTACCACTGAAATTTTCCTTCAAGAAGCAGAAGCCTAAAGGCAGTGTTTGGAGTTTTTTTCACTTTGATGGAAAGTGTCATGAACTTTTCATTATAGGCTGGAGGGCAGTATATAGACTTGGAAAATGGCTGTGTAAAGGCCTGTATGGGTGGATTCCCTGGCATCCTGAATTACTGCTGTCATAGAACACGGAATCATAGGGAGGTTCCAACTCAGGCTGGGAGGGACCTCCAGAGACCATCTGGTCCAACCTTAGATGGAAAAGGGAATCTAGATGAGATTTTCTAGCACCCTGTCCAGTCGTGTCTTGGAAACCTCTGAGTTGGGGAATCCACCACATCCTTTTGGAGGCTGTTCCAGTGGCTGCTTCCTTATGGTGAAATCCACACCACATAAGGAATTGGAAGGATGAGCTGTATGTATCATGCCAGAGCTAATGCTCACTCTCTGGCCTCCTTAACAGACACCTTGGCCCAGATAATTGTCATCCTGAGTGCCCGATAATAACCTTGAATGCACTCCCATGGCATTAAGATAATTTTGGCTTCTCATGTTGCAAATGCCAATAACCAAATTCTGGATTTTGGTTCAGAACCAAACTTCAATTCCAGAGTAAACAGAGCCATTGTCAGAACAAAAACTGGGTGCAGAAAAACCTATATCCTCAATATGTATCAATAACTAGTATTAAAATTTGCTGACACGTGAACATTTCCTGCTTCCATAGATATTGGCAGCACAACTTCTATTGACCACAGTGAGATGGGATGTGCCTCAGTGGGGTGATATTCTGATCCACGTGTTTCTGCCATTGATTTATAGAGTATCTACTGCCACAGCAGCTATTAACCTTCAGTTACAGTAGGACTTCAATAACTGAAATACCACTCTGAGTTTTCTTTGTAACAGTCAATATGATTTGTTCTAGAAAAAACCCATAAATATATATTTAAAGAACCAACCTTATCAGATTTCCAGCTATCACAGGAAGATACTGCTTCAACATTTTTCTTCATCAGTCTTTAGTCATGAAAACCAAAATTTCAGGGGAACTTGGGTCTTTAGGGAGCAGGAAACCAATGTGTTAATTAATTGTGGGTTGATGAGAGCACTGCCGGGACAGATGTTCCGCCACTCACATGGGCATTGCAAGAACTTCAAGTGAGATCTCACTTTCCTAGGAAGGATGAAATCTGGGAGGGAGAATGTATACAAAGGTGAAAAGGGCTCTGTGACAAGGAAACACAGGATGGGTCTGTGCATGCATCTGCCTGATTTGCAAAGATGCTGAGAACAGGCAACTTCTTCATCCCCCTTCCCCACTGTTAGCTTCAGGAACCTATTTACAACACTGGAAACTGGGAAAGGTCAGAGATAAGTCCTGTGAATCTGAGTAGAAAGCTTCTTCCTGATGTGAACTGGTTTCACAAAGGCATGACTTGAGCAGGGAAGTATACATTCATTAAAAAACATCCTTCCTTAGAACCTGCATTTGGGCCACATTTGTTTTGTGCATGCCCCAATTGGCACAATCAGCTCAAATATCATGGTCATGTGTCAGCTGCCGTGCAGGTGATTGCAGCTGGAAAAGTAAAGAGCAAGAGTTCCACTGCTGCTGTTCCTAAGTGCAGAAGAGCACCAGACAGCCAGCAGCCTCCTTGAGGACTTGTCTTGCTCCTGAACATGATCTAGCAGTGCAATAAAGAAGCTGAAAAAGGATGTGGATGGCTGTGAACTAAGATGTTTCATGCATCACTTATCCATTGCCATTAGCTAAAATGCATCCAGGACCTAAAACCCTCTTTGTGAGCACCAAAGACCTTTGCCTAGTAACATTAAGGAGTTATTTCTGTTTCTCATGTTGTTCTTTGCCTGTGCCATCCCTGATCATTCCCATCTTTGGGCTTTGTAATGAACTGTTTGCTCTGATAGACCCTAGCAATTTGGGGACTGAACCCCAAGGGCCTTGGACAAGCCCCTCCAGCTGGGGAGCAGGCAGTAGCCATTAAAGGCAGGCTGGAAGAGGCAGGCTGCTGTAGTTTGTCTGTCCTGTCACTAGAGTGAGACATGCTCACAAGCATCCTGGTCTCCTCTTTCAGGAGGTGCTGAGCAGGCCTGTGGGGGGCTGGTGCTGATGCTGGCTTTGAGGGGGCACCCTGCACCATGGCAGACCTTGGCATCCTCAGCAGGCTGGGGCTTGGGATTAGAAACTCTCCAGGTTACCACATTCTACTGCACAGAGGTTTGTTTTTTTTTCAGTTGCCTCAGAATATTGAAAATGAAGGAGAGGGTGGGAGGGCCCCTAAAAATCCTTTGTCATAACCTCTTGATGGCCCCTGATTCCTGGGCTGATCTGACCTGTAGTCCAACAGAGTCCTCAGGATCTTTCTATTGACTTCCAGAAGTCTTTGAGCCAGACCATCACACTGCTTAGCCTGAGCGAGGCCAAGCAGCACTATAGGTATTGCAGATATTTCTTGTCCAGGTAGCAAGGACAGTGAACTTTTTACTGAAGGGTAAAAAAGACAGCAGTAGTTCTGACATCTAAATAAAATGACTCATTGAGGAAACTGCCCTGTCTCGCCATCTGTGAAATGCCCACCTGAAGACCCGTGATTCACGACAATGTATTTTGGAGGGGCCCGTAAGGATGCTTTTTTTCTTTCCCCTATTTTTTCTTTTTCTCAGAGTGTGATGCCCTGCCAGTGAGTGACTTGTGCAGTCCAGACGGAGAAAGCAAGCTGTTAAAAGGTAGTGATTGCAGCACTGATCTCTTGCAGGCTCTGCAGTGTGAGGAGGTGGTTCTGAATCACAATGAACTTAATTGAACAAGAAATGGCATTGATTTTTCCTTTTCAGCCCTCCCCATTGCTCACAGCAAAGGTGCATTGAACCCTCTGCCCATGCCAAGCAGCAGAATTGCACAGCACAGTAGAATGGAGATTTTTCACTTTTGTCCTATAATTAGCATGTATTTATTTTTAAATAGGGTAAAAACCAAAGCTCTCTAGGCTTTGACTTGTCATCAGGGAAAAGCACTGCTGGTGCAGCATGAGTTTCAGGAGTCTAAGGAGCCAGGTTATGTGAGAAGCCATAGCTTGCTCCACACTCCCCTGGCCAGGAAAAAATGTTGCTCTTGAGTCCATCTGATTGTTGGAAGAACTAGAATGACACAATTGCCAAGCTGCTGAAGGGCTCCTAAAAGGTCATTTTGTATTATTTTTTTTAACTTGGACAGGTAAAGGTACATAAGCTGCCTCCAATCTGCAGGGAAAGCAGGAAGAAAAGCATCCCATACTCTAATTATTGAATCATTGTTATTTTTTGCCCTGTTAAGCTTGTTAACACACACAGCTAGTGACTTCCTACAGAAGCTGTTAAACCCATCAGTGAACAACCCCAGGTGTTTACACTTACTTAGAAGTGTATGAGGTGCTTGTGAATTTTCCAGTGTCTCTCCCGCTAATTTTCCCAAAATGTGAGAAAAAAAAGTATTTGGGAAATTCACTAGCAAACTCATGCTAGCAGCCTTAGTGCCCAGATCCCAGCTCTGGTATCATAATTGGGCTCCCTTCAATGCACAGCTTGTTTTTTTTCTTGAGGGGAATTCTCCAGTTGAGATTGCCAGGCTGAGCAGGGGAGGGAAGAATGGCTAAAGGAAATGTAGGTGCAAAGTGCTAGGTAGAGCAGTGGATGCCATGTATCTCAGTGAGATCAGCTTCTACCCTTAATAAGCACATATCCCCAGCAGCAGGTGCTGGACAGCAGAGCAATTTGATCTGATGCTGGAAATGGGAGGGGAGGACAAACCCCACCATGCTGTTGATCCTGGCTGCCAGCACAGGGTTTTGGGGCTGTGAGCAGCCTAAATGCTGGGGCTGCTGCAGAGTCAGCACAACACCCCTCTCCTGCCTGCCTCCTGCCACTTGCTATTTTCATTGCTTTCTGGGGAGTGAGATTAAATGGACAGTGAGCATGTACGGGTTCCATGGAAAAGTCCTGTCATTGCCTGCAATAAAAGAGCAGGATCAGACTCTTCTAGAGTTGATACAATTCCTGAAAGTACTGAACATTGTACAAGAACTGAAGCAGTGTGCTGTACTGCAATAAGATACACATAACGAAGTTACTGGCATCCAAGAACTCTAATGAGGAAAACACAACTAAGAATTGCTATTACCAAAAGGAGGGATGACATTGAGTAGCCTAAGAAATGAAACTGAAGGAAATGCCAGTATTTTGTGTTTGCATGCCTGTGAACTGCTTAGGCAAGCCTTCAACACGCCTCTCCTTCTCCTGCTAAGCATTCACGCTTTGCAAACTCACCTCCAAGCATGGATTTCACCTCCTCCAAGCCTGCACCAAAGTCATAAGAGGCAGGTTTTCCCACTGTAAGGGAACAGGTGATATTTCTTCTCTCCTGGTGAAGAAGCCAGACAAGACCAGAAGCACCAAGGCAATTCAAAGTGTTGGGTGGGACTGGGCTTTCCTCTGTGAAAACAAAAGCAGAGCCGTTTGCCACAGCTCATAGCAGTGGTTGTGGCTGGGCATATCTTTTCCCAGCAAGACCTTCAGGCCATCAGGTAAAGGCTATTGCAGGCCCTGCAGCCCTTTCCCACAGCTGATGCCCTTGTCTCCCAGTGATGAAGTTGCTGAGAGATCGGAGGTTGGATGTGATCACCTGGGGAGTGATGCCTCACACCGGTCAGCACCGAGTGCACTTGAGGATAAAGCTGCACCATTCATCTCAAAATGAGGCAGCTGTTTGACTGCTACAGCTGTATTTGGTTTGGATTCTAACATTTACCGACAGAAAGTCTTGAAACAGAGAAACAGTATCAGGAAAAATGATAGGAAGCTTAGTAGTCTGATAGCCTGTAGATGCAATACAGTGAGACTGTGAGGTGTAGAGTTTAAAACCTAAAATATTACATGTATTAAGGATGTTCCCATGATTCCATTGTGAGGATTACACATACCTTTACACCTAGCTAAGCCTTTTCCTAACTTTCTGCAAAAAAACAGCTTTCTACTTGCAATTTTTCAATTACTTTCTCTAGTCAGAGAAGGATTTTTGTGTGTGTATAGTCTGAGGTTAATCTGACAAGGATTCTTAGAGAGATGAGCCTCTACATTGAGACTGGGCTTTCTTGTTGGTACAGGGTTTCCTGTTTGAGGGATTTTTAAATTTTATTTTTAAGCACCCTATTTCAAAACTCAAGGTATAGAAGCATTTCATGTGGCTATTTAGATTTCTGATCTGAAAAATTATTCTCCTATAAATATTTTAACAGGGACACTGTTTAATTTGAAGAATTCTGCAGAGCAATTGTTTTAACACATGCCTCTGACTTTAATCTGCTTCATGCGAGCAACAACCTGTGTACTTATTTAAAGAAAAATTTACCTACCTGCCTAAGGTGCTGTGCTTTTACGAGCAAAGCAGACTGGGAAACCCTCTTCTGTCTGTACCAGAATTCTATGAATGAGAAGACAACCTTAGAAAAACTACAGAAAACTGGGAAAGCAGCTTAAAACTTCCTGCAAGATCTGTATTTGTTCCTTTCTCATACTAAATTCTGCAGTTTATTGCTAGTTAAACAGGTTGCGAGATGTGCTCCTGTGTGCTGCTGATAAATGTGGTGGCAGAGGTAGACTCAGGTGGCTGGTGTGTGTCCAGTGAGGGACTGTGCCAGATGAGAGGCACTGGGGAGATGCTGGTGGTTTCAGGGCTGCTGCTGATGGGATGGTGACAGCCAGCAAGAGCTGCTGGGGCCCTTGTCATCAGCAGCTTGCTGTGAGGTCCTGTGGCAGACGCAATCAGCCCCCTCCCTCCCACCCTGTGAAGAGACAACAGAGGAAATGTCATTGCCTGCTCTCTGTGGATGACTAAGGAAACTCTCCCTCCCATCAGTCTTGTGAGGAACATTAGGTGTGTCTTGGTGCTTCTGGGACATGCCTGAGAAGGGGAGTTGACCTTCCCTGCTGGTTTGGACCGTCCATCTTCATGCTGGGTTTCCTAGTTCACAAATAACAGTTAATTACATAGTTTATGTAATAAGTTACATAGTTTATCTATTACTTATCCAAATAATTTAGCTGTAAATTCTATTGATTAGCATGCCTGTTGCTAGAAGCCTTTGATGCAGGCACAGGCGGGGCACAATTAGCACCAGCATCACCTTACAGCTTGTTTCACCTCAGTGTCTGCACAGGTGACCACACTCCTACCAGCTCTGCTGAGACTCAGGTCTGGCATTGCAAATATATTTGGGCTCAAGAGCTGTAAATTGTGGGAGGTTTTCAGGCTCTATCCAAGCAAAGGAGTCCCAGACAACATAAAAACCTAGCTGGCCTTTTTTCTTGCTGTTCAGTTGTTGTCTAACTGGCAGCAAATCACACCAGAATCTCCAGAGTGCTAAATTACTTTATTCCTCACTGCTTATTTTGGTAGGTAGGAAAGATTTCTCTTTCACATCAGGGGGACTAAAATGCAGCACAGTGAAGTAGAAGATAAATCTGAAGTGCTATCAGATTTCTCAAATCTTAGCCCATGCTCTGCTCACTGGGGACTCCTCCAGCTCTGCAGCTGACCTACATTTAACCTTGTATTTCTTGTCCTTGCAGCTTCTGGGCTTTAAAAAACAGATCTCCCTGGATAAAATCCTGGTTCTTTCGGTTACTTTCTTCACCCCCTGTTTCTGATTGTTGGAAGAATGGTTGATGGAGCTGTTTCTTTCATGTGATCCAACAGATTCACTCATTGTGGAAATAAATCTTGTTTTCCCTTGTATGGTAAGAATCCACCAACAGGAAATAATGGTCCTGTTTTATTGCTTTATGTTGTTTGTTTGGTTGGTTTTTTACCACTCAGAAATTTTCTTTAAAATAAAGCTTTTTCTTACTTATGCCCCTTTGTGTCCTGTGCTTTGCTTCAAACATTTATGATATGCTCTTCATTTCCTCTTCCCGTTTTCTTACTACTTCTGTTCACAGACATGTACTTCATCCAAACTCACTTTGTAAAGCATTGCCAGTCACACCATGTGACTTGTCGCTGGCCAGAGTGTACTGTCTGTATTTTGGGTGATGGTCCAGGTTGTTTCAGCTCGGTCTCTCCAAGACAGAGCTTAAACACTGCTCTGCTAAGCCCAGTGTGACTTTCAGGCCAAGAGATTCCAATCTCACATCAATAATAGCAACATTATTTAAATTGATATGGTTGAAAATTATGATCCTATTTATGATTTATTCACTGGTTTTCAACATTTACAGGTTTTTAAAGAGCCATTTTCAGCTTCACTCGCAGTATTATGCTTCTTCATGGCAGCAGCTGCTGCCTGTCAGAGGTCCCTCATGTGCTTTCACATGTGAATGGGACAGAACAGGGTATCTGCTACCATTACCAGGGATCCATGTTGTATCTCTCTCCATCTTGGGCTACATTTGGTGAAAAGCTCTCCTGATAGCTCATAGAATTATTTAATCAGAGAATATCCCAGGTGCAAGGTGCTGCACTGGGATCAGAGCAGTTCCAAGCACTATGAATGTACTCAGAGCAACTCTTAGCGAGAGAAGAACTTGGAAGTGCTGGTGAATAAGAAGCTTGACATGACCTGACAATGCACACTTGCAAACCATAAAGCCAATGATACCCTGGGAAGGGATTCTGCTCCTCTACTCTGCTCTGGTGAAACCCCACCTGGAGTGCTGCATTTGGCTCTGAGGCCCTCAGCCTAAAGATATGGAGCTGTTGGAGTGAGACCAGGGGAGGGCTGGGAGGGTGCTCAGAGGGCTGGAGCACCTCTCCTGTGAAGACAGGCTGAGAGAGCTGGGGTTGTTCAGCCTGGAGAAGAGAAGGCCCAGCGAAGACCTTCCAGCACCTTGCAGTACCTCAAGTGGGTCTGCAAGAGAGCTGGAGAGGGACTTTTTACAACGTCAGGTAGTCATAGGACAAGAGAGAAAGACTTCAAACTGAAAGAGGGTAGGTTTACATGAGATATTAGGAAGAAATTCTTTACTGTGATGGTGGTGAGGCACTGGCACAGGTTGCCCAGAGAAGTTGTGGCTGCTCCCTATACTGGAAGTGTTCAAGCCCGGGCTGCATGGGGCTTTGAGCAGTCTTCCTTAGCTACTTAGTGGAAGGTGTCCCTACCCATGGCAGGGGTGTTGGAAGTAGGTGATGTTTAAGGTCCCTTCCTGCCTAATCCATTCTACGAAATGATTCTATGATCCAGAGTTAGAAGGAACCCACAAAGATCATCAAAATCCAACTTCTGGCCCTGATCAGGACATCCCAAGAGTCACACACTGTGCCTGAAAGTGTCCAAACACTTTCTGAATTCCTTCAGTGTCTGACCACTTCCTTGGGGTGCCTGTTCCAGTGCCCAACCACCCAAACCTATTAGGAGTTCTAATATCCCAACCTAAGCTTTCCCTGAAGCAACTTCAGGACATTCCTTTGGGTCCTGTCAGTGGTCACTAGAGAGAAGAGATCAGTGTCTGCCCCTTCTCTTCCCATCACGAGGAAGTTGTAACTGCAATGAAGTCTCCCCTCAGTCTCCTCTTCTCCAGGCTGAGCAAGCCAACTGACCTCAGATGGTCCTCATATGGCTTTCCTTCAAGGCCCTTCACCATCCTCATGGCTGTCCTTGGCAGGCTCTCTAATAGCTTCATATCCTTTTTATATTGTACCACCCCAAATTGCCCTCAGCACTTGAGGTGAGGCTGCCCCAGTTCAGAGCAGAGCAGGACAATCCCCTCCCTTGCCCAGTGGTGATGCTGTGCCTGATGCCCCCCAGGACAGGCTTGGCTCTCCTGGCTACCCGGGCACTGCTGGCTCATGTTCAGCTTGCCATCCCAGGTCCCTTTCCATGGGGCTGCTTTCCAGCCTCTCATTCTCCAGTCTGTCTGTGCATCCAGGGCTGTCCCATCCCAGGTGCAGAATCCGGCACCTTCCCTTGTTGATCCTCACACAGCTGGTGATTGCCTACCTCTCTGATTTGTTGAGGTCTCTCTGCGGGGCCACTCTGCCCTCAAGGGAGTGAACAGCTCCTCCCAATTTGGTATCATCAGCAAACTTACTTAGTATACCTTTGATTCTACATCCAAGTCAATTATGAAGATGTTGACGAGCACTGGCCCTAAATAGAGCTGTGCAGAACCCCACTAGTGACCAACTGTCGGCCTGATGTCACCCCATTCACCATAAACCTTTGTGCCCAACCTGTCAGCCAGTTTTTTTGCCCAACAGAACCCTACTATAGATCTGGAATGATCACACAGAAAGGACAGTAGAGAGAGCAGCAGAATGTTCACTTCATTATAGGAAAGGTCAAACAATTAATGTAATGAGCTCCACAAAGTGTATAAGGGTGCAGATCATCAGTGCACAGACTTGAAAGAAGCACTGTAGCAAACTCTAAAAGCAGTTTCACTAACTTAAGAAAATTCTGAGTCTGTGATGGCACTTGTCACAAGAGGCAAAAAATCCCTCAACAAACACAAAACAAACATCTCCCCTGTGAATCCTGTTCCAGGTCCTTGACTGTAGAGGACTGCTAGGCATAGAACTATTAGTATTATTAGCTTGAAATTGCATCTTGAGAAAGTGACTGAACTTGGAAAGCTGGAGAGAAGAATTCCACTGAGGAACCACAGAGCTGGTGGGGGACATAAAACTGTTCATTATTCTTCAGGTCTGGGGAAAATTACAGCAGAAGTAAAGAATTTATTTTGAAATACATTCTGGTTATTTCAGACACTAAGTGAAATTTGCACCAGCTGAATTGTTAGCATGCTTTTTTTTTTCTTAAAGGGAAGAAAATCGTGTAAAGTCATGGCACACAAGGGGTGCATTCTTTTTTTTTTTTTGTTTCTGAAGTGAGATCTAAATTAGTGCGATCTGAATTAGTCTGATAAACTTATGGTAGAACTAGTCTGGACTTTTGTAACTGGGAGCCATACCCTACACAGTGCAGCAGACAACACACAAGCCATCCCTCAGGAGCTGTGATTAAGGATGTGGTTAGTGGCTCATTCCTGCCCCAGAGCTGAGCTCACCAGGAGCTTGGAGAGTTAGGAAGGAAATGCTCTTCCTTGATCCTGGGTTTCTGTTAAGCTGATTTAATCACTTGAGCTGAGAATTGCTCCATCTTTGTCTCTAATTTCTTCAGAATATCTAAATGGCCTCAAGGGATAGAAAAATAATATTTACATGTAAGATCATAAAAGAAGAGCTACGCCAGGATAAATTTTGCCTTTTGATGCATATGAGATAATGATAAAGGAGTGTCTTGGGCTAAAGAAGGAAACAGGTTTGCATCTCATGTAAAGTCTTGGATTTACTGCTGCAGGATTAAACAATTAACTTTAAATCAGGGGTTTATAGCAAGTTGGTTCATTTTTGTAGTAACAGCCACCATTAGAGAATTTTTGGGTTTCTTATTCAAGACACAAAAGGGGAGGGGCAAGTGGTTGAAGCACTTGAAATACAAGGCAGTAAATTTTATTGTATGAACGTCTTTTTATCTGTTCCCTTACCAATTAGAGGGAAAATTTTGCATTTTCTTATATTGTTGGTAAATTTAGGATTGGTCTTGCAGTGTCCTGCATTGTGGGAGAGGAGGAGTTGGGACTCCTTCCTGACCTATGGCAGTGGCTATTCATTCTGGCTACTCTTTGAGAGAGACCTACTCTTTCAGTGAGAAAAAAACAGAGCAAATCCCATCACAAAGGTTACTGTCTTCCACACTGATTTTTTTGAGCAAACTGTCTGGAGAAACACAGATTCATCACAGCTGCTTCAGGAACTGGCAAGCTTCTAATTATGTTTCACTGTTCCGGGTATTACTTCTAGGATGTTTTTTGGCTCACACATGATAAAAGGTGACTTTGGCTTAGCTAGTTATTAGCTAACAAGCACAAAAAGGAGAGAAATGAGGCAGTGAATGAAAATTATGTAGGAGGGAGAGAGTGACTTCAGGAATCATCAAGTCATACCCTAGCCACTGCTGCAGGTGGTGTTGCCAACCAGAAGTAGTAATGGCTTGAAGACTGCTGGAAGATGCAGCCAGGGTGGTGATGTTTGCTTCTTGGAGAAGGTCACTGTTCCTTCCAGTGACCTTGAAATAAATTACACTTCTCCAAGAGGTATTGTGGCTTCATCTTGTTAATGGAATCAATCCATACATTCAGAGTTTCTGACTCATGTCAAGCCCTGATGTTGGCAAGCCCAGGAGTGTGTTGTCTGATCTGTGATTAGCAATATCACAAAATAACTCAGAGAGAGAGCTCACAGGCAGATCCATGGCAAGCTCTTCTATATAAGTGTTGCCACAAGAAAAGGTTCGGACAACTTGCATGCAAAAGTAATTGCCACATCTGTACATGCAGCTGGCTTGAGCCTGTGTGGAAGCTCACGCAGCTGGACCAACAGGACATCCTCAGAGTCTGAATTTGCAGCTACAAATTGGCTCTCACTAACAAGACCAGTTGGTGCCTATTGCAGCCATGGGTACAGTAGGTGCCATGGTGGTGTTTTGTAACAGCAGCTTGGGTAATACCTAATTTTCTGTTCCCTCAGGGGCCAAAGTGCAGCTTTCTTATAGTAACATCCATCAATCACCGCTGTGTTAGGTGTGAACTTGGGGCAGGAAGACCTAGGGGAGCTCAAGTCCACTCACACCGCTCAAGAAATTTAAAAATTCCTTCATATGATCTTACAACAGATTTGAATTTTTAAAGGAAACAGTGCCTTAAACAGCTCTCTATATTCTGTTTCTGTATAGACTTCCACGTGGGGACTGGCTTTCTTGTTTATTTTACCAAAAATAGTTTTTCAGTGCTTCAAATTTTCAAGGGATTTTGATAAGGTGAGGAGGAATTTTGCTTGTACACGAGCTGTGGGAGAACTTTTGGCATTTCTCTTTACAGTGGTGTGTTTCTGTCTCCATTTGGGACCCATCTGAGTCCCTCCACTTGGCTGCTGCCCTTCTGTCCTTCATGCATAAACAGCAAGACATCCATTTTCACTCTTTTCTCCAGTTCAAATAAACTTGTAATCTGATAAAAAAAGGACATTTTGGGGACTGAAAAGTCATAAAAAGTGACAAGTCTTGTCCCCTCCTGACTTTCCTCACATTACATTTCACTCATGCTGCCAGGAAGCAGCATCTGCTTCCCTTGTTATCCTGGCATTTCCTCTGCGTGATGAAGAAAAATCCTCTTCCTCATTACCAGCCACACATTGCATCCTGCTTTGCACCTGCTTCTTGTTTTCCCAATTATTTTCTTTACTTTAGTTTACGAGTCTTAATTTAGAAAGCAATGAGCAAATGTAATTCTTCCCAGATACATTTATTCTCCTCTTTACCAGTCCACTGAAATGCCATCCTTCCTTACTCCTTTCCTTCACCTTTTTGTTCTGTCTGCTCAGATTCACTTCTTTTCCCAGCCTTTGCTGTTTCACCTCTCCTCCCCCTTCTCCTACAGACTTGTTGCTCCTGCTCTGTGGTCAGCAGTGGGATGTTCAGCTCTGTTGTGTGGTGCAAGGAAGGTTTGAAGCAGCAGCTCTACTTGGCACCAGGAGCCAGGGGTGCCAGTCAGCCCCAGGGCATTGCTCCCAGTGTCCCCTTTGGGACCAACTTCTCTATATTCCGGAAGAAACCAGCTAGTGACAGCTCGCAGGTTTGATGATGGTGGTGGTGGGGCTCAGGCCAGTGCAAATGACCTGCTCTATTTTTAATTCCTAATTCCTGCAGGAATGGAGCATCACAGAAGTTGCCTTTGAACCGCTATGAAAAAGCTGTAAATTCAGGGTGGATCTCAAGCAATCTCAAGTGTCTCTAACATCCCATTCCTTGTAACTCCTCAAAACACCCTGGTGACAGACAGCTGTTGTGTGACAGTGGTCCACTCCCTGTGAAAGCTTTTCCAGGCACTAATAGCAGTATTCAAACTGTCTCAGAGCCCAAGGCAAATGTTTTCTTCAACATATACTGGCACAAGTTAATACAGATAAGCTGCCTGTGAAACACATAACCTCAAAGGGGTTGCCATTTCTGTCTCAAAATTTCCCTTAATTTGATGAGAATAGCTAGTGACAAGCAGGGCTGGCTGTGGTTCTTGGAGGGACGGGCTCTGTGGAGCCAACACAAGTGGAGGTGGTGGGGTTTGACCTCTGTCTTCTGTCGTGTGCTCAGATTCCTCTCCTGCCTTTGGCCTCTCAGCAGAAAACGCCGTGGCACGGCTGAGACTTGGACGAGCACTGAATGCAAATGTGCCTTCCCATCAATTAAGCAGGAAGAAACAATCATTTGGCTGCAAATATCCTGACTGCTAAAGCAAGCAGTTTAATTACTGAATCTTGCTGAAATTCACTTTCATTGAGAAATGAAGTCTGATTCTCTTCCCATGGGGGTGGCTGCACTTCTGTTCCCTTAAGGAGCATGGTAATTTTTCTTTTTGTGGTCCTCATGGTTGGTTAAAAATCAATTTTCTTTATCCTAATTCTATCTACATAAAATCCTGCTGTGTGCTAACTGCAGCCACCCCTTTGAGCCCAAATGCCTACTGTGATGACTTTTCTTAGGTGAACTTTACCTCATAAGTGTTGTGTCATTATTTAACATGATCAAAAGCTATTATAATGGGTCTGTATAATTAAAGTAATTAATTTAACTAATTACCTTTTTTTTTATAAGGAAAACAGATATATGAAATAAAGTAGTTCTCTTGTCTTAATCTTCCATCTTATTTCTGTACAAATTGAGCCTCCCACATGTGGACCTTTTTCTCATTTCATAAAAATAGAATAAATCAATTTAACAGGATCTAGAAATTCTCCAGGACGTGTAATTAAGGGCTTGGTCTATTTGTCTGCCTAGCTTTCATAATCTACCAAATATTACTGCTTCTGGTCTAAAAGCTGGGGGATGTGCTCTACTGGAAGGTCTCTACTATATTGTGTTTCTTTCAGCCTAGCACACAACAAAATGTCTCATCTGCAAAAATGTGGGATTTTGACACTTAACATAAATAAATAACAGAGGTGGAACTACTATTAAGAAAAAATGTTCACTTGGTTTTCATTAATCACCCCACCTGTTTCCTCAAATGGCTCAAATCCAAATGTTCTGACATGCAAATCCTGACATCAACTTGTGACTGTAAAGTTGGTGCATTTTGTAGCTGTTAAGGAACTGTATGCTGTCAGTTTGTCACATGCTGTAAACTGGCACATCTTTATTGAAGCCAGTTGTACTCTGTCGACTCCATGCAAAATAAATAGCTGGTCCATTGTATTATAAGTCTTTATTCAATTCTAATTAAAATCAAATAATTCTCCTGCCAGCTTCCTAGAGAGCTAGATCAGACTCTGGGAAACAATGGGGAAAACTGTAATTTGTGTGATTTTTTAATATCATACCCAAGGAATTATATTTATGCAAATGTCCTTGGCTAAAATCCAGCAAGCAGAGCTGGTGGCTTTGAACAACCTTCATCCCCCCAACTTGAGGGTCCCAGAACCAATACAAAGAACTCTATAAAATATTTAAATTTGAGGTCTGAGGTTACTAATATTAAATGGCACTCCTCAGCTCCAAATGCCAACCAGCTGACCAGAGAGAAAAATTTGATTATGCTCACCTCTGATAGGATAAGAAAAATCTTAAAGTTAAAAATTTGTCCTTTCATCTTATCAACAAGCCATAATGGATGAAAGTAACTTGCTACACGATTCTAGTTCAGTGAGAAGAGGGAAAAGAAGTGTGACAATGAGTCATCTGGTACAAAGCATCAGAATTCAGTAAATAAAGCTTTTTTTTTTTTTCCAGGCAAACTGGCTTTTATCTGACAAGGTCTGTATGACAGCTGTGTGTTTCCAAGAGTGCCATTCTCTAGAGGCAAGAGAGCTAAAGAATACCAGTAAGTCATGGGTAACCTACTTCTCTTGGGTATTACCTCACATGCTCCTTTTATTTGGAGCTCCTATCTCAGCAAACCAGGGGAATCAGAGGCAGTGCACACACTTACAAAGCTGTTCCCCACTGAGGCTGACCCCCAGACTCTAACTCAGGTCCTTGGACTGCTCACTTACAGGTTTACAGTGCCCTCAATCAGTCCTACAAATAAAAACAAGGAACAGGGACTGTTGTTAGAGGCTCTGAATTGGAAAGCTTGTGATCTGCTGCTGGCACAGACAGGCACAACCCTGTCAGCCCTGCTAATAAACTTCAGTCACAGAGATGACCTGCAGACAAGCTCCACAAGTTGATGATACCTTGCAGTTCTTAGGCAAAGATTGTTCCACATGTCAATGCAGAAGGCTTGTCTATGATATTATTTTTAGAGTAAGGTTTTTATTAGAGAGCTAGAGTGAAAAGAGATCATGAGGAAGAGGGGAGGGCTGTGACACCAATACTTTCAAATGCTTTTCCCTTGCCCCCTGCTCTTTAATCTATGCTGAGTTATCATTCAGTGGTGGGGCCTTGCAATTCCACTCATGTCCCAGCAAGAAGTCATGGACCACAATATGGCAGTGCTGGATTTTGAACAAAATGTGCTTCATGGAAGGTGGCACCAGCCCCAGGAACCAGCTGTTTCAGTAGAGGATGGAAGAGGCAGGATGGCAGGCAGGGAATGATGAACTAAATGACTTTAGGCTCAAAGTAACATCTTGGCCCTGCTCTACATGGGGCTGCCCACGGACACTGCTGTGCTGAGTCCTCACCCCTCGTGAGCTGTCTGTGCCAAGGGCATCCACACTGCACATCACAGGATACACCTGCTGGGGAGGCACCTGCCCTGTGCTGCACCACCTCTGGGAAGATCAGAGAATCAGAATTGTAGAATATCCTGAGCAGGCAGGGACCACAAAGATCACCGAAGTCCAACTCCTGTCCCTGCTCAGGACAGCCCCAAGTCATGCCATGTGCTTGAGAGCATTGTCCAAGTGTTCCTTGAACTCTGGCATCTGTCCTGACAGTGACCCACTGATGTCTGCCCTCAGAGACAGGTGCCTTCAGGGGTATTTGTGGTCTCCACTTTGGGACATAGTTATGTGTATTTATGCCTTCTTCCAGGTCCAAGGGCAGTCAAATTTTGCAGAGAGCTGCAGAGCCATGCACTGCTGCCCGAACCACACCCTGAGGCTGTTTAAGGTCTATCGAGTGACCACTACAGCATGCAGGAGGTATGAGGTACCCCAGCTGTGCTGGGACCCCCAGTGGGACACACTGTCCTCTCCAGCAGTATCCTGACCATTCCATCACCCAATGAGGCACCACTGATGTGTGCAGGAAATTTATTCACACGCCTTGGCTGTACTGGTCACACACAAGGCACCCTTGTGTATCTCAGCACTGCCTACCTCGATGGTAAACTTGACACTAAGTAGGAAGAAGCCAGTAGTCCTCCTGAGGCCATCCAGGTCCTTCAGCCAAACTGTGCCAAGGCAGTAGGGACCCTGACAATTCATTGTGATCCTCATAAGGGACAAGAAACTCATGCTCTCTGTGCATACATCAGCAAAGTCCTCTGTCTCTATAACCTCCCATGGCACTCTGCACCATGACTAGCAACACCTATGCTACTGCCTACCCTTGAGATTCCTCTTTCTCTTTCCATCACTTCCAACTCCATCCCTTCTAACAGTTTTCCCTTCTCTGCCCCTCTCTTTTCATGTGGTAGACTCTTCTGTCCCTTCTCCACCTGGCTGGATTTGCCAGCCCCTCTCAATGAAATCCTCTCTCTATGAGAAAAAAAATATTAATTCTCTTTTGAGGCATAGCTCCAAGCTGTGAGGACCAGCTGACTTACTGGGACATCCGAAGATCTCTCTTCCCAGCCAACACTTCCAAATGTAGGTTTTGTCCTCTTCATGTAGATACTGCAGCACAAGAGTGAGCAGGAAACAGGGCAATTTGGTTACTTTATGCAGCCTCCATCACTGGTGGGTAGCTGGTTAAACAACTGCATGAATTCCTCTATATGTCTTAATACAGAATCTTTTGGAAAACTAGGTGTTTTTACATGTAATTTTCTCTCTCTGTTGAAACATTCCTTGCTTTGCTACAAGCTCATGCCCAACAAGCTCGTGAGTGGAGTGTTTGCAGGGCCACCCCATGCTTCGGTGTGGAAGACCCTCCTGAAAATGGACCCTTCATGGGCCATGATGTTCTCCAGTCTTTGGAGAAACTCTTGGTGGATGGGTGCCCTTCTGCCACCACCAGGTTCATGGCAGTGACATCCAGAAAAGCTGAACACCTCTTGGCTAGTGCTGCAATATCCTTTACATTAAAGGCCACACTGTGGTCTCAGTCCTGGAGTGACCATTTTGTGTTTGAGAGGGGAATGGTGGCTTGGGGTGCTCAGCTGGAATTTGCCAGGCAAGGATGCAGCCCTGCAGATTTTCACAGGTGCCGTGAGTTTAAGTGCTAGTAATAGAAAGAGGAAGGCTCGAAAGAAATATTTACCTGGCAATATCCCTTTAAACCCATGACTCATCATCACAAGTGCACTTCTGATTCTCTTTCCATTCATGTCTCAAAGACCAGTACCTCAGTACATGAAAATTTTAGGCAGTTGCTTTTCTGTGTGGTATTTCAAATTCTGGCTAATGGATGTGGGTAGCACAGATGACTTCGTTATGAATGAACAGTGCTCTGGTGAATAAGTCAATGCACTTCTCCAGCTCCACACCAGAACATGTGAGGCTGTGAGTGGGTTTAACAGGGTCAGACTTTGACTTCTGAAATGGAGCAGTGATGGAGCAGCTGCTGCTTCATATGCTTGTCAACCATAGCCTCAGAATGCAAAACAAGCTAGATTTCAGGGCTCTGCTTTAGAGAGAAAACCCTTTGAGTCAAGGTGCAGGTCCAGGCATAATGCAAGGTCTTATGCCACATTATTGCATTGATTATTGTAATTATGTCCTTTCAGGACAGTTTCAAGCTATGTTCTATCCAATTATAGCTGCTTTAAATACCTTTTTACTGTGCATCATGTGGTGCAGGAGAAAGGAGGTAGTGTATGTATTTTATTCAGTTTCTTGCTCTTACAGTAAGGCTTTTTATGGCCAGAGATTCGGTATTCATATTCTTTATTTCACTGATGGCTATACATGAAGCTAGATATCTTCCTGTGCACCATGCCAAATATATTCTTACATGTGTATCTGCAGTGCAGAGTATCTAGATTTATATAGGGATGAAGAATAGGCCCTCCTTACTCTTGTCCCATTCTTTTGTGGTGGGTTTTGTACATTGAATTTTCATACACTTCATTTGCAACAGAACACATGAAGTTGTGTCAGCATTAAAGTCCACAGCAGCAGTGGGAAAAGGATTTCTCCTTGAATATCTACATGTGTTGATCAATAGGGTTTAGAGGAACTAAATCTCCCGGGCTTCTTATGCAAGGGAGTGGCTTTTGTAGATTTATCTCTTCCTCTGTTCTTTTCCTTCCTCTTTTGTGATTTGTGTTTGATTTTTTGTTGGTGTTTGGTTGGTTGGTTGGTTGATTGGTTGTTTTTTTGTTTGCTTGGTTTGGGTTTTTACTAGCCTAAACTTGAAGAAAAACTTTCAGCACCAAGGCTTTAATTTGCCCAGAAATGGATCCTCCTTCCCTCTGAGCAGAAGGTGAGAGCAATACTGATGTCTAGTTTGTTTCCACCACCATTAATGTATTTAAACAATGGCTTTCTTTTTATTCTTTCATTGAAAATTATCTCAGACTGGGAGAACTTCCACAAAAGCCATTCACAGACAAAAGTCACACTGTTTCCAGTTCTTTAAACTGCTTTTCCACCCCACAGAACGTTCTCCTCTCCTCTCCTCTCTGAACCTCTCTGAACCTCATTATTAGAGATACCAAGTTTTCCTCCTAGGAGGCCTTGTATTTTTCAACGTGCCTCTGTAAGGATGAGCATGCTTCATCCTCTTGCCAAGCATTTGATTACTTCTCACATAGACATCATCAAGTGCTCCCGTGCTTTGCTGAGCCAGGTGTAGTTTTACAACTGAAGCCTCAATTGTTCCTATGAGATCTCGTTTTACCTCTGCTAGAGTGCCAGTACGCTGACTTCGGGTGCTCCAAATTACTCTGCTCTGCTCTGACCTGTTATTCCTCCTTCCCAAGTTGAGACCCTCTGACCCTTCTGGCCTGGTCCTGCTGGTTTCCAGCAGCTCTGATGGCCTCTCTGAGTCAGGCCCATTGGTTGCAAATGCCTGCAACCTCTCTGCTGCGGAGAAGAGGATCCGCCAGACAGGTCTCCCACCACAGCACAGTTTGAGACATTAATGGTTCCTGCTGGGGCACAGAGAGAGGAGGAAGAGCAGACCTGTACTGTTTGGCAGCCTGCTGGGTAAAGCCTGCTGGTTTAACAAGGAAAAGAAAGGGGAAGAGCTTATTATCCACTTTTTTTTTCCTCACAGTTTTTCCTCTGTGCTTTCAAAGAGTGAAGGTCAAGACTGAATGCCAGCATTTCCTATGCATTTATCAAGTGTCAGCAGGGAAAGGATCGCCAGGTGAGGGTCTGTGGATGTCCCACTGCTGAGCTCTCAATGGTGCTGGCCCGCCGTAGATGGTTTGTGGAATGAATTTCCCCAGCCATCCCAGACTTCAAATTGTGTCTGGGAGCACCAGCCACGCGTTTGTGTTGTTATGAGTTAATGTCTTCTGGTCTCTGAGTCATTGCTGATGAATGTTGGGGTGTTTGGAGCCTCATCCCTTGCACACATGAACATTTTCCAGCAATGTTAATGAGATTTGCAACCAATCCTTGTTGACTAGAGCATAGCTGGAGCCAAGCAGAGCAAACGAAGGAGGAACAAATTGGCATGCTGCCATAATCCAGATATCCTCACCTGCTGACTGTAATGTTTCTAGAGTCAAATACTTCAAAATTACATGTACCTATGCTTTGTCCTGCATAAAAATACTTATTTCTAGTCAAAAACCAGAAAAACAAAAAGCCCTACAATGTTCAAAAGCTATTTCTGGGACACGTCTGAAAAATACTGACTTAAGGCTTCTTAAGTCAGCATGAATATAAAGTTTCAGTAATTCAGGAGGAGGATATAGGATATTAAAGTGTTCTAAACCCCCTGAACATGTGGGGTTTTTTTCCCAAAAGTGATCATAATTGTGATAGATTTTTCTGTTTAAGCTCATGCAGACCTCCTAGTCTCTATAGTTGCTCTTCTTATAGTAGGCAGGCACTGAGATCCTGTATGTAAATCATGTTGCAGACTCATTAGTGTTACTGCTGCTTGGTTGCTAGCTGAGACACCAGTTCTGATTTAGGATATTTTGACACTTAGCAACAAACTAAGCTTTGTGAGCAGGTGGCTGAGCCAAAATAGTAGCAGAGTTCGCAGTTAGCTGAAATAATAACAAGGAATTGCTGGTCAGAATATGCTTTCTTTCTTGATTTATTAAAACAGCCTACAAAAAACTCATTTGTGAAGAATCCACTCCCACGAGACACCTGCTTCAAAGCCACCACAGTACAGGTGTTTTGCTTTGCACACAGAGGAACAGTTGCTGCACCCAGAGTGTCCAACCAGTGGATCCATTCACCTGTGGTGGCCAAAGCAATCAACAGCCTGTGTTTCTTGCCTACCCAGGAGATTTTTAACAACTCTGTTCTAAGCTCTCCTAACAGCTTCTTGCACCTGCAACTCTAAATACACCCTCCTTTCCCATTCTAAATTGCTGTTATCTCTGCCTGAAGAATTGGAAGTTGTCTCAGATGGTCTCTCCCAGCCCTGGCGTGGCAATTCCCTTTCTATCACTCCATGTATGCTGTACAGACAGGGTAATGGCATCCACCTTTCCTTTGAGTGTCTCAGTGGTACCTTGGACCAAGGACCTCCTCTCACCGTTTTCCAGCCTGGCTGTCCTTCACAAGCAAAACAACTTTCCAGGCACTGGAGATTGCATAAAGCTGTCACTGTGTGTAATGTCCTCAAACTTTCCCTTTCTGAGAGGAAAGGAGACCAATTCCTCTCACGTGAAACCCTCTCAATATGTCAGATAGAAAGATTAAAACAAAAGAACAGACGAAAAATCAGATGAGAGACCAGCTCTCCACTTTGGACAATGTGCATTTATACTCTCTGGTCACCTTTTTTTCCTTTTACTCTGCATGTTTGCAGTCTAAGGCAGGGATTTGAAACTGATGGCTGAAGGTCAGACACAGCTTGAAAATTAATCTCTCATGGGCTGTGGCCACTCAGTTTTTAAAGGTATGACTGCTGGCTTGCTTGATGTCCTGAGCTCCTGGGGTGGCTGGCCAGCAGTGGCTGAAAGAGCAGCAGAGTTCTTGCCAAGAGGGCAGACCCCACCCTGGCCTCAGGGCTGGAGGATGGCACTTGGGGAGGTCCGAGCATCCGTCTGCTCCTCTCAACTCTGTGATTTTACTGCGAGGCTGTGAGCAAGCCTCTTCCAGAGCTCTTGTGTTCTGCAAAATGGGGCTAGAAATAGAAATTTGTCTCATGCGCGAGACTTGCCATCTGTTTGGGAACCTTGCTAGCAGGTTAAGTTGAAAGTTAAGTGTTGAAGGCTTTGTATGGGAGGATGAGAAGGTGTATGTGTGTGGGGGGGCAGGTTGGGGTGGTAGCCTTGCAAAGGTTCGTGCAGCAGCCGTGAAAGCAGCAGAGGGGACTGAGGGCACAGCCTTGGTTGAGATGCTGCGGGTGTTTCCAGTGTGCTGAGTTGGACACGAAGCTCCACACTCAGGCTCACAGGCCAGTGAGTGGTAGGTACTTGGTAGCTTCATTATGGGCATGCAGCCTGAACCACTTTAGAGGGCAAAACTTATTTTCAGGAGGCAGAGGAACATTCTCTAGAAAAATAAGCTTTCTTGCAGCATGAACTTGCAGAAATCGCTAGTCACTTTCTAAAATCCTGCCAGTTTACATTTACAGATCATTATGTATAAAGAACTAAGTTTTATTAACAGTTGCAGAAGAAATCAATGAAGATATTGCAGAGAATTGTGATCCCAATGAGGAAATAAGCTGCAGGAGCAGAGGAACTGTTGATAAGCAATAAGCTTTTGCCAGAAAAATACCACTGCCATTATTAGGAAAGCATGAGGAAAAAAGATATATATAACTCAGGACATGAGTGAGTTGTCTGGCTTAGGGGAAAAGGTAAAGGAGAATTGTTTTCTAAAAAGTTACTTTTAAGATGTAAGCAGGTCTTTAAAGCACAGACAAGAATTCTGCATATTATGTTTGCTAGCACAGGGAATTCAGCAAATGAGCACTAAACCCAAAGGGCTCCATCCCAGATGATAATTCTCATGCAAGGGTATTTAAGTGTACCCCTGGGCCCACATGGAGAGATTGGGCAGTGACTTCTGAGACAAGTGCACTACAAAGAAAGAGGAAAAATGATCAGCAAAGGCCATGGTATAGACTGGAGTTATCAGAAAAATATTAACCCTGTAGAAAGTGGTCAGATCCTGTTATTGGTTCCATGAACCCTTAGCCTGAATATTGCCATGAGGTACATTAGATTATTTCTTCATGGCAGCCCTTGAAAAGCCCCTAATACATTCATGAATAGACATTAAAAAAAAAAGCAAGCTGCTTTCTTACTGACTTGATACATTCCAAGGGCCAGGACTCAACATCCTTGGATGTGTGAGTGCTTTGAAGATGCCTGAAGGTGACCGTGGGTGTGTATGTGTGTAATGCATGTGTGTGAATGCTTTGAACACATTCTGGTTGATGGTGCCCAAGCATTTAACTGGAATGACTTGGAAGACGTTCTAAGATTACACAAATGCTGAGAAAGAGTTTCTGCAATGAAGAAGTGGCAAGAGAGAAGCACTGGCCCATGGGCTTCTGGTGCTCTTGCCTTTACACCTCAGTGCCTGTTTTCTGAGTTGTTTGGGATCTCAATAGTGTACTCAAGGTTACTGAGTCAAACAGAGCTAGGCTCAGACCTCAAAACTGTCACAGATCTTCCCACCAGATCTCCAGGGGACCAGTTTAACATTCAGGCTACAGGATATGTAATGTACTTTACCACAAAGTTGATTCATTTTCACATCAATAACCTGTATATGTGCTAATATTTTAAAAATCGGTGGGTCAGTTTAAAGGGAAAACTATTGGCAATGCTTTGCAATCATTATCAGCTGAAGTGTCTGAATCAAAGGTAGTAGGAAACCATCAAGACTGTGGCAATAGAATGAAACAAGCTTTTAAGGAGGTAGAGCTGTGGCTAATTTTGAGTGAGAGGCGTTAAAACATCACTGTATGTATTTCTAGGGTGCCAAAAACTGTATTACTGTGTTGTTCCACATCACTCTGAGCCATTCTGGATCAGCCTCCAGCGTAGTGAGACCCTTAAGATGACTTACAAAAGTGTTGAGAGGGGAAATAGGGGAAAAGTGTTTTCAAGGCTGATGCAGTAGTAAAAATGTTGGTCTCTGATGAAATGAGAAAACGTGGCTGGGGTATGGAGGTGTTGATTTACTGTGCTTGTCACACAGAAATGCTCAATTGATGTACTTCTCAAGAGAAATTTCTGAGTCAAAGATGACACAGCAATGGTGTGCTCAGCGTTTGCACTGGTATCAAAGTAAATTTATCAAAGACCCAGGATACAAGCCTCCAACTTGGGCTAATTAAAAGTAGATCTCACTGTTGCAATCAGATACAGTGTTTTAGTCAATAAAGAGCACAAAGCCAAACCAAGACCTGATGTAAGCCGGTCCAACCCTGACACAGCAGCTGCTTTAGGTATTACTTTAACCTGCCTTTACAACACAACAAAACGGAGTTAATATTGATTCTTTTAAAAGCTGGCACATTATCAATGGTGTTGTATGTGTTCTGGTAAGACATGTTTCCTCCTGCAAGGGACCATATGCTTTCACTGAAGTCAGCAGGAACCAAGCACTTTTTGCTCTTTACCTTTGAAAAACAGCCCTGCAGCTCACTGGAAATCAGCCCTCACCAAAAGCAAACATCAAGGGATGATTGTTGCTGGAGACGTTACATATGGAGTAACTTTAACTCCTCTGTCTACTTCTACATGACATACAGGATTTATAATAATCTGCAGTAATAATAACACGTTTCTGATTTATATTTTTAAAAAATCCATAGCCCATGTTTTTTAATCTGGGAAAAAAACCAAGACATATGACTTTTTGATCATCGTACAGTTTTTAATTTGAAGTCAAGTAAGAATTAGCTTATGCTTTGAAAGTTCATTTATTCTTGCTATTTCTCCCCAGTTTTTGTTTCTCTGCGAGTGCAAAAATTTTTTTTAAAAAAGACAGCAGTGGTTGCTCTGAGGATCACTTTCTGGAGTGTGTGGCTCAGCATTGGTCTATGGCTCCAGACAATGCTTACATGCAGTATGAACCCATCCCAGTTGTAAAACAGGAAACAAAACAGGGAATAGACTTGCACAAGGATGCCCAAAAATCAGCTGCAGAGCTGCTTTATCCTGAGTCACCTTCCAGCTCCATCTTGCTGACATCATTGCCTCCCTTGGCAAATGACTGATCCTCAGAAGTGTTTCCCCCTTTCTCTGGCTTCAGGAACTGGTTGAATTAATTCCTATAGTATGGACCTATGGTCCTTGTTCAGGTTCTCTGATTTTTTTCCCATTATTCCCCTTGACCTACTGTTTCTTCACAGGCATTCTGTTGTACACCATGACAGCATTTTCCTGGTAAGCCCTGTTACATACAGGGTGGTGGGAAACCCAGAGTTGCCTGTAAAACTGAGATGCTCAATTAACAGCCTATTTTTGAGAGGAGTTACACTCCTTGCCACATTAGTGGACTCAGTGTGTGACCCTCATTAGGCCCTCCTGCAGAAATGGGTTGGCTACACTTGCACCTCGGAGCCCTGTGCCAGCAATCCATCTTCCAGAACTACAAACAAGTGATTTCTCATCCCAAACAGAGCCACCAGCCCATCACCAGAGGAGTGCACTGCCAGTGAAGGCACACACAGCCCAAATAGTGACTGCCTTAATCTTGTTCTCCTGCTGATGCCTTCCCTTTGAAAATGTTGATCCACTACGTTTTCCCCCACTCCTGCAGGAATCCAACAGGCAGGGGCTGCACTCAGATCGCAGTCCTTCCTGCCCAACCTCACCATCCATCCTGGCCAAGAGAGAGACTATTCCTGTGGAAAAAAGTCTGTGCAGTGGTGATGACCACCCTGCAAAGAGGCTGACTTAGTATCACTCATGTATCCCTCTTTCTGAGCACTTGGCTTTGTCACCTGCCTATGTTTTCTGCGTAGACCCAGCACTAGCAGGGTAAGGCACAGGCCTAGAAAGGAAAAGTTTCCGGAGTGTCTTTACATGCTTGGACCTGTCCGGCCAGAGCTACCAGCTGAGGACAAAGCAGACAGAAACAGGGGTAATGCAATGCTAAAATATTGGAAAGCTTTAGCCTGAAGCCGTGGCCCACCATCATTATTAGTTCAGTCCTTGCTTTGTTTCCCTGTTTTCTAGGCACAGGTTTTGTGCAAAAGAGACCCATAGGCTGAACAAATTGTTGTGGATGAAAAGCACCCAAGAAGGGGTGTGAGCCATAAAGTCTCTTTCCCGCTGCAGGAAGACAGATATTTGTCCCCTGTTTGTTCGAGCAGTGATATAAAGGAACCAAGATCCACTTGATGACAGGAATTACAGATTCAGAAAGAAAGTGGCATAATCAGTTTGCTTGCTGGCATGTCTGTGTTGTTCTAGATACAGTCTCTTCTGCCTCTCTCCCTCAACATTGTCCCTAGTTACATTTGTTTCCCACCACTCAATTTCTAAATATATGAAAATCACATGTAGAGGTTCTTTTATTTTCCTAAATTCCTATACCTCCTGTCTGAAGTCTGCTTTTTTCCCCCTTTCCTCAAAATGGTAGCTTTCCCTATTTGCTTAATCTCACACTTTCAATTGTAACCACAGTTGGATGCAAGTTAATTTGCAGTTTGATGATGACACTTCCCCAATGCTGAGTCTCTGAACGCAAAGGTATTTTTTTTTCTTGGGCACCAGTAATGCTGATGAGGTCAACAGAGCTTTGGGAATAGGTTTTATTACTTAAAAGCTCTTCCAGAACTAGCTGATTGGAGCACAAAGTATTGTTTTATATTGCAAAAACTGTGGTTACCTAACTTAAACCAGTTGAAAGGCAGAAAATAATTCATCAGCATGTTGCAGTGGGGTTTATAATGGCCTTGTGCAAAGCTTATCTTAGTAAAGGAAAATGTCTTCCTACAAACTAAACTGTTTAGGCAGCAGAGGCTTTGGAACATCATCTTTATAACAGTCCCTAAATTAGCTCAGCTTGTTTGTTCTATAAAGGACAGCAAACCCAACAAACTTTTAAGCAAACAGCAGGGCAAACTTTTCCAGCTGCAAAAGGGATTTGGAGGCAGCATGCATCACTGAAGTACACAGCATTTGGTTAAAAGGAGATCAGTTCCCAAAGCCTGCATCTTGGTACAAGCACAGATACAGCTAGATCAGCATAAAAATACTTCTAGGGATCACACAGGGTTAGTGTGCCACTCTGGAGAGAGCACCACCAATTCCTGCTGATACAAAACCAGACCTGTGGGAGACTAGAGAATTTTTTCCTTAAAGCTGGACTACCAAGCATTCCTACCATTACTTCTGAAGGTGGACTTTATGTACTTCCTGTTGGAGTGAGCAGTGGTGGTGTGAGAACTTCTGTACCAGTACGCCTAAATAGCGAAATACTGAATGCTCCAATGCTCTCAGATGGCATTGCCCAGGCAGGACTTTGTCATGCAGCTGTCACAGATGCTGAGCTCTTGACCATCCCTCACATCTTCTGACCAGTAACATGTTTTTGAAACCATGGCTTACAGTGTTTTGGTTTGTGTCACAGTGATCTAAGAGCACACATTGGATCGGCTCAGTTTTGTCTGTGTTGACTGAAGAGTGAAGAGTGATTGAATTGAAGAGTGTGTCAAGGGCTCTCCAAGGGCTCACAGCCATTCAGACCAGAGAGGGCAAGTCTAATACAGACCCTCCAAAACACAGTGTAGCTATTGGGAGCTCAGTGACAGCAGATTCACTCTTAAGATCTGCTTCTGTAAAACTTGCTAATGCAAATATAGCTAGAAGAATATTAAAATTGAGTTACAACTCAGTAGATTTACCCCTTACTCTGTGAGTTTTTTTCTGTGCAGTTGTCTGAAGTTCACAGCAGCCTTTCACTACTATTCTGCAGTTTATTTCCGAGCAGAGGAATTTTGTAATCAGATAAAACAACCTGAAGAGCACCGTACAACCACAAAGATTCTGAGACATATTTACTTTGAAGAAGAGCAGCATGCAGATAACATTTAAGCTCATCTCATAATCCTATGAATCTACATAGTGATGAAAAAGATCAGTTGGTTTTCAAATGTTAATGCCCTACTTATTGTTCATACACAGTTGTAGAAAGATGATCTGTGGTCTTTTCAGGGGCAGTCACACTTCTATGACAGAGTAAAGGTATTTCCTGAAACAATGCATGCAAAAGCACAAAATGTGCTCAACCTTTATGGTACAGATCTTGCAACAAGGGCAGGTTTTGAATCTGTTTCAGCCACAATTGAGTCCAGGTTTAACCTAATGAATCTGGGTCCCAAGAGACCCACATTCTCCCTGCACAGGTAGGCCAGTCCCTCATTAGCAGTGTCCTTTCAAAATGCAGATGCTTGAAACTGCTGTGTTTAAATGGCATTGAAAATGACATAGTGTTGGACAAGTTCAGAGGAGAGAAACAAGGCTAGTGACAAGAGTGGAAGAGTTTCCATGCACAAAATGACTGAGGTAGACCTCCTAAATCTGAAGAAGATGTGATGTGGGTAAAACACAGTTCAGAAGTCTATGAATCTATGAATCCAATCATGTGTTGTAGAGGGAAGAAGGTCTCTCTAATTCTCCCAGTACCAGAGATACATGATGTCAAAGCAGGTCAGTGGGAGAATGAGGTTCAAAATAAATACGAGATGTTTGGTTGTATCTGTTAGTAACACACCTGGGAATTGCCTTGGTAAATGCCAAAAGCTAATGAAGTTCTCAAAGATCACAAAAGAAAGAGTCACTAAAGCTACTAAATAGAGATTCTGTGTTGCATTTGTGCCCAACCAGGATATTCCTGTTGCATAAGCAAAATACTTGCATCTGCAACACCTCTCATTGCTACTACGGTTTTCACCAGACCAGATGTTTCCCACTCCTTCAATTAAGGTTGTCATGATGCTTTTGGATTGCTTGAAATTACAGGAAAACATATTCTGTAAATTAAACTCTCTTCTATGAACACACTAGGAAAGAAAACAGATATTTCAAACTTTGCACAAACTAGTCTAACATCAATTCACTGATTCATCACTTAATTCATGATGTTTCCAACTCGTAGTTCTCTGATTCATAACTCACAACTCACCCAGCAATGAACAGAATAGTTACCTAGTAGACAGTGGGAGTGCTCATTCTTCCTCCCCCATCACTTTGTGGGTGTCCCCTGTTTCACACCTGGAAGCACAGAAGTCTCAGCAGTCTGCCCGCTGTTGGATCCACTTCAAAAGATTTTTAGGTAAGCCGATGTATTTATAACTTCCAGCTTGGAAGCTTGATCTAGGCCATTTCCATAAGTTAGTGGATTCTCAGGAAACTGTCACACAATCAATACACCAGGATTATGGCTGCAGGAGACAGAAAGCTGCATAATGACCTCCTCCCCTCCCCATCCATCACATCCTGCCTATGAGTTGTTGTGGCTTTGAGTGGTGCTACTTCCAGCATACATCAGGGCCTTGTGTCCACCTTGTGGCAGCCAAAACCCGAGCAGGAGCTGTGTGAGTGTTTGCAAGGGGTCCCTTTTATTCCCAGACTAATCCTGCGGAGACCAGACAGGCACAAGCCTGTTTGAGTTGGGCTGCAGGTGACTTATGGAAAAGGCTGAGCCCAGCCTGGGTCTCCTCACAGGGCACACTCATCTCTCCCTTACTCATCCAGCTATCATGCCAGCTCCAATATACAAGACAATTCCTCTCCTTCCATCGACACTTACAGTATACTTTAGACTTTCCTCTTTCATAACAGGAATATTAATTCTGTTTTCCCCAGCTCCTCTAATCTGGTTGTCTTCTGCTGTCTTCGTCTGTTGTGCCATCACTGAAATTCAGAAGTTAGCACCAGCAGCCACAGCCTTGTCCTTGGGAAAAACAAGGACACATATGAAAGCAATATGCTGAGAAAATGTCATAGCAGGAAGGAAAGTGCCCAGCAGCAGAAAAGCATGGGGGGCCAGGTGTGTCACTGATTTGGCAGAGTGTTTATTGATTAGTTTCAGTTCAAACCAATTATCACTGGTAGTACCAGACACTAGAAAAGCCAATGCTCAGTCACATTTTCTCATTTTGGTGCACAAATCAGATGCTGCCATTGCTTGCAAAAGGTCACAGCTTGGTGATAACCTAGCAGTACAGGCACCAGGGCTTGTCAGGCTTTTTACCTGTAAGAGCAATCATCTAATGCCCTGCTATCTACTACTGGCTTTATTTTAGTTTTGCTGTGCTTTATGCAATTGCATGGTGAAATACTTGTTATCTACCCTTTCTCCAACCAGTAGACAGCAAGAGCAGGTTGTTATGCTGTGTAGAATGAACTATTCATGACCTCTAAATAAAATGCAGCATAAAGGTTCACTAGGATGGGATGGTAACAGGGGCCTTGACAGTGCAGGTGCAGGATGATATGGGAGGCCTCAGGCCACAAAAAGCTCACCAGTATTTATTAGGTGGTTGTCAACATTAGGAGGTAGTTAAGAAATATTGTAGATGTAACAAAGGAGACCAAACAATGAGTGCCCAAAACATGTAAAATGCATCACATGTAGCAAATTAGGATCTACTGCGGAGCTGAATCAATAAAAAAAAGAACAAGATGTGGAGTGTACAAGAAGTCTGTAAAAATGGCATCTGATGTATCATAGGGTGACAAGGAAGAAATTTTCTGTTGTGCTCATCCCAGTGAAGAGGCAGATAGACTCCCCCCACTAATATCAGACTCTGCTTAGTGGAGGACCTGGGACTTGCTGTTACACATGCCCCCACCCAGACTGAATATATCACAGGGGCAGTGTAGAGATGCATAAAAAAACAGAGAAAGTGGAGTATGCTATAAAGTTTATGTGTACCAGTTTTACCTAATATAATTTGGACTATAAATGCTAGGATCATTGCAATAAAAAGACAAGAATATAATTCCATCCTAGTTATTTCAGCTACTAATAATTCTCTGATTAGATTAACAAGAGTAACTTGTCTTACAGGTCTGCCTGTAAGATGTGTTTCCTTTTCATCATAGCAAGATTTGGAATATGACAAATTGATGGCTTTTGGAGCAACCTGCCCCAACACAGGCAGGTTGGATGTAATAGGTTGATAACAAATGAGGTGTGCTTTCAGGAGTGATTTTTGTTTGTATTTGGCATCTCTGAGCTGCTGAACTGTGAGAGCTGTGGAAGCAGAGGTTTGGTTTCAGGCTGTTTCCTCCCCAGTGCATCTCTGAGCTGTGATGGTTGTGTTGAGGACCCAAGTCCAGCCCACTCAAAAAAGACCCTCAGCTGAAGAATTTGAGCTCTGTAACTCTTATCAGGTTCAGAGCTCCTCCCGATCTGAGGCTGCCATTCTGTCCTCATTACTGATTGATCACACCCTACATGTACATAAAGTGCAATCACAGCAGTCCCTGCTTCGTCAGGTTTTACCTGTGTTTCATGTGACAGCCCCTGCACGGGCTGGTGAGTGGCTGAAATCCCAGAGGCCATCCTCATTTTGTCCTTAGGTTTTTGTGAGCATCTCAGTGCACAGTGAGTGGGCTGGTGGTGCCAAGGGCTGCTGACATCCCTGGTCTCTGTTCCCAGCCATCACTTCGCTTCAATACACCCCTCTATAGACTATAAATAAAAATAGTTCCTGTCTCTTGGCAAAGGTCATTCAGCTTAATGTCTGTTAGTAAAATGACTTGAAATATTTAGCTGAGAAAAGCACTCCTTAAAAATGGGATATAGCTGAGGCTTCATTAGGGGCAAACTGGTGCCTTAATGGTCTGTGACAAGTTAAAGCTAATTTCAGGGATTCTTGTTCCTGGCACTAGTGATGTTCTCTGGAAATCACCTTCTCCAATTCACTAGGTAGTCAGTTGTTGAAACAGAAGGAAAACCAAAGGAAAATAGTTAAAATTAGCCCATAATTTTTTTTTCATTTAAACAAATACAAGTTTTTCTCCTTAGCACCATAAAAGACACTGTTACTAGCATGGCTTAGAAGTGAATTTTTAAATTTTTACAATGAAGATGCAGCAACTGGTGTCTACAGTGCTACTGTGTAGAAGTAATTGATCAAAATACAGAACACAACACACAAGTGCAATTAGACACACTTTATTTTAATTCCTTATTACACAGTATTTATAAAATGTCTGGAACAGAAAGCAGGTTTATATGCAAGAGCACAAAGTGGATAATTTTATTAGAAGATGTAGACCTTGGTAAGACTGCTTATTTACTTAACAGAGTTTGTCACCTTGCACTGACAACACATTGCTCAGTCTCTTCTACCCCACAGGACTTACATGGGAGACTTTGACATTGCAAAGTTTCTAATGTGGTCACATAAGCTGCATAAAATGTGTCCATGCCTGAAGTGAAAGCCTCCAAAAATCTAATTTTCCTGGATCCTGGGGTATTCCTAGAGTATATGAGGTGGTATGATTTTTTATTTTGTTCCCCACACTTTAGTAAAAAGAGCAGCTACATTTCTCATCTCCCAAGACTTAAACAGCTGGTTACAGGTTTTGCAGGAGGTACTGCGGGCAATGTGTGGCAACAAGAGGAGCAGAAGGGAGGCCATCTGCCCTACTTTTCACTGAGACCACCAAATGACCAGCCATGCAGTAAAGCCCCAGTGTTTAAAGAGCAAGGGGTTCCTTTTAACTTCAGAAGCTCAGCTGGCTCCCCTGTGCTGTTAATACCTGATCTGCTCTTATAGACACACTGTGGCCAGAGGGGAGGAGTTGCTGTGGCTTGTGCAAGTTTCTGACTCTCAGGATACATCTTTATTCCTTTCCCAGATGAGTTTCTGTCCCTCAGTATTCCCGGGGTTACTCATGTAACAGGTCTTTATTTTGTTTTAGCCATGATTCTTGGGAACTTTCAGGCATGTTTTAGTCTAAACTCACTCACAGCTGCAGTGCAGGATATTGCCTAGGCTTGTGGGACTGGCAGGAGAAGACCCTCAGGCTCTCTGCTCCACTCCTCTTTCCTTCACCCCATTTGCCAGCCTGGACTGCTCTGGGACAGCAAACACACCTGACACACTCATGTGGGAAATGGGTCTACAGGGTGAGTTCAGGAGAGAAAAAGGCAGAGAAGCGTGAAAAGAGAATACATCATACACAAGAGATATGAGCAGCAGATGCAGGTTTTGTGTGACAAACTCTGAGCAGGGGCAGAAAAACTCTGGATTTTCACCCAACAAAGTAGAGGAACAGTATACAGGGTGTGATGAGGTTATGAAGTGAGTATGCGTGGGTGCCTGCACACATAAAAGAGTAGAAGAAAAAGCATAGAGAAGCTGTAAGAGGAAACAAGGGGCTGAGAATATTCTGGAGATAAAACATCCTGAGAGATGCTTCCAGCAAAGTGAGCTCTCCACAAACCAGAACATTATTAATTTGTAAGACAAAGCAGACCCTTTAGCTAGAAATACCTGTTTCTATTGCAGCCTGAATGATCTACAATAACGTTGTGTAATTCAGTCTAAGAATTTATAACACTGGGTTCTTTTTTTTTTTTTTTTGCTTCTCTTTTCAGTGAAATACCAGGCCTTAATTAAAACTAAAGTTCAGATTACTCCAGCGAATGGAGCTTTTCAAATTCCCTTGCAGCACTAATGCAAAAGACCATAAATACAAGTGAACTACAGGAATAATATGACTTAGAATTGTCTTTAATTACATGTATTTAATTTTAAATCATTCAGCATCCAGGTGCTTTTTTATGCTCTCCTCAGTCATACCACTTAGTTTGCTTTATCAAATTTTTTCAGCACAAGGATGATCAAAATAACAATAAGCAGATTTATACCTCTCCATCAGCCACCTGGTACCATGATATTTTTAAATACAGGTAAATGGGAGAAGAAGGCAGCACCTTGGTTCATGGTTTCTGGATCTGGACATTCAGCTCACCATACACATGCTTCAAAGCATCAGAACTGAGGCTTGCAATCAGCTTTTGCAAACCTGGTCGCATTGGCGTAAATTTTACTTCCCAGGTCAAAGTAGAATTCATCGGGATTCTCCTGAATAAAAAAAGAAAAGTATCAATATTGTAGTCAGTCAGCCAGTGCTCTCAACCTGATACACAACTGGAGAAACTGAAGGTAGATAGTGTAACGTGTCTCAAATCTTTTGTTTCACTCATTCTCATAAACGTCATATAAATTACTCTTTCCATCTTCTATTCCTCTCAGAACTGACCCTGTTAAAGCCTTTTCTAGCCTTTCCTCCAGGCTAATTTTAAATTTCCAAAATGAATCCATTTTCTTCTGCCTCCTGTCACTTCCTCTCATGATCACTTTCAGAATGACCTTCTTTATATCGAACATATATTTTTTTCTACTTAATAATTCCATTTTTCCTGTTTATTATAGCCTATAGCCTGGTGGTGATTCCTTAAATGGTTAAATAAGTCCAAGTATCCAGGTCATTCCCCCGAAAACCCTATGAGATGTTGAACCCATCTGCCACTCCTACCCAGCACCATCCTGCCACAGGGGTAACATCAGCAGATCTCCTCAGTGGCCACTTCAGACAACTTCTTCATGTCCAAACAAACAAGTCAAAGTATTCTTGGGAGTCCTGCTGTTGGTGGTTACTCTTTTGCATTATTTATGGCTCTTGATAACTCATATATAAAACAACAGTATTCTGTACTGTTCTTGATCTTCAATTTTTTTTCTACAATTAAGATGCATGGAGAGCCTCAGATACTGGGTTTCTGTGTTTTTTCGGTGCTTTCACAATGTTCTGTGTGTAGACTTTGAAGGCCAATACTTATTGGTTGATTGATTGGTCTATGTTTGGGGGATGCTGGGATAAAACTGCTCTAAAGGAACCAATAGACAAAGTAGTGTTGTGGGGAGCTATTCATGAAAAGGAATGATTTTTTCCTCAGCATTAAATAAGAGGGTTATGAGTTCAAGCAGTGTTCTTTTCTCATACAGATACAGTGTCCTGAAAACAACTGAACAAAGTGAGAGCAAAGCAAGCCTATGCTTCAGTCCCTGTTTCAAATTCTTATCTGGTAGGATTTGGTTCTCAGGTGCTATGTCCTGCCAGGGTCAGGGCAGAAATGTCCACCGAGTCCTAGCAGAGGCTGCTACGAGACAAGAAACCTTAATTAGCCGTAAATGAGCTAGCCTGAAATCCTCCCACCTGAGTATTTGCTTCAGTGCAAGTCTGCCTCTGGTAAAATGAGAGGTATTACAGCTCCTTAGAGGTTTGCTTAGGTATCTCTACAGGGCACTGCATCGCATTTTGCCTATACAGATAGAGGTACCTTGGGGCATGTGCCCACTTTTAGAAAAAAAAAGCAGAGAAAGATCATATTTTTTATGTCAGCATGTGCAGACTGTTTCCAGCAAGTGTTTTCCCTCTTTTTATCTTTGTTATTAATGAGAGAGATTCTGTTCCCCTCAGCTGGTTGGCTTGCATCCACCAGATGCCCCCTAAAATGGAATAATGATAAAACAGTGACTTCAATTGCTGAAGAAGGTAAAATACCTTTTAGACTTTATGGGAATAATCTGCAAGGGGCTATCTGAATGGAAAGTGAAGAAGTTATTATACAAGTCTGCTGTGCAGACTATACTTCTTGAGAAGCTGGGGGGCCAAATTCTCAGAGGATGAAGGTTTTTGGACCACAACTTCACAGTGCTCAGTAAGAGAGGGCAGCACTACCATTGTTGTTTTATAGTGTTATCATCTCAGTACATAAATATATACATATATGTGTGTGTGTGTGTGTGCACATGCAAAACAGCTGTGCTGGGAAGCCAAACCTGCCTTTTCCTGTCTCTCCACTGTCCTGTTTCTAAAACAAGTTGCTTCTCACTATAAATGCTAATACTAGTTAGCTTTGACATATAGAAAGAGCCAAAATTACTTACCTGCTAGTGTGAAAGTATGCTTGGCTATAATCTTTTTAGCACTATCCATCACTGCCTGGTTAATTCTCATTTGTCATGAAAAGACTATGCCTTGTGTAGGAATTACTGCTGCCAAAGGCTTTTCCATAACTCATGCTCCTCATCTGTCTGAGGCTAATAGCTAAATATCAATATCTTTATCTATATATAGACTTTATGAATGGTCAAGACTGAAGCCCCCAGGCCACTACATTGCCAGAATAATGTATCAGCTGGGTCACACATGACCAGTTTTGTTGAGCCACTCAAGTGATACAGAAAAGACACCTTAAAGTACACAAAGGCCAAAAACCTTATCCCCATAAAGAACTGCAACAGCTCCACTCCATATGTAACAGACCCTGGTAAATAGGGAAGAGTTGGAAGGGGGGGGAATACCTATAATGTGTTTAACTCTCTTTGCAAATGGAGTAAAGCCACCCTGATCTGATTTTCCTGGGTGAGAACTCAGTGATGAATGATTGTGCATAATATGCTGAGCCATCACCACACTGGAGCCATTTATCACTTTGAATGCATGGAGACAAATGTGATTATTATTTAAATAAACTACAACTGCCCCTTGCTCTGTCCTCTCTGTGTATCACTTGCATCCTACATTCATCTCAGAGAAGTTAAATCTTAAAATTACTAAGCTGATCCATTTCCATTTTAAATGCTGCCAAGGGCATTACTGAAAAGGGAAAACACGGGGACTCTAAGGAAAATGACGTGTGTTCCATGAGTCATTTGTCTCCCCTAACTCTTGTGCCTTTGATGCACCAGATAATTTGTGCATCCTTGAAGGTGAGGACAGTCCACAGCAGCTTTTGGATCAAAAAGGATGCAGAACAACAGGGGAGGCTGGCACAGCTTGGCAGCAATGAGGGTTATTGCTACAACTTGTGTAACTCTTGTGGACCATGCTGAGTCATGGTCAGCAGCACCTGTGACATACCATGTGCACAAAGCAAACACAGTATGTTGCCCTTTCAGGGTTATTTTTCTATCAGCTCCACTCTGGAGATCGGTTTTGATCTTTTTATCCCTGTCCCAGGTGCAGTCAGGCTCAGACCTCCCCTGCCGGCTGCAGAGGATGCTGACAATTTATGCAGCTGCTGAAGCACAGGCAATTTCTCCAACTCCTTTTGCACACACCTGGGGACCATCAGCTCAGGTAATGATAGACACTGAGCCCAGATAGATAGATGCCCAGGACTAAGCAATAGCCTCAACATTTTCCAAGTTTCTCCATTATATACCCTTGGCTAATGCTAAGCTCATAACACTGAACACAAATGGAAAGAGGATTTACAACTTGCTTAGAGTAGAGGTATGGTGTCAGCATGAGGTGTGACTCTGACAATAATGAAGGTGGCTTTCCTTTTCTGGGAGCTCCCTGTGCTGGGACATGCCTGTGTGCCAGGGCAGCCCTGAGCAGCGGAGCTACTGGGGGGAGCTGTGTGCTCACACACACACACTGCAGCTATGCCAGCAGGCTTTGCAAACAGCACACATTTTGTGTCTTGACATGAGCTTGAAAAGATCATCTGAGGTACCTGAACATCTTGTATAATCATGATTTACATGAGCGGAGAAAAGCCCTTTCCAAAAAACAGCACAGGACTCGATTTGCACATGCTGAGTGAGCAGCAGTAAACACTTCAAGCGTAGGATAAATCTTCCTCTCTGTGATAGCGGCTTGTAGGTGCTATTGTCAAGTGCTAAAAATAATGTAATACAGTGGAAAAGTAAACTTGGGCTGCACTGGCAACTACCTACAAACACTACCCATTCCTCCAGCCCTGGTACTGAACAGATGAAATGCTCTCAGAATCTCTCTGGATAGCCTGACTTCTACTGACTGTTGAGACCTATAGTTCCCCCATGTATTGGATTTTAAAGTACAGAGAGAGTGTTTGAATTAAATTACTCAGCATGACATTAGTTAAGTGTCTCTTGTGAGCTTCCTACTGTGAGCAAGCAGGGGACAAACTCCCAGCTGGTTGTGCTTTCTTCCCTACCCGAACTGCTTTGTTATTGTTCTCAGCACGCCAAGTCCCTCGAGGCGGAGCGTGACGTTCTCCAGGGTTTGTTTCAGAGGATTGGTGAATTCCACAACCACAGACGTTTCTTTACCAGCTACCATTTCACCTTTGGTCTGCAAGACAAGGAAAGGACAATGCACCAGGAACTCATAATAACAGATACACAGTACTGGCAAGGCAGAAGAATGGAGCATACAACAAAACAACACAAGGCAAAGGAAGCCTAGTGGGAAGAAAATAATTGGATGGGCTCACAGGTACCACGGCACATTTTTCCACCCATTGTAATTTTCACTCAAACCACATGGCAGATCAAGAGGCAGGGCCTCATTTCCATAGGAAAACAGAAATCTGCATGTACAGTTCTGGAACTGAGGGCCCAAATGGAGGTGAGTCTGGCTGATGGGGCCTCTCTCCCAGACTCTGCCCCCCAGCACTGAAGTGATCTGCTCAGGACATAAGCTGCAGAAGAGAAGGGCAGGTCTTACTACCCTAAATTAGAAACACCAGGCTACCGTGGTTGCACCCTCAAAACTGTCATGCCCATCTTCCCCTTGCTTTTACATTCTCTTCACATGCACATGTGCTCTATGGAGGCCTGAAGGCCAGTTTTCCTCCAAACCTTAAGAGCAAAAGAGCAGCACATTTTGCACTGGAAAACAGTAAACCTCCAAACAAATGTATTTTTTCAACAACAGCTACATGCATGAGGATTTGAGGTTCTTTACCCTCCTGGAAATTCAGCATTTCTCACAGAATATGTCTACGTGTTTTACTTGGGCAAGGGTGTTCAACTCATGTTTGGCAGATCTTCCAGCCCACTTCATGGCCCATCAGCTGATTTAAAGGGCCTTGAGAAAGGTGACTAAGAAGAAAAGGTACCTTGTCAATAAATTTAAAGTGGTGTTTTAAGGAAGTATGACATTTGCAAAAAGCTGCATAGACTCTGGTATAAGGGATTACTCTGTGCCAAAAACCAGTAATGTGACTGGAGTAAAGGAGGAGTTACAGCTATGCTCTGAAGAGCATTAAGCCACCTGAATGTGCAAAAGGACATCAGCGGCATTTTCAGAAGTCTTGGCCCAATTAGAGATCTTATATCCTCCTTATTTCAACTGACCATTTAAGATCACCAGGTGTGATTAAAAATGATCCCGAAAGCCCACACATGCAGCTGAGAACCATGACATGTGTTTGCTGGTCTTATTTTTGTAACCTGGTCTCAAGATTACAATAAGGTGTAATTTCCTCAAGTATTGAGTCTGACAATCTCCTTAGACTAACAGAGAAAGATCAAAGGTGCACCCAAAGACATGGCAGGAGATACATTTTTTAGTCTTCTTTCTCATTCTCATATTAAGAAATTTGGTCTGCCAGTCACATTCACTGAACAAACTTGACAAGAAAACTAAACAGATAAACTATCTCAAATTACTTTAAAAAGCAATAAATCAACATTTCCTCTATCCATATATGCTTTCACACATGCACACACACACACACACACACACACACACACACACACACACACACACTTTCAAAAATATAGCTTTTAAATTTTCTGTCCATTTTCATACACCACAAAGAAGCAGAAAAGAGAGAAATTTAGTTTTACTTGAAAACCTGGGTTTTGGACAACAGTCTTTCCTTTATGCTAAAAATCCTTTCTTCAGAACAGCAGGGAGGATAGACGATTTTGAAGTTAGAAATCTGAGATGATGTATAAGATGTTCTGTGTAAGTATTGAATTGAAAGAATCATATACTTTAAAAATTTGGTAACTGAAGACAAGTATTTGAAGTAGAGTTTATTTAGAGCCTTTACTCCTCTCTGGAATGCTCAGCAAACCAAAAATATTTTGTTTGAAAGTGTAATTATCTGATCAGAACATCAAGGTATTTCTGAAGACCATGAAGCAGAGTAGATTTTTTGGCAAACTTTACTGTAATTTTGATCCAAGCTTTTTAAAAAGCTTTTTCTGCATAAGGCTGCAGTTGCTACATAAATTATTATATAGAAACCTGAGCACTGGATCAAATAAATATATAGAGGGGAAAAGTTGTGCAAACTTAGATTTCTTTCACACTCCTGAATTTTACAGAGCTGTATTCATGCTTATATAAAGCTTCCTGAACAGATGTTCAGATTTTTTTCTAGTATTAGGAAAAAAACAGATCCAAATTCCATCATTCAAAGCAGATGAAGGCTTGGTGCTTTTGAAAACAATGCAATTTCTTTGGATGCTCAGCTATGAATTGAGAACTTTAAATCCCAGCCTTGTCTTTTCCATACAACATAGGTTCCTTGTAGTACCATAAGAATTACTCTTCTCCATTTTCATAGGTACCACACCACTGTCTGCAGAAACGCTTCAGCTTTCAGGGAACACCACTGACAGTACACTCAGAGTGGCAGCAAAGCACTGAAATCCCAAGACGTTGTCCCGAAACAATGCTGCCGGTTCAAGTTTGGAGAAACTTTCTGCAGTATCTGCAGAAACTCCCCCACCAAAATTACTTCAGTTGCAGTGTTCTTCATTCTTCAGCAAGAGGCCCCTATTGCTTTAAATATAACAGACTTTTGAAATAATTAAAGAACTTGAGTGACTTGAGTGAGTAATCTCTCTTACCCTTTGAGTTTCTTCAGCTTTCTCAGGTCTTTTTCCCTCATTCCTCCACTGAGGTAATCTCAGGTCTTCACTACCAGTGCTGCTGTCAGCCTCTCTCTTCAATGTAGGGACACTCAGGACATTATATAATGCATCTACACACCCTCACGCACTCCAGCCAGTCACTGCTCTATAAGGTCCATGTTAGACACACACACACACACACACACTCCACAGCCCTACGAGTCAATGCAACAGCCTTGTAGAGAACAGCCCATGCATCCCTTCCATCACAACATTGAGCTACCTTGATCCGCAGGGTGGGAATTTCCAGCCTTACTGCCTTCTGCAAGGCCAGAATCTTCCCTGTTTCATTGATCCGTGCTGTCACGAAGAAATGAAAGGAGGCTTGCTCCAGCAGGTCATTCATGTACTCACTCGATTTGATCACAACATCAAAAGATTTGGCTGAGGGGAGACACAGGAAAGAAAAAAAGGCATTTGAAGCAATTTAATCACTAACTGCTCCTCCCACCATGGCCAGTGCCACTTACACGAATGCCTTGGGAAAAAAGGTGGCCTGCGAGCCAAAGGATGGCTTTGATTTTTTTTTTTCCCCAAACTAACTTAATTTCTTTACTACACCATTTCCCTTCTAATTTTTCCCTCTTTCCATATGGGCTGTGAGCTCCCAGGGACAAGGGCTGAGTTTGTGCACAGCTTCTGCCCAATGCCCTCAGCATGGGACCAGGTCACTGTTGAAGGTTTCTAGGCACTACCACAAAAGAAGTGAGAAGGAAGGCTGGAAATACATATCTACTGGGCACAAAGGTCCAAGCCAGCTTTGGAGTGTCATTCCTGTAAATGTTTTCTCTTTCACTTTATTCTTGTGTTTTCTTTGTCTCTCTTCTTGGCACAGGATTGCCACCAGAGCAGCTACTGCAGGGCATGAGCCCATGTGGACTACCTGGGAGATCACCTGCTCTCCAGGACATGGCTGGATACCTGCCTTTGTTCTACACTGGACTTGCCTGCAAAATTTAGCAAGAAGGTCTTCCTGTCACCAGCATGCCCTCCAGAGAGCTTTCGTGTGCTCCCTGACAACAATTATTGGAAGGAACAAGTCCCTGTAGGCTAGACAGTTGGGAAGCAGGGAATCATTAATTTTAACTATATTGAACTGCAATTCCCAGGCCAACCATGGTGTGAGAATGTGATGCAGAGAAGCAGATCTGCTAACTAACTGACCAGGCAAAATATATAGACCTGGAGCTCTTCTCGCTATAAACATTCATTATAACCCTAGTAAACACATCAAGATCTCCCATCTGTTACCTATGATGATTACTGTTATCCATTATTTGTATTGTATTTGCGACATACACTGTAAACACTGAGATAATTGAACTCAGTTGAGCAAATGACATTCACCCCTTTTCACTCTTTTGATCCGCTCACATCAAAACCAGTTCCTTGATTTGGTTTCAAAGCTATTCCCTTGATGGCCACCTGACCTGGATTTACCAGGCCAGCCTTAAATTTACTTGATGTGCTCCTGCTCCCTCCCTCTCACTCTTTATCTTGTGTAAAAGAATTTCCCATAATCCCCTTAACTGTAAATTGTAAATCAGGCAAGGTATTTCTCATCTGAGAAGTAAATAAGTAAATAAATTAGTTACAAACCAGGAGAAATTTACTTTACAATGGAACAAAAGACAAACTTTTCTGTTTAAATTTAATCACTGCAGGAAAAAAAAAAAGAATTGACTTCCATTGCCTTAACACTGGGAAAGCCAAGGGAGACACAACTCTGAATTGCCTTACAGTCTTTCAAAAAAATAGAGAAAACTAAATATAACTCAGTAGATGCGAGAGCACCTTTGAAGGCACTGGAAGGTTTAAGCTATTCAAATCCTCAAAGAGGTTTTCAACCCACGCAATTCCTTTAATCATTATTCTGAAAATCATTCATTCGTTTCCTGTTTGAAAACTTAGTTTGTCTCATTCTTTCAGTAGTATGGGCTGGAAGAATGCCTTTAATACATCTGTATAGCATTGTAATTTTTTGTTTTATATATATAGATATATACTAGCACATATATACATACACACTTCTTGCTCTGAACAAAGCCTACAAATCCTATTTGGATGCCTTGGAAGGTACCCTCCCATTACACCCCTGACAGACTTCTCATGCACTTGCAGATAATCACACTACCTTCCTTCACACTACCCACCTGTTTAGACACTATTCCTGATTCCACACGTACTTCTTTCCAAGGAAAAGGTGAAAGAATTCGCACTCAAATTTCACGCATCACCTTCAGAATTGATGTAATTTGTGATGAGTTTTTGTCCTGCTGCAGGACAGAGTGCTCCACAAGTTGATGAGTGTAGCTCAGATATAAGCAAATTCCCACCTTGCAAAGTGGGAGTAACTTTAAAAATCTCTCATTGGCCAGAGTCAGTGATGGGGACATACTCTCCCTACACATACATAAAAATCCGTGTTCTGTTCTTTCAGGTACCTCTCCCCAGTCTGCCTTCACTCACCATCACTCAATTCAGAGTTCCCAGCATGATTTCAAGAAGCTTTTTTCAAAGCATTTACTTAACTTAGAAAAAATGAATTATGATGCTCAGTGATGTTTAAACATCTATTCATTTCATTTTTTGCAGAGAGGAGCCAGGTGACCCTCAAAGCATTGCAGAAACCGTATTTTCAGTAGTAAAACCCTACACAGACCTTTGATACAAGAGCAGACATAAATAAATCCTGGAACCATGCACAAATCACAGTCAGAAAATGTAGCAGGTATTTACACTTCTCCTATAAGATGATTGAATTTTCCCTCATCAAAGAAGCGGCACAGAATTTAGACCAAGACTATTGAAACTGATTTTTTTACTGTACCTATTCAAGTCCCCAAAAGTTTTGCAGTATTTCAGATCAAATATTTAGTAACTGATGTAAGTCACTATGAACCCTCACACTGTGTTCTGATAGCATGTGTTGGAACAAACCAATGCCCATTTCCAGGCCCCCTGCAAATGATCCAGGGAGTTAGAAAGAATCAGCAAGCACATCTCAGTGTGCTTGTTACAGACAGGAGGCAGAAGTTTTAGTAACCTTCACTGGTAGATCCTTATCAGTGGACTTCTACATTTTGCAGAATAATCAGTTCCAAATAAAATGTGCAGTTTCAGATGATGTTCAAAGTGAGGAAGAAAGCAGAGGATTTTTTTTTGTGGCCTGACAAGAACTGTAGTTCCATCGAGGCTTCTCACTGAGACAAAACTCATCCTCTTTGAGGAAAGAGAGCTCACAGTGTCTCTTGAGCTGAGATAAGGTAGGCAAGACAGAAAGTTCAGAGGTCAGCCAGGGTTGCTGTGATCCAGCAACAGACCCAGTTCAGGAGGCCCATCCTTTGGGCTCCCAAAGTCCTGCCACTCCCGCTGAGCTCAGAAAGACTGATTTGCCCAGTAGCAGTGTCTAGAAGGCAAAGTCATGGCTGCTGACTCTCAGCAGGGAACTCAAGTGGAGTATCTCTACTTTGCTTCCATGAGAGCACATTCTCATCACTTCTGCTGAGCTGGAAGCACTGAGCAAGGACATAGGCCTGTCAGGAGAGCATGTGATTGGCAGTCACTTGTTGCTAGAGCCTGCTAGGTAGCACTTGGAAGTACAGCAGGTCCTAAACACTTGCTGCAATGCCTGACAGGAAATAGATTATGTTCAAATTAAAAAAGGAGAACATCCCTCTTCCCTACTTTGAGCAGTACAAAAACCTGCCCACAGCCCCCTGAGTTAGTCTGCCAGGTGTTGCCTCTCTGACAAGAAGGATAAGAAGCAGAATCTCCTTACTGCATTTCAGAGGGCACTAGGAACAGTACACGCTGTATCTGTAAAGATAACTCACCTTTGGGATTCCTGCCCAGTTGGCAGGTGCTCTATTGTGGCACATTCTCATTATATATAAACTTTTTAGATCACTGTAAATACAAAATCCTGAACTGCACAGTCCTCTAAAGCCAGATATTCACTTGAATCTACTCAGAACTTGTCAGCTTCTACCTGTGCTCCTTTGATTTCTTTTGTACTAAAGAGGAAAAAATAACAATTCCCAGACACGCAGCTTGGTGTAAAAGAGCATTATGCTGGAAGAAACTGCCTGAAGAAAACACCCTCAATTTTAAATGACCCTGGTATCCAGTCCAGAGTACGGAGTGGATCCTTCTGATACTCAACAGAATATCCTACCCCTAGCTACTAGAATTGGCTCTACCCATGGGTGGAAACACTAGTGACAGTTATTAACAGAGAAAAAACCTAGCAGTTAATAATACAGAAAACAACTATGCAAGTCTTACATGCAAGGGGTTCCAGTTTTGCACTGAAAGAGTGTGTCTTGAATTCCTTTTTTGGGACTCCTGTATAAAACACTATGTTGCCTGAAAGGTAGGCAGTAATAGTGTAGGTGTTGTAACTCTTGTTCGTGAAAGTTGTAGTGACTTTAAAGTCGCTGCCAAGGACGGCCTTTTGTGCTTGGAAATCCATGACAACATCTGTCTGTGACTGGTACGTGGTATCTTGCACACTTTGCTTTTTGACACCGTACATTACAGCAGTCTCAAGAGCCAGCCTCTCCTCTTCTGAGCCTAGGAATGAATGAAAACCAGATTTAGAAAAGAAACAGAAGGGCAGTGTTAGCCCACCTACCGATCACAAGGGTGTGTCTTCCACAGTTTGTAGTAGCTAAAATGAATGGATGAGAACAGTGAACCCTCCTGGGGTAACCAACAGAGGGAGAACTTCACAGCTACCAAGGGAGTGGGTGTTAGAGCCATATCAGACAAACTGATGTAACTGAATTCCTGTCAATACAGCTACACTGGTTTAATATGTGTGAACATCTGGCCTGAATAAGAAATGTCTACACATCTGTACAGAAAGCCTTGAATTTTTTGAATGCTTTGAGCTGCTCCATGACTAGCCTTTATTTTCACTACAACTTACTTAGTCTAAAGCATTTCAGAGTAGCAAAGTTTGTGCTCTGTTTGTGCCTTATGATTAAGGCTTCTATTGTGTTTCTGGGATGGAGTTACAAAGAATTCCAGAGGGCACTTTGGCAGCTTTACATGAGGCTCCCTGAGTGACAGAGGTTTCCAAGTCATCATCCAGGCCCTGACTGAGATAAGTCTACATCTGTATGTCCCCAGCTCATTTCAGGTTACCTTCTGGGAACTTGTACTCCTCAGTAATGTTCATCATTCCATCACCTCCAACTTCCTTGGTCACAATCAACTGCCCGACATGGGTTGTGTTAATGCCTTCTACCACTTGGGTTCCATTTTTCTGTATTCTTGTGAAAAAAATGTCACTATTCACCTATGCAATGAAATGAAAGAAGACTGAGATATATGGAAGTAGAGAAGGAGAGAAGTCAGTCTATCTCCCCCAAAATAATGACACATTGCCTTGAAGTCCCACTAATTACTCACATCAAAATTTAGTGTTTAAAATGAGTCGTACGCTGAGATGCATTTTACTATTCAGAACTCCAGATTGATAGAGAGCATAAACTTTACAAGGCTACAGAGAGGTCATTCAAATTTGAGGGGCACTAATACCTATTTCTTGTACCAAAAAGCTTTAGAAATAGAGAGGGCAATGCTTAATAGATAGAATATCTTTATTCTTTTCTGTCCTAAGCTATTTATAATTCGATTAGAGAGAAACTTGTCCTGCAGTGTTGCAATTCTGGGCATGCCTCCTCTGGTGATGGAAGAGGTTAAAATTCCAGATCAGGACCTCTGTCTCCTTATTGAGATAATTCCCTCTCAGATTTGTCTGTCAAATCATCCATTTATCAGTCAAATCTCCATGACCCACAGCAGCCAAAAGGAATGTGGTGAGCAAAGAGGATGAGCAGCTAGAGCTAGTGACCCATTTAACCACTAGCTAGAGTTAGTGACCCATTCGACATAGCTGAATCTTGGAAGGAAAAATGACCACAGCCTGAAGTTTCATTCAGCCTGAAGTCAGAGCAGCTTTTTCTTCTTATTACATTGGAGAGCAGAGATTAGAGAAATCTCTGTCATTCATTAGAGCCACATTACACCTACTGGCCTGCATGTCAAAATATAATTATGAGATTGTTCTGTGACATGAAGTATACATGAAATAACTTCTCAATCCATAAATTGTAGTGGAGCCCTATCTTCTGTCTCACTATGGTTTCACTGATATCACTCACTGCAGTAAAAATTTTCACATATGTACCTCAGCATAGACAAAAGGAGCATCAAATTGGAAGCAAACATGACCGTGTTTAATGGCTTGAACTGAGGCTGGACCACACCTGTACATACCTATGGAGAGAAGAGAGACAAAGTGAGAGATTAAATTGATTAAAAACATGTCAAAATATTACATTTTCTCAAAGAAAAGGAATTCTTGGGGTTTGATGAATTCTTATAATAGTTTACAGGAACTCCTGACCAAGAAGGAAAAAACTTAATTTTGTTACCAGCCCTGTGGATAACACAGACTCAAGTCTGGAACAACCTGGTGGTTCAGTACCTTTAACAGAACTATAACATCCACTGTAAGTCTCAAGTGCTTGAAATACAGTTACAGCTGGTTTTGGTTAAAACAGACAATTTTGGGAGGACTCAGGTACCCCACAGGCTGGGAAAGATTCCACTACAAATTTGCAAAGATTGTAATTTAAGGGCTGGAAAATTAAGGACTGGGTAGAAACAGCAGTGACTTTTCACTTTTTTCTCTCCTGTCTACCGCCTGCTTATGAAGTTTAGTTAGGACTGCATAAAATAAAGGAGAAATAATTTGATCAGACTCCTCTATTGGTACTCTAAAATGTGAGAAGCCATCTTTGGCAGCAGGATTACATCTCTTCTGTACCAAGCAGGGCCTCTCATGCAGGATTTTGTATCATGAGCAGTGTTATAATAAGGTTAGATTTATTTTGGAATTCAAAACAAATCAGGAGACGGCTCTGAGGCGAGTGTGGTTATTCGGCTCAAGAAGTTGTCACTGGCTGTATGGTGCCAGGTGCCACTGGCTCAGCTATCATCAGCTCATTGTTTGAAACAGAGACCCCAAACATTAGAAAGTGAGCTAAGGAGGACTTAAAGCAATATTACCATCACTGGTTTCTTGAGGTGTCGCATCAAGAACCTGCCATCCTCCAAAACCAACAGGAAGGTCAGGTCTGGTCATCCAAGCTTCGTTCCAGCAATGATAATTCCTTAGACAAGAGACGGGACCACTATGTTAAATTCTTGGAAAGAAGCACACCGACCAAAATAAATCCTGTGTATTTATGTCCTGGCATTGCTTCAATAACACAGTGTGCCAATTCAGGGATAAAAATGTTGACTCTTTTAAGAGAACAGATTTTTAGGTCTATAAGTCTGGTATCTATCTGTTAAAACCTGAAAGCCACAATCCCTCATTGTAGTTTCTTGACTGCAAGTTGAAGAAGCTTTTTTGATTCTTCTAGCATGTTCTGAGTGTAAAAGTCTCAGAAAATATGCCAGTGTTTGGAGATTGTTGGGGTATATGAAAAGCTACACAAACTAGAATCCCTTTCCAGCCAGTCACCTCCACTTCAATCTGCCTGCTAAAGCAAACTTTGAAACTTCAAGTCAATGAAACATGGTCTACTTTATAATTATTCAGACTGAAGATTTGGCACCTCTTATAAAGAGATTCAGGATAAACTCCACAACATACAGTGTGTAGTTTTGTTTTCATGGCTCAGAACAAGCATGCTTTGATGGCTTCCATGTTGGTTGAGAAAAGGATCCTGCATAGCCTTTCTAAAGCTATCCTCACTGTGGATTCCTAGTAAATTTTTCCCCATGTGTCATGCCAGTGCATGAAGTCAGATCTCCTAAAATATACTTCTTTTTATAAAACCCATCTACAGCCCCTGTGTGCCAACTTTGGGGCCCAGGAGAGTGACCCAAAAGATAAAATTCTGAGAGCAGTTCATCTAGGTGCTGAGTGTTAAAATGCTTTCACCTGGTTGGATGCTCAGGAAAATTTAAAAAAACAGTACAGCACCATCACAGTCTGCCCTGGGTGTTTCAAAGATAAGCAAAAAAGACAGACAGATGATGTAAGTTCCTGCAAAGCTACTGATGCTCAAGGGAGAGCACAAGCAAGAAAAAAAGATAATCTGGAAAGAGGGTCTTGCAGTAAAGCCTGCAAAGTGTTTGAATTGCATTACTGCAAAAAAAATAAAATAAGGAAAGAGTAGAGAAAGGGGAAATATTGCTTGCAAATTATACATATCCTACAGCAGATTTAAATAAAATTACAGCTGTGTAGCTGCTGATATAGCCTCTAGTACACGCAATGATATTAGCAACTAAAATGGGGATTGTTAAACTCTGAGCATTTCATTAATAATAGGTGAAAATCAGCTATGGAGCAGAGTCAGAAGGATCTGAAGCTTGTCTAACAAGACATTTCAAAGTGGAAATGAAAGCTTGGATCAGGGTAAGACTTGTCAGTTAGGAGAGTTAATGAAGCAGCACTACAGAAAAAAGAATTATTCAAGGAAAATGACGCACACTCAGAGAATTTTTGATGCTGCTGAGAGTAGTCGGTGCTGAATCATGCTCACAGAATTTTGCTGAGGGCTACCCAAGAATGAGGACACACTTCATGGAAGGTGGGTATTTGAAAACTGCTATGCCAACATATGAGAAAGGCAATCCCTGCCCTGAAGCCTTCACTGGTTCACTTCTAATCAAAGTCAGATGTATCACTGGCTTTGCATTCTGCGAAAGAAGAACCTGAAGAGCAGGTAAAAGGAAAGAATGATAAAAACAAGGCTGGAAGGGGGGTAACAGTGTGGAAAATGGCAGATCTACTTCAGTTCTTTAATTAGGTAACACAATTTTTCTATATTTTTCCTGTATTCATCTTGGGGACAGGATCTTTCTTTCCAGTTTCTATTCATGTAGTGCTGGACACAACAAGATGGCAATCTCTTTAGGTCTGCTGCCATGCAAATAACAAATGCATATAAGGATATCAAATCTGAATGGACAGAAAGATGCTGCTTGTAGACCAGTGAGCATTAAGGAAAGGAGGATGAGAGAAACATTTGCCTTTCCAAATGCAGCAGAAACTTCCCTGTAGAAGTGAGTTCAGCTGAGGAGATGAATCTGAGGCCGTAATTTGTTGAACTGATTCTATAATTCTTGTATTCTACAGCAATCCTGAGACATTAAAGAAGGCAAGAATGGCAGTAGAAATCAATGTAGTGACCATTAAATATTTACAGAGATAATTACGGGTAGACTAAACAAAACAATGGGGAAATTAATAAAAGATGACCAGGTGGGTTTTATGCCTGGAAGAAAATTCAAGAAGGGTAGTTCATATTGCTTATGGGACAGGCATATGCTGGAAGCAGCTGCTGCCCTTTTATGAGCTAACAAGTTCAGGCACTGAGGTCAAGAGGGGCACTGATAATATTGTTGAGAAATAAGAGCAAAGTGATCTGGAGGTAAATGGGAGAGCAGAGGTCTCAGAAGGGCTTTCTCCACAGGCCTGGACATGGATGAACCCTCATGGGATCTGGTGGCATCAAGCAAGTTTCCGCTGAGATACTGATGTTGGTCTGCTTGGACCTCACAGTAGGAATGAGTCTTGATTCCCATCCAAGAGAAATATTCTTTAGGTGTCTTTATATCATCATTAAGAAAGACAAGGAGAACAGACAATACTGATGGCCCCAAATCTGGCCAGGTTTATAAAAATAACTTTTAGCAAAGTCTGTGTAATTTTGTATATGTGTTTTGTTGGTGGTGTTGTTGTTTCCTATCCTGAGGGAGAAGACGATCTTCAATAAAAATAAATAAATGTCAGCTAACATTCAGAGGGAGCCCCACACTCAGAGATTGATTGGACTAAAAATCCTGGCTCCAAGTATCCCTGAAGTCTGAGAGTATTTAAGACCTGAAGACAGATCAGCTCCAGCAGTACAAGGCTAGAGTACAATAGAAATGATATATTAATAAAGAAAAATAGCTTTGCTTCCAGTTTGCAAGAGATTATAAATAAAAGTGAGAAATGCATTTTAAAAAATCATTATAAATACCTTGAGCTTGTCCTCTTAGAAAAAGAAATAAAAGAGACATTAAAAATAAAATCAGGGTTAAGACACAAGTCATTAGAAGTCAGCATGTGGGCTACCAAGGAGTGTTACACGGTAATGAAAAGAAAGGACACAGAGGAGAAATGAAAAGAGGTGTATATATTAAGTCATGCCTAAAGGGTTATGTGCACCATGTACTAATAAATGCACTGGGAGGATAAAAGGATGAACAAGGCAGTCAAAAAAGTTATCAAGCCAAAGAAAAGCAATGCAGGATGGGAGGATGAAATGCTTGTGTAAAATTGCATGTGGATTTCAGTGGGGCTAGGATGATTTTGGATGATCTGACCCTGTCCCAAAAGAATGTGGGAGAAAAATAGATTAAATTAAGAAGTCTTGGGAAACAGCTGAGAAAAATGGAGGTAGGGAAGTAAAAGGAAGTGTCAAAAGTTGGTGAGAGGTATTTCATAGTTCAGGTTAGGAGAAGGAGAGAAGGGATGAGACTGAAAATTTTAAAGCATATCAATGATCCATTATTGGGTGTGTATGGAAGGAGCTTTGAGGTGCCCAGTCATTGGCCCTGATTTCACATCTTTTGTCGGCAGAGGAGGTTACAGAAGACTTCTCCTTTAAACTCTCTGAGCCACAAAAGGACCAGTCCCATGAGACATGCTGAGGTCCTTCTGTCTCACAGACAACATGCAAAACTGCCCAAGGATACTAACAGGAGGCAGCAAGGCAAATAGCAGGACCACAGCTCTGGATCTTAGCAGAGCAGGCTTTGATGTATTTAAGGTCCTGCCCATGGGAGGCAGTTCCGAGTAGAAGGTGGATGCATAAGAGCCAGTTGTTTTTCAAGAGTCACCTCCTCCAGACTTAAGAATGGCCTATCCTTGTGTGCAGGATATCAGCCATAAGTGGCACAAGTCCACAAGGTGGTCCCAATTAAACTCAAACATAAACAAAAAAGGTGCTTAAGAAAGAGGGGAGAGCGAGGTCTGAGCATGCAGGGATAGGTATAGAAAAGCCAGAACAGAGCAAACAAAGTATGTCAAGGGATCTGAAGAGCAGCAAGAAACACAAGAAAATCAGTGTCCAAAGGAAGGCTACAGAATTTGGCTCTGCTGTTGAACACAGCAGGCAACCTGGTGACAAAGGATTAGGAGAAGACATTCAGTGTCTTCTTTACCTTGGTTTTTACTGCTAAGATTTGCCCTCAGGAATCACAGCCCATGAGATCAGTGAGGAGGTTTGGAATAAAGAAAACTAGACAAGTAACAAGATAGAGAACAGTTAAACAAACTGAACATGCGCAAGTCCAATGGATCTGATGGAAAATAAGAGGTGATCTCACAAAAAATACTAAGGGAGCTTGCCAGTGCCACTGTAAGACCACTCATATCTATCTTCAAAAGATCATGGTAATTGGAGGAAAGTCCTGTGGACTGAAAGAAATCAAATATTGCTCAAGCGAGAGGAGTATCCAGGGAGAGACAGACTTGTCAGCTTCCCTTTGATCTCTAGGAAGGTTATAGAGCAAGTTCTTCTGGAAAACATTTCCAAACATATTAAGGACTAGGTGATTGGCAGTAGCCAGCATGGATTTACAAGCAGCCAGCTGTGCCTGACAGACCTGAGGGCCTTTTCTGATGAAATGAGTGGCTGAAATGACAAAGGGGAGACAAGTGCATGGGGGTTGGTCCTTTTGACTTTAGTGCCATAATCTCCCAGAACATCCTCACAGACAAACCTTTGAAGTATAGACCAGACAATTGGACAGCAAGATATATTGAAAACTGGCTGAATTTCTGGAACCAGAGGGTTGTGATCAGTAGTGATCACACCAGCTGGAGCTTAGTCATTAGTTGCGTACCCCAGGGGTCCATACTGGGTCTGACATTTACCAGCTTCATTAATGACCTGGATTACAAGACCTGCTGTACCCTCAACAAGTTTGCTGATATAGAAAACTGGAAGGAATGGCTGATACAACACAGACTGTACATGAGGAAAAACTCAGGCAGCTGGGATTTTCAGTCTGAAGATGGGAAGGCTGAGTAAGATCTTGATCTCATGTATAAATGCCTGGTTAGGGAGTTGAGAGAAATAAGACAGAGCCAGACTCTTCTTGGTAGCCCAAGGACAGGACATGGGCACATGCTGAAACACAGAAAAATCTGTCTGAAGATCAAGAAACACTTTTTTTACTGTGAAAATGGTTGAGCACTGGCACAAGTTTTCCAGAGAAGTTGTGGGGTGTCCATCCTTGGAGATACTCAAAGACCAACTGGACACAGACCTGAGCAACCTGCTCTAGCTGACCATGCTTTGAGCAGGAGGGTTGAGTGACTTCCAGGGGTCCCTTCTAGTCTCAAACACTGTGTCAGGCTGTGACACAATCGCATGTAAATGGACTTGCTTTCCTTAGATTTCCTCTTGATTATGGAAATCACATAAAAGGTGTCTCAGCAACAGGTTCAGTCATTTACTGCACCACATAGTGTGTTTATTACAGTTTTAATACAAAGACTTCCAGAGATTAAGTTATTAATGAAACATGCTGATGAGCTGCCATGCTAATGAGTTGAAGATATCATTGACACAAGTCAGGTGTATTAACACTGAATAAGACAAGTATCTCATGAATATAGGAATGTAGAGGTCACATTCACTTCTTCGCTGAGGAGGAGAGGCTTGAGGGCCAATATCCCACACAGAGCATATAATCAATACGTGCTACACTTCTCCTGTCAGACAGAAGACAGTAAGAGTTTGACGAGCCAGTTAGAGGACTGCCTTCTCAAAAAGAATGTGTAAATTCCTTTCCTTGACCCTAGGGAGTATTCTTTTCATAAATCTGGTGATAGCACTTCAGTATCTTCTATGATACCTTGACTTATTTGTTTTTCAGCTGGTTTTATTTTAGAAAGCACCTCTTTGCAGCAATGACTGTGTGCACACAATGTAAAACCAGTCTACAAATATGGAAACTGGGCACAAGCAGATCAGGAAGGGTGTTTTTCCAAAGGTATTGAGGTAGCCCTTGGAGCCTGGCTCCAGAAGGATGGAATTTCCCAACCTACCCCCTTTCATTTTTAGGAACAGCTTATCCCTAAGGAGCACAAGCCCATTCCAGCTCTCCAGTGTGCTTAAATGAGCACTGTATGGTAATATTAATAGCAGGATCCTCCAGGGTTTGCCTGTTTACACAAGGGCTTCATATTAATCAGCCTATCAACAATCCATTCATTCTGTTTCACATAAGCCAGCAGTGTTCTTCAATGCACAGAGAAATAAATACAACATAGGCATTGCCATCCTGTTTTTTACTACTTCTATCATTGACACATTAAAGGCATTTTCCAGGAGGACTCACCAGAGAGACTCTCTTGTAAGTTTTGGGTCCACTTTTCCTTCTTCATCCAGAAAGAAGTCTACCCGTAAATTTCCATTGTTATCATGGGCAGAAGAATAGTTGGTAACAAGTCTTCCAGGTATCCCCAAGCATCTCAGAACTGTGGCAAAGAAAGAAATGTGATGAGAAGGACAAATACAGAGACTGCATCCTGATGACAGGATGAAAGGACAGAAATATTAGTAACTAGAATAAAGTGGGAAAACTCAGTCAAATCAACCTAAATAATTCCTCCTGTTTTAATATTGCACATGCTCAATATTTTATTTGGTCCCAAAATGATGAGCATTAAAGACATGTAATGGTACAAGGGTTATAACCAAAGCAGCTGATTATCAATGGTTTTAAAGGAGCTTTGCATAGTGATCACACTGCAGAATTTGAAATCTGGGTGCAATGGGTCAGCTGCCTGACCAAATGTAATACAAAGAAAAAGAAGTTTGAGCTTGCAAGAAATACACAATGTATTAGGTCTCTTAGTATCAGTAACTCAGGAGAATTATGAGACAATGTTAAAAAGAAAATGAATAGGAAGTATCTCCTTTTGATTGATTTGGAGTTTTCCTGTTTGATGTCTGCTGTCAGAAGGGATATGGGAAACCAAAGAATAAAGTAGAAAATAATTTCTGACAATGGGGAAAAGCTGCATTATTTGCAACTGAAATGACAAGGTTTGAGAATCTGAATAAAGTGCATTACATAATTCATATTGCCTGCTAAGTAACAGCATTTTGGAGTCAATAGCTCCTTCTAATAAAAGACTTTAAAAGAAGGATCAAAAAAAGCCCCTAGCTCTAACTCTCACACCATCGCAATAAAGAACAGATGACCCTTCTTACCATTTGACAAGTGGTAAATTTAAGAAAAGTGGAAAAACTGTGGAAATGCTACAGCTATGTCTGTAGTCTGCATCAGTGCATCAATAAGCTTCTGTGGTTGTTTTGTACCCTGGCAGATAAATAGGCATGGAGCATGTCCCCAGGCAAGGGGAATGGATCTGTGGGGTGACACATCATCTCAGCTACTCCAGATGATGTACTTTGTCTCAGCCAGAAAAAGTTCCTGGCTTTCAGCTTAGGAGTCAACATGGTTCTGCAGAAAACAGAGCATAAGGGGGTTTTGGTAGTTGGTGGGGTTTGTTTTGGGTTTTTTAGTTTGTCAGTTTGTTCTGGTTTTGGGTTTTTTGGTTTTTTTAAATCATTTTTGTTGGGGTTTTTGCTTTGTTTTATTTTTTGGTCAATTTTTGGAGGCAGTGAGTTTTGGTTTTGGGGTGGATTTTTGGTGGTTTTTTTAAGGGAAAAGATTTTTATTGAAAATCCTATTTAAAAATAGTTCCAATGCTGCAGAGTTGAACAGCCCTGCTGCTACTGCTGGGTTTTGTATATTCATTACTGTCACTACTGTGACTCCCAATAAAGTGTAACACTGCACATTCATTTCAAGTTCCTGGATGACAAATTACCTGGATGCATCCAATACCATATGTATCTATTGATTAAACTTAATTCAAGTGCCCTCCCAGGCTTCCAGCACATGAGCCATCAGGGCTCATTGGAAATAATTTGTCTGACAATTTCAAGATTAATGACCATTTTTTGGAATGTTTTAGCATTTTTAACAGATGAGTATCTGGAATGTACAATATAGTAACCTTGGAAAGCTGGACTGGTCACAATGATAAAACATTGACAGCTGAGATAGGCCCAAAAACACCTCAAAACAACCCTGATAGTTGCACATGATTGTTTCCTTCGCTGTCCCCTGTACAGTGGTCAGCAGCTGGATATGTCAGTGGTTATCATCAGCCACTGGACAATATTTTCATTTCATAACGCTCAACAAACTTTATACTTTGGCAATCTTTGCAGCAGTGCGAAGTGCCAGGTCTCTGACTTGACTACCTTAGTCAGCAAACCAAGCCTAGTTTTGCCCCAGATAAATATGCCTCTCTCTTTAGCACAGCAGGCTCTGGGCCTCTGCTGCATCGCCCCAGTTTCACAGAGGCCTGCAGGCAAATCATTGCGTAGTGGTGATTCAGGGCAAGTGGGGGGGAAGGTGGGAGAACTGGTGTGTGTGTGTTTGTGTGTGTGTCTGTGATCTAGAGAAATCCAGACAAGGCAATGGGCAGAAAAGACAAAGCAGCCCATGGAATCCACTGCAAGGAATGGCATCCATAAAAAACGTTCGCATGAACTTTTTTGAAGCCCTTATGTCGTGCAGAGGCTAAGGAGCATCAAGTACAGAACACAGAGCCTCAGGCACTGAAGGAAGTAGATGTCCCCCAGGTTCTTTGGATATGGGTGATTGCTCAATATCCCACTGCACCAGGAGTAAAATTAAGCATTTCCTGTGTTGAAGGACAGATCACTTGCCAGCACTTTCCTGAATCATAAAAGGAACCTCTCCAGATATATGAAAGAATCTGGTCTCACACAAAATATTTGACAATATTCCATACAACATCCTTGTCTCTAAATTGGAGGGACATGGATTTGATGGATGGACCAATTGGTGGATAAAGGATTGGCTGGATGATTGCACTCAAAGAGTTGCTGTCTAATGGTCACTGACCAGTGACGAGTGGCATTGCTCAGGTGTTGATACTGTTCAATATCTTTGTCAGTGACATGGACAGTGGGATCGGGGGCACCCTCAGCAGGTTCACTGATGACACTGAGCTGTGTGCTGCAGTTGACAGGCTGGAGGGAAGGGTTGGCATCCAGAGGGACCTGGACAGGCTGGAGAGGTGGGACTGTGCAAACCTCATGGAGTTCAACAAAGACAAGCTCAAGGTGGGTCAGGGCAATCCCAAGTGCAAATATGGGCTGGGGGAGAATGGGCTGAGAGCAGCCCTGGGGAGAAAAACGTTGGGGTGTTGATTGACGACAGGCTCAACATAACCAGGCAATGTGCTCTCACAGCCCAAAAAGCCAATTGTATCCTGGGCTGCATCCAAAGCAGTGTGGTCAACAGGCCAAGTGAGGGGATTCTGCCCCTCTGCTCTGCTCTGCTTTGCTGAGACCCCACCTGGAGGGCTGCCTCCAGCTCTGGGTAGTAGTTTAATATTTTAGGTCTAGATGACAAGCATTCTGTCCATCTAAGAATTGACAGAAATGTGGACTGTGCTGAAGGACTCAACTTTCTCTCTCACAAACTTACCCTTGTGAGTGACTGACATTTCACTAAATAGTTAACAGATTAGTGTGGAAGAGCAGCTGACTTGAGGGACACACCAGAGGTTTATTTAAAGGCCATCTATTTTAGCCATATATTTTTAAATATCTCTACTATTTACTCTTGAACAGCACAGAGCTAGGAAGTATTTTAGTTAGTTTTACCTAAAAACTCTGTTAAGCAGGAACCACATAGCAGCTTGGAGCTTTTCTCACTGATACCTACACGTGTTGAAGACACCAGCGAAGACCCAGCACTGGCCATATCGGACAGGTTGCTTAGAACTGTAATACTCCAAGAGAATGTCCACACTGCCTGTCCAGGCTGAAGGTGCAACACCATAATCGTATTTGTTGTCCCAGGATCCAACAAGCACACCATTTTCATCCCTGGAGTTAATCTAAAATCAAAGGAAATTAGCATTAGGGATGTCAGAGACTGAACTATAAAAAGCTCTTTAACCCATCAGACCGATAGGGTGAGAGAGAGTGAATATAGCTAAGTTAAGGCTAGAAAGTAAGACCAAAGTATTGCATTATGAAGGTAGGGGATAAATAGGACAATCTTGTTAAGGGCCATGGATTCTCCATCACTGAACTATTCTGAATGAAGGTCAGACACTTAAAACTAAATCTGAAATTAAATCACCACACTGAGTATCCATGTTGCCAGCTAATAAGTTTTATTAACATTAAACATGCCTACTGCTATGTATTTTTAATAAACACAATCAGTTATACTCTGGTAAGCAAGCCTCAGAAATATTAAGCTGTACACTTTCAATCGTCTGTTTTTCTGTCCATATCAGCCCTGAGATTTTAATAAAATCACTCCTGATTTACAGCAGATTGAGAGGAGAAACAGTCTACTGTTATTTTTAGAGTAGTAAATAATTTCTTTGGTCTGTCACACAAGAAAACAAGAAGGAATTTGCTGTGTAAGTTTTCCTCTGGTAAGATTATACGAAGCAAAGAGTTTTGCTGACTAATGGCTACATTGATAGGCATTAACGAGCAATACATCTCCTAGCTGCAATTTGAACCAAATCAGTTGAGGCTGTGCAAAAAGCTCATTCACTCTGTACCTTTTAATTATGCTAATGTGGAACAGCTACACACCAGCCAAATAAATCACAATTCTCATTTAAAAGCTTTTGGCTGCATTAACTACTGTTTTATAATTAGAAAATCGACTTCCTGTGAACTCTAGGACTGGACAGAGATAAGTATTCAGAGTCATAACCAAAGGGTTAAGAGGTTGTGTCCATCTCACCAGTGTAGGGAACATGCCAAGAGAAGAATCACTTCAAGAATAGGACAGCATGTTGATCTTCAGGCTCTACTCTGACTGTAATGAAGAAGAGAGGGACTCTACCTGCTCTGCCATGCCAGAAAGCCTCTGAAGGATTCCAGCATGGGGGCATGTCTTCAGACAAGCTCAGCTCTACCACATTTCAACTTGAGCAACAATTAGGTTAAGTAACAAGGTGGGATTTTAGCACCTTGTGCCCATTTTTCACTCATGTCCAGATTTCAATGACCAAACCCCCTACCCAGTTATGGCCCAATTCTGCAGATTAGGCCTAAAGTCTATTGAGTCCTGGATTTCCAATGGTGAACTCCATTTCTCTAAAATGTTTGAGTGGCTCAAAACCTAAGTAATATTCAAGCCTAACTTGGATTCATAAACTTTGTGCTATTCTGTCCTGAGAGTTTACACAATCCTTACATGAGGGACTTTTGCTTCTACTAGTTCAGGGATGAGGAAACCACATTTGATTCTTTCTTCTACCCAAAGGTCCAAAGCTGTATTTCTAATGTCTGGTGTGAAAGAACTAACTAAAACGTTAAAAGACAAAGAGAAGTAGAGGTGTTCTCAATACTTCTTGCTGAACCTATTCTATTTAACATGCAAGATTGAGAGATCCCACTTCAATGTCATCTAAGACAAAGAGCTCATTTTCTTTAAGATCAGGCAAATGCTATAACAAATGGGCTAAAGGATCATCTATCTCCAGCAGCCACGTTTTGTGGACAGTCTATTTTAGTAGCTGGCTCGGGAGAACATCTAATTACTCCAGCTCAATGACTAGAGTATTATTCTGGGAAGCAGAAAGCACCAGTTCAGACCTCTAATAAGGCAAAAGAGAGGACTCAGCCTCTGTCTTCCACAACCTGGATGATTCTAGGATCTTGAATATTAGGGATGGGACTGCTCTTGCACCCATGGCATGATTCCTGGTGCCCGGCAACTGGAAAGAATGGAGGTCTGGAAAGTCTTCTCAGTTATTTTAGGTACTTTCATTTGGAGTGTGGTATGTTTTGTGGACCACATGTTAAAGAGGACAATTCCCACAGTGTTTTCTTCTGAGGCCAAAACAGCCCACTTATATAACTGTTCTCAGCCTGATTAGGTCATTTGGGGCTTGGGTCAGATGCAACAACACACACCATTGCAGTGTTCTAAGCCCCATTGAGGTTGGTGCTGGAGTCCACATAAAGTCCCTCAGTTCCCCATCTAAAATTCCACCCATCATGCCACTGTATTATCCATAGCAGAAATAGCTTTCTCAGTTATATCAGCTACTGGAAAATGAGCACATTGTCACATAAGAAACTCTTATGCCTGGAGTGCAATGTCTAAAAGTGGCTTTCCCACCAGTGAGGCACCATCCTCAGGACAAGGCGATGAGCTGACAGAAGTTGCTTGAACTTTAGTGCAGAAAAATAAAATGTCAGACCCCAGAATGGACAATTGTCAGAATGGACAACTGATCTGTTGTGTGTTGTAGAGAGCACATCAGGGCATGAGGGCCAGTTAAATCAGCCCAGCTTTGATTCATGAGTCCCTTCTGACACATGTTAGGCATCCATTACATACCACTGCTGAGGCAACACGGCAGATTTTGATTGGATTTCCACGACCAGAGAGCTCCAGTTCTGCCTTGTCCATCAGGAACAGGCAAGCATCTAGAATGTTTTCTTCAAACTAGATAAATGAAAATAAAAAGAGACACAAAGGAAAAATTGACTTTCTTTTTATTCTGGAAAGAACATTAAAAGCTATTTTCCCCTGTTGTTCTAATTGTTCATCAGTTTCAAAATTAGCTGGTCACATCAAAGCTCTGTGTTTAACAACAGAAATTTTCTTCTGGAATAATCACCCATGTGTGGGAAAAAATAAAAATGTGGGAGGCTGTGAAGGAGGAGAGGGTAATTTTCAGTTCAATCTCAGTCCAGTTTTCAGTAGGTTGAAATGACAACACAGATTTTCTGACAGGACATGAAATTTTAAGTGCTAACAAGTATATAATAGGAGGGTATTATAATAATAACTACAAGGAGCTTGTCTACTTGCAAAGGACTTTATGTCCTTCACAGACTCCAGACCTGCTAATTTCAGGACTTCTCCAACACAGCCAGTGCATTACTGGGAATTTGAACAATAAGTGATTTGCCAGTGGTAATTTGAAGACACTTGTATTTCAAAGTTATTTTTAAAATCTGTTAAAAATCGACAAGCCAAAAGGTTATTTTATAGACTAATCCTGGTCTACAAAATTTAGACATCAAAAACACCAAGTGACCTAAAGTAGTCTTCTTCAAAAATAGAGTGAAAAGGTACATTTTTTTCAATACAGAATGAACAAGCACAAGAATGAATTGAGGGCAGAGGTGTCTAAATAGACCAGAAACCATTTGTCACAGAACTTGCCCTGCAATGTATTTCATTTTCCTTAGGAGAAACTGCATAACAAAGGAAAATACCTCTGTCCCCTGGAAAATGGTAGGAGACAGAGAAATGCACAATAATAAAACAAATACCTTCTAGATACACAAACTTATATTAACATTCAAGGCTGTGACAGGGACTCCATGGTGTTAGGTTTTATGTTCTATGCTTGCATTCTGAAAGATATGATTCATGCTAACAGGATTTTTGCTCTTATGCTGCTACTAGAGCAGGATTGATTTCCTAACTCTCTCCAGTCTGACTTAGGGCTCCTTGGCAGATAAGGCTGTCCTGAATTTTGCCTCCTGAAGGAAGTGAGCAAGACCCCAGATCAAACTGCTATTTTCGCAGTCTAGGGAGAGAAGAATGAAGAGTGAGGTCAGAGAGCTGAAAAGGAAGCCCCAAATAATAAAGACTGCTGCTGATATAGCAGGGAAGATGGGAGAAATTGAAGTGACATCCTAGACAGCAGCTGAGCTCTGGTATAAGCCGAGAAAGAGGAAGCATCATCAAGTTTCCCCATCTTTAGCCATTTCCTGGTCAGTGGAAGTCCCTTTCTTCTGCCTTGAGGTTACCACTGCCATATGGATCCTTTTCAGCAAACGTCCTCCAAGGCAGCACACCTCTTTCATTACCACTCACACTTGCACTGAATTACTTTCTCTGGAGCAGGTATTTGCTAATGATCACTTTATAGTCTGAGTCAAACTGAATTAATGATGTTTGGGAATAGGGAAACAGGGATCAGTGTTTCTCAGAGACCTACTACTAGTATTTTATCATTCCTGGGAAGCTGAATAATTGCACATCCCAGTCCACTCCACTGTGATGTGACACAAATAATGTTGGGTGAATGACTGGACTGTGGAGAACCTCCTTCCCAAGGAGAATCCTCACAACAGAAAATGTAAACTCTGGGCCCTCATGACTGCCCTTTCTGGTTCAAATTCACTTTTCATCTGGTCTGGCCCAGTAATCTTTTTACCAGGATCAAAATCTGCTATCTGCACTTCAAGTAATCAGACCTGGGTTAGATCAATAAGAAGTTTACCCAACAAATTAAACTTTTCTCATCTACAGTTTATGAGACACTGCCAATCTTGCCATTATATACAGAAAGAATAAAGAGCAAATAAATTGCTATCAGGGTTGTTGCCCCCCACCTTAGCATTTACAAAGTGACATGAATGCTTGTGAAATAACTGGATTAACAGGGAAGTGAGAGCAAGCTGCAAGGGCTAGCTGGCTTACGCTGTTGCAGTAGTGTAGGATGCAGAGTAGCCTTAGCACTAAAGCCAGTTTTGCACTTCTTGACTATTCAGGGATTTAAAAAATATTAAATCAAACTAAATCAGTTTTCTGCCCTCACTCTTGGCAAGAAAATCCCATCTAGAGGGAAGTGGAGTAGGAAAATTGCAGTTATAAGGCTGAACATCTCTGAAATATCAGAGGAACCAGAGCAGTAGTTGGCAGATGGGACAGGTGAGTGAACCTGATCCAGGCACAGTCCCTGTCTGTTCCATGAAAGCAGAAATGAAAATAAACCTATTTCAGGGACAAGGAACTTTGGTAAAACCATGTGGAAAGAATGCAGGTGGAAAATAAGGCATGAGAAAACATGTGAAGTGCACACAGACGTGCCTTGTGTTATAGAACAACACATGTAGCTGTCCTGGGCATCCTCCTGCATGCTAACCTGTTTCTAATAGATGACCTTCCATTTAAACCACAGCAAGAGGGGCTGTATCGCTTTCTGCACTGGTTGACTTAAGGCTGTGTTTCTCACAGTCAGTTGCAGGCAGACACAATCTCATGTTGCCTGTGGTCTGACCTGATCAAATGCATGTGCTGTAGAATTAGATGGGCACAGAGGGTTTCCAAGCTAAAGCAGATCAATGTGTGGACACGAGAGCAGTCACAATGGCAACAGAACTCCATGCCCATCTGTTTTATTTTATTTTTCTCAAAAACCCAAAAATCATTATTAAATGATCAGTATAGCATCCAACTTTTCAGCTAGAGCATTCCTATGTGCCTAGATTTCTTCCAAAGCCAAATTTCCCTGAATCCTCCACGGTATTTTCTGACAACTGCCTTGCACAGTTCTTAGGAGGGATCACAGTCATGTTACGAGGAGCCCCTCCATCCTTATTCATCTCAGCCATGTTTCAATTGTTCTGTTGTTTTTTCTTCCTCTGTCCATGTTTCTTGCCTCTCCTCCTCTTGTGTTGATGCTTCTCATTACAGACAGAAGCTTTGAGAACCATCTCCCACTAGTAATTCAGTTTTGAACTCTATGCTCCTTTTTAATTTACAAGCTGAGATAAAGTTTCCAGCTGTCACTATCCTAAGCAATTTTTTAGCCTAAGAACATTATCATATACAAGTCTATCTGCATTTCTGTATATGTATATGAAAGGTGTATCTTTCACCTCTACAACTCTGTGTGCTTTTTACTTACATGTTGTAAAGGGCTATATATCATAAATATAAAATGCATAATTTTATGATATATTAATAAAATAGGCCTCGATGCTAGTACTTTTATTCACTCACACCAACACTCTTGTTCTTAACTTCTGGGATTGCCAAAAATGTGTCTTTAATGGTTGGAAATGGACAGGGTAAGATCAGGAACATTCTGTCCTCCATTTCACTGAAAGTAAGGGAACCAGAAGAATATTTCTCTGTTCCTTTGCAGATTGACATGTCTGTTAAACCCATATAAAATGATCAATTCCATTAAAGCTCTTGGCTTGGGCCTACTGAGATGCATCTGCCACACTCAGCTTTCACACGGGCAACCAATTGCAAAAGGTGCACCACAGCACGGGGTGAAAATCAGGTCCTCTGATTTCAGCCAACACAGGAATTTCCATTTCCAAAGTACATAACAAAGGACTATAGAATGGCCCTAACCTCCCAGACAGAACTACCTCCTAGCAAAACAAAATAAATAACGCGGTTTCTCAAGGGAGGCTGGTATTTGTGTGAAGAAAATGCCGGATTCCCAGAATATAAACACCTCAGGCCAAGCCACCACAGGCCATAAATTTAGCATCTTAGGACATAAATCCAGCATCTGGTTTAAGCAGTACCTTCCACCTCCAGCCACTTATTCCCCTCTCTCCTTCCCCCTTACTTCTGTCATGGAGTGAATCCCAAATCTAGGAACAGAGCAAGCCCAAGAAATTACCCAGGAGGAAAAAAAAATCAAGGAGATGCTTATTCAGCTAGGTCAGCTCTCCAGTCTGAGTCACTGCATGGCTGCACAAGCGCTTGCAGGGGGAAAGAAGGGCCAGGAGGGGGCATTTTTGGTCAGCTTAAATGCATGCCCAGCTTTGGCCTCGGGATCTGGTTCCACATCTCTTAAATCAGAGGCACCATCAGCTTATGGAATTTCTTCCCTGCTCCTCATTTAAGGGTTGTTTTTGTCTCAGTCAGGAAGCCAGTCAGACCCTGCAAACTGCAGCACTGACACAACCAAAGGAATGGTGCAGAGGCAGGAATTCCCTAAGGCAGTGCTGCCACAGGAAAAAAAAATCAAATTGTACCCTTAAATAAGGAAACGAGAGATGTGAGTTCAAAGAGCTCTCCAGGGCAAGCACACTGGCAATCCGTCCAGCTCAAGCTTTGAGGTGGTATTTAGCTGAGGGAGAGAAAGCAAGATGTAGGGACCCCTCTGCAAGGCTGTGTTAGGGAGGTGCCAAAAAAAATGAGTGGATCCATCACCAGAGTAGTAAGGGAATATCATCTTAATTGTGCTGTTGTGAAAATCTAGGAGATGAGATCACCATGTCCAATATCTGTCCATTGGACCCCCTCTGAGTGACAGCTAGGGTTGTAGCTTTGCTATCATTTTGATTCTGCTTGGCAATGCCTTTTTCCCATTCTAACACAATAAATTAACTCTTCCATCCTGTAGGGATTTTTAGTTCTTACAAGAAAGCTGAGGTAAAATAGGCAAGTAATAAGCCTGAGGCAAGGGGTAGTAGTTTTAAACTAAAAGAAGGTTGGTTTAGATTACATATAAAGAAGTATTTTTTTACAATGAGGGTGGTAAATTGCTGGAACAGGCTGCCCAGAGAAGCTGTGGATGGTCCATCCCTGGAAGTGTTCCAGGCCAGGTTGGACAGAAATTTGAGCACCTGCTCTAGTGGAAGATGTCCATGTCCATGGTGGGGTGGTGGAACCAGATGATCTTTAAAAATCCCTTCCAACCCAAATTAATGTTATTGAAGGCACACCAATACCCTACTCCAGCCCAGTGGAGGCTGTCTCCCCCAGACTGCAAGAGGCAAACAGAGAATGATTTTATCAAGTTCAGGCAGAAAAGAGAGAGACTCCCCCAGAATTTAAAATTTTGGGATAAAATACTAGTTTGTCATAAGCAACTTGTGACTATCTGACCACCAAGAAGATCAGAATTATTTCCACCAAATTGCTAAAGCTAAAAAGAAAAGTCAAAACGCAATACAATCTGTTGTCAAAAAATGAAAAAAAAACCCAAACAACTCTACTTTTCACCAATTGATTTGATCCTGAAGCAGCAATAATGCAGCAGCAGAAATACCTCTGCCCTGTGGGAACCTCAGCTAATGATTATAACTTCCAACAGGCAGCCTCTTAGTACCTGAAATATGCCCCTGAAACAAGGTCTTTAAATATCAGCTATTATAGCATTGCTTTTCTGGGTTAGGCATATACCCACTTCATACAATTTTAAAATGATAGCCCTTATCTTTCTGAAGGAGAAACCAATAATGCATTCCAGAGCCCACAGTCTCAGCCACAGTCTGGTGTCAATTAAACTCATTTGCTGTCCTACTGGGAGCAGCCAAAGAAGATCTAAACAGCTCACCTGACCGTAACTCCAGCTTCTTGATGTTATATCTTCAGCACTTCCATGGAATATAATGCCAACGTCATTCAGGACATATTCTTCCCTTTCTTTCTCATCATCCAGGTACACGGCATCCACTGCATTATTTTACCAAAAACAGATGTTAGCACAAGTGTTTAATTTTCATATAGGACAGATAAAACATCTTAGCATATAATGCATTCATCTCTGATGTAAAGAACCCCTCTTCCATCAAACAAAATATTAATTGCTTCAACAGAGTACAGGAATAAGATGGTAGTGGCTGTAGTTAGGAATATGATACACAAAAACATTCAAGATGGGAAAATCCTGACAACCCCTACCTGTTTTCTCAGGATCTGTAAAGTATGATTAAAATGTCACACCTTATCAAGAATTTTAGGATTACTGTGTACAACTAATTTAAAAGTTAGAGCACCATGATGCAATTCTGCATTTGTACAAACAGATCAAAGAACAATTTCAAACCTATTAATGTTAATGGAAAACAGCTCAGGTCAAGAGATCTAAAGAAAAATCTGTAGTGCATTAAAAAAATGGAATACAGTTTTTATAACGTATCAAGAGAAAGGTTTGATTGCCTTTTCTGTACGTTGGTTATTGACTGGAGTATCCCTTCCCCACATAGATTGACTGACCAGGTAATATGAGGAGAAATTCCAGTGTCTAAGTGAGAACTGGAAGTAATTGGACAAGATCTTTATCGAAACATATACAAAGGGTACATTCTAGATTGGACTTACATAAAAAATCAAGAGCATATGCATGGACTCTTGACTTACAAACATGATTTACATATGTAAATAACTCATTATTAATATTCATAAGGAACCCAGAATGACATTAAAGTATTCAGACATTCACAGGTAAGTATGAAGCAGGTCATGAAGCTGTGATGCTAGAATAGTTGAAGATTTCTTTCCTTGCCAATGCTTGTATTTTGAGATGAAGAGATACACCTTAACAATTAATAGCATGGGAATTAATTAATTTGAGGAAATCAGTAGTGTGGTCACAGGCAGCAAATTAAAGGGAAGTGATGACTTCTGACAGTTCGATATGAGCAAGTACAAAACTAGCACTTACTACTGTCACAGTAAGCCCCACTACAAATTACTAGAGGATCATTTAACTTTTAAAAGCCTATTGATTTGTTGTGTTTTGTTGAAATGCAAATCAGATTTGCACTTTCTTGTAAACCGCATCCTCAAAAGCTTCTTCATTTCTCCACGAAACTGCAATTTGGCAAATAATAAGCTAAAATCTGAACCCACCAAAAAAAAAAAAAAAGAGGCAAGAATCACATTGGTCTCAGCTAGGTGAAGGGCTTCGCCAATATACACACCTGACCCTTCTGGAAGCTTTGTTTTCCCTGAAGATATATTTATATTTCTATGTCTATACATACATCAGAAATTAAACACAGATATGTAACATAATGACCTCCATATTGGTGTGGAAAGAATGACAGAGAAGCAGGGGTTAAATACAAGAAGCCTGTATTGCATTTGAGGAGATCAGTTTATGCTTTATAGCATTTATCATTATGCTTTACAGCAGTTGCTGTAGAGGCTCTGATGACTAAGCATGACTTGGAGCAAGCAGAGGAACAGCAGGTTTTATGGAGTTTTACCTAAAGCAGACAGGTCTGAGACCCATTGTTTTATTTGGTAGGGTGGTGGTACTCACCTGGTTCCCAAAGGCTGGGCCATTAAGAAGTTTATAAGCTTTTCGCTACCCATGACCTAGGCAACCTCAACCTGCACCCAGGTACAAAGTGGGTGAACATGAATTTACTATACTCAGAATCTACAAGGTGAATGAATGTGTTAAAAATTGACAGTGAATGAAAAGGCTGCAGCCATTTATGCAAGCAGGGACTCTCACACTTATGAAACTGTATATTACATGACTTTTTTGCGGTCCAACAAGTCCTGTATAACATCCCACTAAAAATATGGCAGATGTTACAGATCATCTGGGCTCTGTTTCATTAGGCTGGTTTTGCCTGATTTCCTCATTGAACAATTATCTGCATTCTCTCACTGAGCTTTGGATTTTATTAAAGTCTGTCCATACAAATAGTACAGAGTGTTCATTTAAAGAAGGAGAATTCACACCTTCTTCTGTGCAGTTACACATTCAGTGAAGTGAGTGCATATGCCTTCTTGACAGCTGTTGTTTTCTTTTGGGGATTAAAAATATCAACATTGATCTTGCTGGTATCAATTGAGATGCTTATGTTATTTTGAGACTGCATGATCTTTGCTAAATCAGATGAAAATTGATTAACTTCTCTGTCGATTATTTTAAATATTTGTGTTTTTGATAAGGTAAAAAGGTCTTCTGTGCTTCACAGAGAAGCCAGCTGCTTTGATTTTTGACAGCTTTCACTACCCTTGAGACTGTTTAGAAGAAAATATGAGGCATTTGTGACTACTTTGATGCTAAGCATGCTCTACATAATGCAACTCCTAATTATTTTGTGCAAGTGGAGGGTCACATCTGACAAACAGAAGAATTCCACAGAAATGTGCTGTGTTTGTTCTTTTTCTCTAGCAGTTCAGAGCTTTTTTCACTCCCTTCTTTTATCCTGGGAGTTTACTGAGACACCAGCAATGCTACAAAGAAGCAAATTAGCTTCTATGCTACTCTGTTTGAAGTTGAGTAAGGTGAAAATACACTTCACGTGAAGACAGCACTGCAGGCAAGGAATCCCTTGTCAAAGGCATGAGGAGTGCAGAGTAACCCCTTCTATTTGGGAAGGTGAATGAACATAAGAGAACTCTACCCAGAATGGAGGGACCCCAGCCCCTGCACAGCAACCTTGTGGTGCCGGAAAAGCCATTTCCTCATACAGACAGTGACAGCAGAGCACAGCAGCACCAGCAGACAGGTGGAAGTGGAAGCAGCAGGCTTGCCCTGAGCTCCCAGCCTCTCTTCAACATGCTCCCGCAGGAATCCAGGAATGTAAGGCTGGGCCTCACTGGAACCACAAAACCCCCAGGGCAGTGTTGGGAAGAGGACAATGCTGTGACAAACCCCAAGCTGCAAGAGTTAAATGCGGTTACCTCCTAAAACCACTCTACCAGGATCAAGATCAGTATGCTGCTTTGAACAGTGCTAGCACTTGCCTACATTAATGTAGCAGAAGGATGAAACTCTGTGTGAATTTTGCCCATGTGGAATCTATGACACAAGTAATCGAATTAAAGATTTGCCCATAAAAGTAAGAAAATGTTATTGGGCCAAATTTGGATGACTGGTAACATGTAAGAAGAGTCCAAAGTCTACCACATGTTACTAATCCTCAAACTGTATTGGAACATTTAAGCAGAAGAAATGTGCAGCTGACTCAATGAAGTTGTAATATATTTAATTGCTTAAATGTAATCCACTTTGCATGACACTTGGGTGAGCGAAATGCACACCTCAGCCCACAGGGTCTGCAACTTACTCAGCTACACAATGCACCTCCACCTGTGAGAGAGCCACAGAATTCAGCACCAGGTCTTTTCCTGATAAGCAGTTAATGTTCTCCAGCAGAAAGTTGCAGGAACTCAGCACCTGCTTGGAAAGCGCTCACAGCTCCTTGGAAAGAGCTCACAGTATCCAGATCAAAGGAGCTCTTCTCTGCTTTCATGTAGTCTGATATTGCCAAGAGTTTAGTTAAATTCCAAGAAGTTATCCTTAACTACCTGCCATTTCTATCTTCTGTTCCAAAACTGAAGAGAGCTCTGCATGCCCAAAAGCACATCTGTTTTATCCAACTATGTCAGCTGGCTGAAGAAAGGATGCTGCCTCTCCTCACAGACTTTACCTTGCTTATTAAGCAATGAAAATTTCACCTGAGTAACTGAAATCTCAATCCACTAGTTAGGTGAATTCCCAGATGTTTGGGGCTGGTGTATATAATTTTGCAGAATCAGGTCCTGTGTCTTTAAAGTATTCTTGGTTATCAGTCTTAAATGTAGCTAAAGGGATTAAAATATGTAAAATATTAAAATATGTAAAAGCATATGGATTTTGGAAGCAAAGTACTCTGGAGCTTGATGGGTAAAGTACTCAAACTTCTTCTGAAGTAGCAGGGAAAAAAAAATCCCTGCCTGGGAAAATATGTCAAAACTGAACTACAGTGAGGAAAGGAGTAATAAGAAAGGGCACAAATGCCTCTGTCTTAAAGAAAAGCTCATACTGACATATTGATGTTCCTCCAAAATGATGAGTTGGAAAGCTGCACTAGAGCCCATACTCTGCTCCTTGCTATAACAATCCCCATTCATTCCTGGCATCAGTCTTCTCTCTTTTTAATGAGGCTTTTCACTCAGGCTTTTCTGCTTAGCTATTAACCCAGAAAACAAGTCTAGAAGATTTTCAAACTATTGTTTTCTCTGCACTTTAACTGCCTCAGTTTTTCTACCCTTTTATCATTCCACTGAAAAATCTTTTCCAGCAAGGGGATAAAGCATGAAGAAACTTCCCTGATTTTCTAACACAAGGAGAGGAGAGAAAGACAGATAGAGGAGCCAATTAGCCCAAACTACCTAGGAGTAAGAGGAACAAGAAATGAGGATATATCCAAATCCAAATGAAACATGCAGGAAATAAAAACTACAGTAGTCAGCAAGGGACAGGACCTGAAACCATTGAGACACACATGAAAATGTAAACTGCAGAGAAAAATGTGGTCCCCAAGTTGCCTCCCCTGGATTTGGGGTCACACAGGCTGTCCTTGCTGCCCAGAGATTCTTTTTTGCTTTCCTAAGGCAGACTTTTTCCATCAGCCTTGCCGATGCCTGCCGCTGGAGGCAACGGCTGCATGCCTTGCTCCCTGTGGGTTTACTCCAATGTTGTGGTTTTAATCTTGCTGGCTTTTGGACCCATTCAGCTCAGTGTGAGGGAGGGAGGGATGGCACAGGAGAGCAAAGTGTCCAAATGCAATGAACAAAGGTGTATCAGTCAGCACATAGAGTTGCTGGCCAAGGAGGTGTGAAGTAGGGTTCGATTTCCCCTTTTTCCCTCTAACTCCTCACATTAGCTTGTGTGGTCCCAGCCACACCACAGTGTATCCAACCCCCCCACATCACATCTTGTCTCCACATTAGGGCTGCATTACCCCTAGCTGGTTCTCTGCTAATTGTGAGGCAAATTGAGGCAATTTAAGAAGCTTTCCCTTGGGGTTTATCCCTTTCCAAAAGTGTGCTGAGCCACTGCAGAGTCACTGTGCTGGCTATTACAACACCCAGGACTAAAACCAAGTAGTGGTCTACCTTTAGGTGGAGAATTACACCTCCCTGGCTGAAGATGTGAATCTGATGATGCCAAAACAAACCTTGAGAAGTTTTGTCTGCTCACAGTGGGTCACAGCTTTGGCAATGATTTCTCTCTTTCTGTTGCACATCCTCCAGAACAAACTGTTAGCACACTGCTCTGAGGTACCTTACACTGCTTTCAGAAGTATCTCACGGTGTGGCAGGGCCTTGGGCCCTGCCCTTCCCTCCTATTCCCACTTAACTAACTCTGCTTTATTCAGCATTAATCTATATCTTCTTAAATAATGCATAAACTAATCATTGCTTATATTCCCTCGGACTAGGGGCAAGTAATGAATCCAGCACGAATCATTCCATGTACTGACAGTAGTGCAGCTGAATAATGGGCTCTACTAATAATGCTAAACTTACTTGTCACTTGGTGGGAGTGCCCTTGTTTGGTACAGGATTATTTGATGCAAATACTGTGGTAAAAAAAAGGAAAGATGAAGGAAGGGTAGCAGGAGAATATTGAAGTAAGCCAGTGACCTAAACAAATTACAATACATATGACTTGGAGCATTGCAAGTTGGAAGCTGAGACAGTGCTACAGCCTGTCAGAAGGCTGAGTCAAACCTCTCTGGTCCTCTTTTCCCTCTCCTGAAAGCCAGACATGGGGTTCACTGGGTAAGACACAACCCTGTCAGTATAAAACCTGATTTCTTCCAAGAATCGTGGGAGATTTTAAAATAAAATAAATTGTTCTTCAACCCACTGTATTATAAAAAGAGGCTCATTTGCAAAATGTTTTGTTCCTCAGAGAGGGCACCGTTGCTAATTAGTCACCACTAAAGGGGAAGTTATAAGGGCAAATGTCATGTAACAGCAGGAAGGCACCACCAGTGATGCCACAGAAAGCTGACGCCACCCAACCTGTGCAGGAGCAGCAGCTCCCATTGAATTCCTGCAATATTTTGACTGCAGATGTTGAATTCCAAATGTGGTAATTAGAAATGTAAGTCAACAGAGTATGTGAGGCCGCCACATCCTGCCCCACACCAAATCCTGGAAAAAATATACCCATATTGACTTGTTTAAGGCACACACAGGCACACTGGAGACTCTCACTGTTGCCTATTCAAGTCAGAGTAAAGCCTTGGGGTATGTTTACTATGAGAAGTGGAGCCTGAAATGGCAAACACAGGCTTGGCCTCATAAAACTGCAGAGTTTAGATAAAACACAGGCACTGGTTTCCAGCATGGAACCCTGCTCACATAGGAATATTCTCCAGCCTGAAAGACTTGACTTTTGGCAGAGTTACTGTAAATTTTCCAAACCCAAACTGACATGTCGTCAACCTTCTTGGTACGAAGCTCCGCTTCCTGGACCAATCCAGGTAAAACCTGATGAGCCCAGGCAGCAGAAAGTGTACTTACGCTGGCACCAGGGATTGAACAGGATGTAAGTGTCAGTCGCTGAATTCCTGCGTGTCCGAAGGATGCCATAGGGAGTCTGGACAGCAACATACATGCGGAACTTCCCAATGATGCAGATGGTAGAGGACATGATGGACAGCCGAATGGAGTTGTTTTCCCTGTGGATAATCTTGGCTCCCCACTGACCAGGTTTCAGCTCATTGCCTACTGGGATTGGGATGTAAGTGCCTTTGTTTCGCTGTGGGTAGCGACCTGGAGAGAGAAGTGAAGAGATTCACCTTGTTTTGACAGTTTTTTAATTTCCTAGCAGTCCTCTGTCCCTTTGTCGTATTTTCAATGGAGATGGCAGGTTTTAGTGGGCAAAAATCACTTACCTCTCTCATTGCCCCACACAGGGTCTGGTCACTTGACAGCACCATCACACAAATACCTGCAACAGCTCCCTGCAGGCAGCCTGTGCCCACACACCCACCCATCTCGCTCCAGCAAACTTCAGTCTCTCTGGCCTGAGCACTGCCAGGAGCATAGCCCTGGCAGCATGAGAAGGGGGTGCCTAGCTTTTCTTGCTCACCATTGTTTATCCTAGTGCAGCAAGCTGCACTCCAGCTTGCTCCTTGCCTTGGTGACAGCACCAGCTAGACGGTTGTTTAGCTGTTGACGGTAAGTTTAGGAGTTACGGTAAGAGCCCCTTCCCCAGCTGAGATGCACCGACCGCTCTTGTTGCTAGCACACAAGTGCCCTCTGGGGCACAGAAATCAGAGCCCCAGAGTTTTGGAGCTCTTTAGCAGAGCAGAACCCTGTTCTTCTCTGCCCTACTGCACTGTCAAGCAGAGACCAAGTGCTGTTTCATGAAGTCCACACAGATGGAGGAAACAAGTGAGTCTACCTGGAGACACACAGTGGTTGGTTCCCCCCCAAGCATCCACTCCTCAGGGACATAGTGGGAACCAACTCTGGTGCCATCAAATATAAACCACCACATTGGTGCTGAATCACCAAACTTTCTCTGGCAGAAATGGGTCCCAAAGTATGACATGCCACCAAAATAGCGCACGTGAGAGGCTGCCTCACAGTTAGAGAAATCACACCCCAGAGGAGTTTATTTTATTCTGCCAGTTCTAAAAGAAGCTACATGTAAACACGTACAGTGCCAGGATTCAAAGTTGTGTGAGGCTCCACCCCTTGGGACTGAGGTAGAGCCAAACTAAATCTGGAAGCCAACCAGAAGCACAGACAGAAGAGACACTTGTGAGAAGGATGAGCTCCTTATCTCATTCTCAAATCTGCTCTTCATTTCATATTTTAGGCTGAAAGTTAGACTCATTCAAAAATAGGGTAATGAAAAGCAATGATAGCAGACAGAGGGACAGACTTCTATATTTTTCATTCCTACTATTTAAGAACTTCAAAACTAAACTCATAAGGGCGTTGATTTTCTTGCTTGCTTATTTTTATACTCCCAATGTAGAGATAATTGCAGATCTGAACACTGCTGCAATTTGGGAAAGGACAACTCCAGCTTTAAATCTGAAACTTGCAAGCTGCCACGACACTTGTGTTTCTGAGAAATCTGGGGCTACAGTGCTTCATCCAAGAGATTATTCTGAGCACATGAATTTCCATTTTGCAGATATTCAGTGCACACAAATAACCCACTTTGCCTTGCAGGCCTGGGATGCTGTAAGCCATGAAACTCATTCAGATCAGTGAGGAACACAATGGAAGGAAAAGACCTACAGAAGAATAAAGGACCAGAATAAGAGAGCAAAATCAACAGAAAGCACTAGAAGATAGAGCACTGGACACTTCAAATATAAACCATCAAAAGAAAGCCAGTGTAGAGAGAAGAACCTATAGAGATAAGAGATCTGGGAGCTGAACACATTTTTGTTCTTTGTAGTGCAACTCTGTACGACCCAGCTTGCCTCTACAGTTGATATTTTGCTTCTAGTTTCAACATAATCTTTTTCTAAAAAAAGCAGTCCACACAAACAAAGCAGCACAGCAAACCAAGTAGTTGAACTGATATCCTTGAAAACTGTTAGCAACTGCCACTTTTAAAAATACCTCCTGTACCTCCTTCAGAAAGGTGGGAGGGGGAAGAGATTACTATTTTAACATGGTTAGGATCTGACATCCTTGTCTTTGCTGGAAGCTGCGTGTCGGTGTAGGAGCCTATTGGGGACAGGAGAAGCCATGCTCTGGCAGTGTCTTTGCACCACCATGTCTGTGTGTTCATGGGGAGACTGCAGAATCACTTCCCAGAAAATCTGCCTACAGGAACCAGATAGGATCTCAAAGAGGCCATGAAAACTTTTCAAGACATTCTTATGGGACCACTGCCACTGGCACCTGGCAAAGTACCAAGCCTCTGGTATTCTCACTTTTTGTGAAAACTAAGAATCCCATTTTCCCTTACAAACAAGCAAATCCATAAGACACCCTAATATGCCTTTCACTCAACAAGGGAGCAGCTGTAGTTGCTGTTGAGGAGTATGCAAGGTCCTTTCAGCCCAGAGCCCCACACAGCTGGTCCCACAAAGTAGGAGGTCACTGCATTATCTTGCTCACCCATGAGGAGAAGGTGATCTGGGGCACTATGGATGCTCTGCATCCCTGCAGACATAGCAGATTAGACAGGGAGGGATATCCTAGAAGTCAGGATACTTTGCAGGTGTTATAAATAGTAAATACAAGAGAACATTATTTGCTCCTGACAGACAATCAAGATTAGGTGCTTGCTGATGGTTACATAAATCCTGAACCTTCCAAGGAAGTTTGGGAAGATGGGCATAGGCTTCAAGAGGACAGTGACTGATTTCCGATGTTTTCTTTGAAGAGGGAACATCTTCCCTAAACTTCTGAAACAGAACCAAACCAAAAACTGAACCAAGCAAAATGCTAATGGAAAAATAAGGACTGTAAATAAAAGAGTAAGGGAATTGTTACTTCTGTCAGGAGCTTGTGAAGCTGAATTGTAAACACACATCTAGACATCTGACAGCATCAGCCACACTAGTCTTGTATATACACATCTGTTGTCTTGATACTAGAGTGCTATAAAGCTGAGTAACTTTGGCATTACATGCTAAGGTTGCTGGCCAAATAATTCTTACATAGGTTCAGTACTACGTTTATCAAGTTTGTAGAGAAGTCCTATCAGGATGGCTTGGCCATTTGACCTTTATCTACATCTTGAGCACACATTTCTGGCTGGAATTTTTCAACTGGAAAAGTAGAGCCAACTTTGGCTCATGTTTGGGATATCTGTAATGTTGGCCCTTTCTCAGAAGGAATAACATGCAGTGGTGATTTCATTCTCTGGCTTAGTCTCTAAGGAAGAGGATTCAATACTATCCAAAGACTCATTACCAAAAGCCTGTGAATGCCTGGCAGAGTACTCTCTGAAGGGTCTCTGGTGCTAACCCAACCCACGGAGAGGCAGGAGGCAGTTTGAATGCATGTCAGGACCAGGACATGTAGACAAGATAAACCCTTTTTATGCTGACAGGAGGGTGCTGACATTTTGCCAGCAGCATCAGCTGGCTCAGGATCTCTCCAGCTCTGATTTGGTCCAGGAGCTGGCAGCCTGAACCATGCACCACAGCCAGTTCTTTGCGGTTGCCTCACTCCCCAATGCTCACGTTTGCTTTGGGTGTAGGAGGCCCTGGCCCTCACACGAGGACATTTCACAGCCTGCTCTGTGGCAGACAAAGTCATTGCATGACATCATGCTGTTGGGATGTCCCTGTCTGCTCACTCTAACAGCACATGGAAATGGGAAAATCCAGCCTGTGAACTCAGAAAGTCTGGAGATTCCTCCACTGGGTGAATTTTTTATAGGCTCCTTCAAAGAGATCATGTACTGAATGGAAGCTGCTGACTGTCCTGCCTTTGAAGCAGGAGAGGACAGGAGAGAACTCACAGCAACCCCCTTTCTTGGGCCTCCAACCCTCTGCATTTCAGTGCTAGGTCCTGAGCCATGACACTGCCAGAGGACATTACTTTTTACAGAAATCTCCCTTGTAGGGAATGTTTAATGGTACAAACCAATCTATGTCCCCTGATGCACAGTGCACAGGTCTGCAATCCTTCGATACTTCTTTCTTATCCTTTCTTATTCCACCTTGGTTTCTGTAGCTAATCAAGCTGGGGTTCTAAAGTTCCTTCTCACTTCAGATGGAGCTCAGCTCCACTCTACACTTCTTGGGGTTTCCAGGCACCCAGGAAAAGAGGAGCAAAGTACCTGCTGTCACTAAAGCAGCTCATTTAAGAAATAAAAAAAACATGAGTAAAGATTTACATGGCAAAAGGCACCATGACTGAAGCATGTGTGAATGTGGGCATGCATGGGATGTCCCCCATCACACATAGACACTTTACAGGGGCAAAGAGCAAAATGCAGTGTTTGTTAAAACTTACCAAAATCTATTTGTGTAGCAGCAAAATAATGAGCCATCTAAAACACAGAACTGTGGCCACACACATGCATTCAAAGTGAGTTATTTTCAACATATGCCTTACCTCCCTAGTATGTCAGCTCTGGGCCTATCAGGCACAGAGGCAAGCTGTGTTAAATTCTGTGTAAAACTGCCACACCAGAGAGGGATTTACAGCAACAGAGAGAGAGGGTAAGAGATAGGTACAGTGAGTTCAGCTATCACAACATGAGCAGTCCTCCTTCAGTTATCCAATTCTGCTGCTGTTCCTTACAAATGACTAACAGGAACCAGGGCTTGCTCGGACTATTCTCCTCCTTCTCCTTCTCTGCCCCATCCCTGGAACTTCCTGACTACATTTAGTTTAGTTTTCCCCTTGATCCCCAGTGGACATGCGCATTGCTCTGTGTGTGTGTGTGTGTGTGCATTAAATAGCTCATAAATGCCACGACTGAGTTAGTGCTGTGCCGTTGGCACAGACACTGGAGGGACCAGCAGGTGCTCTTGGATAGGTCCTACACAAATGAGCTTTATTTCCAGCAGCATGGAGGGAAGGTTTGGTAGCACAGAGATTAGAGATTTAGCTAGCTTCACATTTCCTTCCTGATGGAAGTGGGATACCTCAGAAGAGAGGGTGGGGAACACAACTGTATCTCAGTAGTCTTTGTCTTTTTAGGAACCCTCCTTGGAAGATTGGCTTTTCAAGGAATCAAGTGGTCTGTCTCCCTCTGGAATATATATTACACACAGTAATTAACAATTTTCCTATAGGTTCATTTGTTTTATCTAGACACACTCTTTCATATAAAGGGTAAAAAACCTATTTCAATGCCATCCATGGAAGTATAATAATTGTGATATGTTGATAAATAAGTTTGAGCTTGGAGTCACCAGTACAGTGGCTGTACAGTGTAGCAGAGGGAAGCCCTTTGACAGCAAGCAGCCTGGGAGATGGGCGTTAGCATATGGGATTCATGACAGGAAACACAGAGTAAAAGAAATTAAAAAGAAACAGGAGAGGTGCTCCAATAAAATTTCAAACAATTAAAAGAAGCAACAAGAAGAAACAGGTTTTTTTTCAAAAGCAGTAGTCTCTAAATCTCTAACATCTCATCTGGGTTCCTCCCACCCTCAAATTCCATTGCCTTCAGAAGTGCTTTATACAAACTTGGAAATATAGTAAATGCAAATATCTTGAAAGAAGTTTTGCTCATGGCTCCAGTTATGTATCCTTAACATCTGGCCACTCTGTCCCAGCAGTGAATGCTTCTAGTACTTTACAATTGTAAAGCACACATCAGAGCCACGCACCTTAGCTAGTAAAACAACTAAAAAATACAGCTAGATTTTACGTGCCACTTGATGCTGCTGCAGCGGTGCAAATCATAATAAAGATTGCTTTGCATGAAATATTGCATTCATAGAGCACCTCAAGGGACTCCCTCCTCTCTGCTCCTCTGGGGCCCAGCTGGGAATTCCAGAGGGGAGGAAAAAAATGCCTCAATACCTTTGTTCAGAAGGCAGAGAATTTTGTTGTTTTCTAAGAGCTGGCAAACAGGTCTCTTGTCTGTTGGGAGTCAATCTCTAGGAAATATGTTCCCCTGCTAATAAATTACTTTTTCTGTCACAAAATAAGACTCCAAGTTTAGAACACCAGGTGTTACTCTATCTCTGCTCAAATTTTGTACTTCTTTGTGAAACAGGGATCTAATAAACTCGCAGTGCTGAGTTACCTACACAGTGTGTCCTTTAGATGGGTTAGTTCTCTTGATTGTGCCAACAAAGCTCCTAAAACACAAAGATCCAAAGTTTTCCAAAGAGCAACTTTTACCCAGAGTCAGAACTCAGCTTGACATCCCATCCCTAGTGCTGGGGGACATCTCATGTTCCAGCACCTCTGTCGGCTACAACCTGCCCTGCCCCAGAGCTGCTGAGGAGGGCAGGTGACAGCAGAGGTAGCAATAGTAAGGCAGAATTACTGCCTGACAAAATCATCAAAACCTCAATAACCCTAGAATCATCCCTGGCCCAACTCTGCTTTGAAAACATGGAAAGGCTGTGGACACTGTAGGAAGGTATGAAGAGCTCCATTTATTCTGGTGTGTGCATCCTGAACTGGACCTCTGGTTATTTAGTTGAACTCAGATATCCCTCTAAGTGGGAATTTGGTGTCACCTAAATAAGCCATACGGGATCAGCTCTAACATCTTTATGTTCTTAGCTTCTTTGATGTGTTTATAACCATCCCTCTGGAGCTGGCTTGGGAAGACTGTGGAAAAAGGACCAGTAAGTCTTTCCTCTCATCTCAAGCCAGAAGCCAAAGATTTATAGAAGCCTGAGGAGAGCATATGGACGGGTGTGTGGGTGTCCACACTTGCACACGTGTAGAAAGGTGATAGTAGCCCAGGGGACTGGAATTTATAGTCTTTCCAGAAGTGCGTCAATGAATAAAACGTTCATAATAACATTTAGGACTAGACCAATATATATGGATTTATGAAGCCATTTAAGGAAAACACAAATAGACAGCAATTTATGAGGATGTGGGGAAATACATCATTAGAGTCAGGATGCACCATATAAACTCATCAACCCCTTGAGGATTTACAGCCACGTACTGGAAACTACTACTAAAAGCAGGAGAGAAGGCTGTATAAGCCCATCTCATCATACATCTGCTTTTCAGAGAAATCCTTGCCAGTGCAGCAGTGCCAGTGGAAACTTTGCAGCACTCACACCAAACCGGCTGCCCCAGGTGTGGGAGATGTGCTCAGCCTGGCTAAGCCTTGCATTGTGGGAAACTAAGAGAAACACAAAATATCCCCATAACCACAAAGGCAGGAGTCAGGACAGATCAAGATGGGTGAAGGAGTCCATTGGCAGATCCGGGTTTGCTGCGGCTCCAAACAAACAGAAATTTTTCCCATGTGGGGAACTAGATGTAAGCACAGCATCTGCACTTCTCTTGTGGCTCTTTCATCTCAACCCCAGACAATAAAATGGGTATCACCCAAGTGGTGATGCTCACCTTTCCTCTGGTAAAAGCCAGGAAGTAGGCAGAAATTAAGGAAATATGTGGTGATGGAGCAGCTCTCAAACCATAGGTACTGCAGCAGGGCTGAGGTCCAGCACAAGAACTGGAATTACATCCAATTACTGTTTATAAGTGGGTATTTTTCCATGTGGATTTTTTGGCACATTCATTGTGTTCCATACTTTGGCAGGCAACTGTGGTCCTAATTTAATGAAGGATTATGTGCAAAACTGAATAATAATAATTCACATGTTAGCATTTCAGTCAATTTTACCAGTGATGACTCTACAGAAAACAGTCTGTTAAAGCAAGAACTACTTCAGTCATAAGGAACCATCACAGAAGAATGTCTGTAAAAGTGACTTTCAAGAGATTGGGGTGAATTATTTATGTATTTACATATATATTTATATATTTACACACATACATATATATTTGTTTATACAATTTAACCCATGAATTCCAAACTCTGTGTAAATGGTACTTAAAGGGACTGTGGATTAAATCAGCTTGTAATTAAAGATTGTTCTCTGAGTGTTTCAGATGTAGTTTCACATGACACAAGAAGCATTTGTCCCAGGTACCCTTGATTCGTTATCAATTAGAAGGATTAAGCAGTCTCTACTTGCTTTACTTGCTTCATTAACCATCTTTTTAATGATGCAAAAGAAGAAAAAATAGGAGCAAAAAAAAGAGAAGGGAAAGTAAATTTTAGGGAATAACAGAAATAGAATAGTTCTGTGCATACCCACAAGATCAATCCATTAAAATTGTCACATTTTTCAGGATCAAAATTAGTCTTTAATGGATAAAAATTCTGTGATGGATTAATGTCAGCTTTAGGAAATTTCCCAGAGCTGGGAACTAATAACTTCTGAATAGCTTCATAGGCCCTGTTGTATAAACAGCCCCCACTGCAGGCACAGCCCTGCAAAAGGAGACTTCGAGTTTTCCCAGCTCCAACTGAATTCCCTGGGAGCCAAGGCCAGCCGTCCCTACAGAGCATCTTTGTACTTTATGGCAATAGAACCTTGACCCACTCAAAATATTCTGCAATTCAAGACAGCCTGGTCCACATTGCTTGGGGCAACATCCACATTCTTGGAGATACTCAAAACCTGCTCATAGGGAAAGACCCAGAGATGCTGGAGAAGCTGGACCTTGCTTTGACCAAGGGTAGAGATGACACCTCCAGAGGCCCCTCCAACCTAGGTTATTCTGTTCAATAGTTCTGCTACACCATTTGAAATCTACTGCTCAGGCACACAGAGTGCTCCTTAGAAAGGTCATCTTATAACAGCCTGCCGATATTTCTGTGTGTCCATCACTTTAATCTCCCAAACTCAGCACATTCCTAGGAGGTATACTCCTTTCAGCACAAAAAGCTTCTCTGAGCTCAACGTGCCTCTGCTGTAGGGCTGTTGTGTGAGTCACTCCCTAGGGATAGCTTATGCCTGACAGTACCAAAGGGCAGGATTCACCTCCCCTGCCTTCAGTGTTCTTAAAGTCAGAGTCTGGTCTGTGAGAGACAGTCAACAGAGGAAGGAAAAAAATCCAGTCGAGAATTCATCCCACTTTAAGACAGCAAGGTTAAGCTCTGCTTGGAGGTATCTGCCTCTTTCCCTTGCTCACAAGCAGGCTGGGCAAGAGCTTTGGGACTGGGTTCTGCTATTCAGGCAGTACAAGAGTTGACTGCCAGCTCTTCAGGAAGACAAACTGAAAAAACTGGATGAAACACACATGTCCCTGTGACAAAAGGTTTGAGAGCACAGCACTGAGACATTCAGCAGTCAGTTGTCTTTCCTAAGTAAGAGAAATTTCCTTTCTCTTCTCAGCATTAAACATTGGACTTGAAACTAAAAGGAGAAGTAGCAAGAGTCAAGCAAATAATTTCTGGATTGTCCTTCTCTGTTGTGGACTGTTTTTGTTTTGCTTCCTGTTGCTAGCCTCTCAGAACAAATATACTGCATTTTCACAACACGTTCACAAAGAGAAACATTTGCGGAGTGCTGAGTATTGACCATTTCCCAGAAGAGGAGCTTCAACACCTCCCAGTTTAATTTCTGTGAGCTGAAGTCCTTGCGACAAGAGGGCAGTGGTGCTCACAGAAGCAAATACTTAAAAAACAGGGGAGGGCAATAGCATTGAACAATATCTTGTATCTGCAGCCTATTGTCAGCCACCACACATGGACACTCATCCCATTTCACAGGAAGGGCAGCAACAGTGAAGAAGAGAGAGGGGAATTCCACCACACTTGGGGCTAACTCCAAAGAAATCATTCAGAGCTGTTTTTATTGCAGAGATTCCCCTGTCTCAGGATGCATTTAACTCCATTCCTATCATGGCTGAAGATGAGAGTATTTTTACTCATACTTAGGGATTCAAAGTACAAACCATGGGCAGATATGTTAGGAGAGAGCAACAGAAAAAGAAGTGAATGTCTTCTCTTAAGTGGATTGTGCAATGTCAAAAGAAGTGTTAATTTTCTTCTTCCAATACAGAATATCTGGTTAAAACAAATGCAAACTACACGGAGTGCAATAAAAAACAAATGTTCCATTTTCCACTTCTTCTTGATGCAGCTGTTTGTTTTAAATATATAAAGATTAAGGGAACAATCTTGAATTTAATTAAATCCCAAAAGAACTAATGATATTTATGCATATTAAATTTTTAAAGGCACTTGTGGCTGTTCAGCCAATCATTCACTGGACTGTCATAATATGCCTCCCAACCCTAATTTAAATTAGAAAGAAGAGACCCATGAAAAAAAATGTGCAGACAGTAATATTTTCACTGCACATATGTTTAAGAGATAAACGCCCATCTAGCTTTAGAAGGCAACAAATCTAATAAATGGCCACATCATCATAATTCAACGATGGAAAAGACTCAGCATAACAAATTTCAGAGCTGCATCTCACAGGAAAGTAAATTAAAACATCAGTTATAACCTACTCTAAAGACTTTATAAGGGGAACATTAATGTCTTAACACAGAAACTCCCAGATCAACCTAGATGAAGCTGGGTGTTTCCCTGAGTAGTGTTGTAGGGACCAGAATTTGGTGCGGCCATCTTTGGAAGATAGCAGGAAACGCTTTAGTTTCTCTCCTTTTCTAGTGAGGTTGTGCCCTTCTCTAATCCTGTGCCTTCAGTGAGTCAACAGGTACCTTAGGACCTGGGTCTCTGATGAAGACTTCTCAGTGAGAGGAAAAAAACTCTCTTGCTTTTTCAGCAATAAGTCAAGAAAGGCTCTGATACCTTCCTGAGTAAGTCTCTCAGTACTGGTGAGGCCACACGTCCAATCCTGTGTTCAGTTCTGGGCCACTCACTACAACAAAGACATTGAAGTGCTGGAGCATGTCCAGAGAAGGGCAAAGGAGCTGGGGAAGGCTCTGCAGCACACGTCCTATGAGGAGTGGCTGAGGGAGCTGGGACTGTTTAGCTGGAGAAAAGGAGACTCAGCGGTGATCTTATCACTCTCTACAGCTGCCTGAAAGGAGGGGGTTGGTCTCTTCTCCCAGGTAACAGGCAATAGAACAAGAGGAAATAGTCTCGACTTGTACCAGGGGAAGTTTAGGTTGGATATTGGGGAAAACTTCTTCACTGAAAGGGTAGTCATGCATTGGAATAGGCTGCCGGGGGAAGTGGTGGAATCACCACCCCTACTTGGGTACACTGTTTGGTGGTAAAAATGGCAGTGCCAGGGTAACATGTAGACTCAATGATCTTAAAGGTCTTNGCTGGGACTGTTTAGCTGGAGAAAAGGAGACTCAGCGGTGATCTTATCACTCTCTACAGCTGCCTGAAAGGAGGGGGTTGGTCTCTTCTCCCAGGTAACAGGCAATAGAACAAGAGGAAATAGTCTCGACTTGTACCAGGGGAAGTTTAGGTTGGATATTGGGGAAAACTTCTTCACTGAAAGGGTAGTCATGCATTGGAATAGGCTGCCGGGGGAAGTGGTGGAATCACCACCCCTACTTGGGTACACTGTTTGGTGGTAAAAATGGCAGTGCCAGGGTAACATGTAGACTCAATGATCTTAAAGGTCTTTTACAATCTTAGTGATTCAATGATTCTATGATTCTGTTTCTGGTCCAAAATTACAGTTGCTGAACTTTATCTCTTGTTACTAAGTTGTTCATAAATGCAGGCTGAAAAGTTGCAAGATTCTTCCACCCCGTGTAATTTCCCCTCTTTATGTAATCAATATTTTGCTATCTCAGTTCATACAGTCACCTCTCCTGCCTCAAACAACAGACTCATCTTCCTTACATATCCTAAACACTAACAAAAGACGTTTCCTGTTCCACCTACCTTTTAGCATTGCCATACAGCAATAACCAGATTTAACTCTGAAAGCTCAAAAAAGTACAGCTTCTTACAAAACAGAAACCCCCAGATTTTGCTCCTTCTTCCCTCACATGAAATTCTGCTGATTCTCTCAAGGAAGAATTCAAATCCATTTTAGAAAAACATTTCCTTGCCCATGTCTAAGCCTGGTTTTGTGTTTTATCAATCATAACAGGAAAAGACACAGCCATGAAGTTCTGTTGTTTTCCTGTTTATGAGAGACTACTGCTTTGCTGATAAGACACAGCCTTTTCCAGGTACTTACCCATCAAATATTCCAGCCAGAATTGGTCTGTCCCTGGCTGGTAGGGTCGGTTGAAGTCAATCCGGATTTGGAAAGCCTGTCCCCGACGCACTATCAGTCTGGGGTTGTAGTACTTGTCAGTGTGGTGCTCCTGCTTGTTGATCTCGTAAGGCTCCTTGAACATATAAATATCCACAACACGCAGGTAATCTGCAGCGACACGTAAATGAGCAAAGAGGGAAGGAGTAAGTGTGCTGAAATATCAATATTAGTATCAACATCATTATGGGCCCCATCCTTCCCTTCTCCAGAGAAAGAACACCATGCAACAGGAGCATGCTGGATCTCTCTGGGGCTTACATGCTCCTGGTTGAGAAGAGACTAATGTCCACCTGCCATTTTCACGGAGGCTTAAAGGCTTCTAGTGCATGGTGAGAGCAACCACAGAAAGAGCAGGTTGCTAGCTGTTGGAAGCTGGATGTCCCCAAGGAGAGTCTGGCCCAATCTCTCCATTGGCATAAGCTTTCCACAGGTCTGGGCCTTGCTGTCACAAATTTACCAGAGCAATCAGTGGGACTTTGATGGATGGGGCTTTGTGTCTCCCTTCGTGCAGCCCCCCATCTTTAAAATGCAAATTCACAGGGGCTTTGTGACACTTGAAAACATTGTTTGCAAAATGCTACCAATACAGAGAGCTGAAGAGTCTGAGAGGCAGTTAATGATCTTATATTCATACGAGAGCTTGGATTGCCTGTATTAGATAAGGTTTGGGTGTACTGCGTGTGTCTAGACTCAGCTTCTCAGTACACCTCCACTGCTATTAGTGTCTTCTTATGAAAACTAAATATAACATAGCAGCATATAATTACAGCATAGAGTTACAGGCAAGGAGCAGTAGGTATCTATAACACACAGGCAAAGCTTTGCTCCCTTCAGATTAGAGCTGTCCAAAGGGTTATAGCAAACCAGAAGTTGTTTGTTCAGCTAATGACCAGTGTGGAGTGTCACTGGGATAGCCACAGGCACTTGCAGTCCCCATAAGCTACATGACTGAACCACACCATGAATCTGCACAATGGGAGTCTTCTCACACTGTGAGAAACCACATGAAAATGAACTGGACATTGTTCTTTCACCTACATGCTTAGGCACATAATCATTAAACCTATGCCAGGAGGAGCAGGACCATTACTACTCACCACCAGGAGAGAGACAGAAGAGTAATGCTAGATTTGCAGCTCTCAGCTTGTCTTTCCAGGTGCTGACAGTTAGAAACAAGCTAATTCCTGCATTTTATACTTAGAGTGACACAGCCAAACTCATGCCTGGCAAAAAGAGCTGCACATTTACAGCAGCTGGTGGAGCTGTGTGTACTTGTGATGGTGGCTAATTTGGCCTTCTACTAAGCACACTGTGGGCAAGAATGATGTGCTCAGTAAATGAGTCGGACATTCAAGTCACTGAGGACTGAATGTGGCTCCTTTCACAGCTCAGACACCAGCTTTGCAAGTTGTTTTAATCTGTCAGTTCTGGACAAGCAGCAGAGCCCTGCAGGTAGCACCTTCCCTGGATGGGAAGCATGGTCAGCATGGTCCTTCTCCTGCCCCAGCCTGGGCTCTGGGCCACAGCTAATGGGAGACAGGGGAGTAATGGCAATGGGAGTAGGTCCCACTCCTGCTTGCATCGTCCCTCAGATCCCTAGGTGTGTCCTTTAGGAAACAGAAGGAAAGGAATATGCCTAAGAACACAGCTTGATGAGGAACCTGCCACGGAAAAGCCCTATATAACTGAACCCAAAACCATCTGCCCCCTGCTAACCCTAATCTGCAAAAAGGCTGGAACACTCTGTTCACTCCTGAGTCAGGCTTAAAGTCCCATGACAATGTTATTGTTATTCTCTGCTCAATCACCAGGCTTTTGTAGTAACTTCTGTAAAAACCCACTGGCTTTAGCACTGGCTGAAGTTATAGAGAGGTCTGTATGAAACATTTTGCTCAGATATCATTCTCATTGCCCTGTGAGAAGCAGGGCAAGTCTTCACCTCTGTCCTTGCAAAACTTTCCAATGCTCTCTCAAAAATGCTGACAAAACTCGCAATTAAATTATGCAAGGCCAGAATTCCCTGTACAGGGATAAAGTACGGACAGGGAAGAATCTGTCCCCTTATATCGTTCAAACCCATCTGGCCAAAAGCACTACATGTAAAAGCTGTGTATGTTGGGGTTTTGTGAAGAGTGAAGCTGTAAAGAAATTGACTCAGCTTCTCCCTTCTTCCAAGGAGGCATAAAAACAGAGCTGAGGGTTTGTTTTATTTTCCTCTCCTGTTCTGCAATAAAAGCCAATAGTGACCCCACCCTTCCTCTGCATGTTAGCCCCTTCAAGGAACTGCATAGCTAAGCCACCCTGGGCTTTCAGTTCAGCATTTCCTTCGTTTTATCACAGGACTTTACAAGGCTCCTGTCAGAACAGGGCCATACACATCTCTAAAAAGCACATTTCATTTATGATCTCAGCATTAAAATGTACATTAAGCTTGCCAGGTGAAGATAACCCATGGCTAAGCCTGCGCTAATTACAGTAATGGTAATTCCAAAGGACTAAACATGAGCAGGGTAATGGGATGTGCTAACACCAGCACCACGGCGTGATCCAAAGAAAAGCTCCAGGCGATGCTCATTTGTTTGTGAGGGACGGGTGGCCATAGAGGCTTCCTTTGAAGTCAGGTCCACCTGAGGGTTTGCCTGTAGCCTGGTCTGTTTTTCAGTGCAAGCAGATTTGCTGCATCAGAGGCAGCAGTGTGATGCCTTCTTAAAGCTTGTGTAATGTCAAGCTTGCAGGGAAGTAAATGAGCACAAGCTTGAGCGGTTTTTCAAATAAAAAGAATAGCCTTCAAACATCGGGTTTCCTCAGACAAGCAGAGAAGAAGGGCTCTGAATTACTAAAAAAAAATAGCCTGAATTTCCAAAGGAAGTGCCCATCAGTCTGCTAGCAGGGGAAGCACGAATGCCTGGCGAGTCACCGGACTCTGCAAAGGAGAGTGGGGTGGCAGGGCTGCGTCCTCCCACCGAGCCCACTCACGACACACTGTGGTGAGATGAGCTGGCTAGGACGAGCCAAGGGGAGGACACGGCACAGGGATGTTCCCGGGGACGCAGGCGTCTTGCTGAAGAAGCGCTCCGTCCCCCTCATCTCCCCGGCATCTCTTCCCGCGGGCAAGCCGGCTCCAGCAGCAGGCAGCCCACTGGCCGGGCTGGGGACGCAGCCGGCCCTGGCAGCCGCCTTGCTCGCCCCGGCTGTGATTCAGCCGAGTAGAAGTGGGTGTCAGCAGAGAGCTAGGCAAGCACAGGGTCTTACCTCATCCGAGAGTAGTAGCTAAAATAGGTCAAATGAATCACACCCTAAAAATGCCTGTTTCTCTCTGTTGGCTGTCAAGGGAAACGAGGGTGACTAGCTTAGCTGTAGACTCCTACACTGCACAGATCAAGGGCAGAATTCAGTTAAATTTAGGCATCTAAATGATGTGATCCTGGTATGTAACTTCTTATTATGGCCAGTTGATGCCTGGTTGCTGCAGTCAGTGGAGCTGAGAGAAGGGTAAGGATCACCATGGAACTGACATCCAGTGACTCTCTGCACAACCTGTGCCTTCACCTCCACTCACTGGATGGCTCTTTGTTGACTACGATTTGACACAAGTGAAGGCACAGGTGTTTAGATGTTATAGCAGGTGTTCACAGGCTAGAAAATACCTCTGTCCTAACAGCAGAGATAAAAGCATTTGCATGCTTTTTTTCAGTGTGTTACGGCAACGAAATCTGGGAACCACTACAGAAAAATCCAGGCAACCCAGAAATGTAGAGGTGTGCAGGAGAAGGGGAAGGCGTCACAAACAGCCCTCTGCTAGGATGTGCTCACAGCTCTAGAGCCCTGTCGCACTGTGCTGCTCCTGCTCTGCCCCTGGACACTCATCCCCAAGCGCAACAGTGAGAGTGCTCCAGGGCAAGCTCAGCTCCTGAATGTCAGGCTGAGCTCCATGAGGCAATAAACCTTTAGTGTGGTCTGATAGGTGACTTAAGCATTCTACCCCAAACAGTATGTCCAGGGACCACACACATATCAGCTGGTACTACAGGCTTAGATCACAGCTGATGTGCACCAAAACAGGAACGCTGCTGCAGTCCCTTCAGGGACCCTTCAGATGACCCTTAAGGCCAGCCCTTGCATATTTTTGCTTCAATCATTGGAGGGAATTGCACAGCAGAGCTGATCCAGCTGTACAAAAAGCATTTTGCTGTTACTCACAGATTTAGTTTTCAGCCATACCAGTCCATAGCCAGGTTTACCCAATGGCCACACAAACTTCTGTTTTGGACAAGGGATGTTTTTCTCAACAGCAGCATCACCTTACGGACATGTTGTGTTCCTGCCTCAACTCACTTGACCCGACATTCCTAAGTTTCCACTGCATTTCTGAAAAGCAGGAGGCTGCCGCCCACAAGCACCACACTTCATTCAGAGCCTGATGTGAAGCACAACAAAAAGCAACAGGAATCTTTCTCCTGGTACTGGTGGGCTTTAGCTCCAGTCTGCATTCCTTCTAAGGCACCCCACAGTTACACATCTCCAGTTTCTGTGAGCATGTTGGGTTTGAAACAGTGCCTAGCCAGGACCTGCACTGCATTGCATTTGACAGTTTAAACACACACACTTGCCCCAGAGCTACAGGATTGTCAGATAGGGTTCAAGCAAAATTTCTGCAGTCTTAGCATGTCAGTTGGTTTGCTCAGGCATTTTTTAAAAAGAAATGCTTTAAAAAGCAATGTGTGTGTATTACGATGGAGGTGGAGAGGGGTGTGTGGGGAGTGTGGTTAAGGCACATGATTAGGATTACAGAAATAATGCTTTGCAACTTGTCACTTAAAATCTCTTTGCCTGTTTCCCAATGTGTGAAATTCAGTAATGAATTCTTTTCCGCATTTATTAAGCACTCCTTCAACTCTGGATGAAAAGTCCCCTATGAGCATTAAGTAGTATTACATCCAGCTACCCTGAGCTGCCACATTCAACAAGTTCTGCTGTTCAATTCAAATAGGCAAAAAATTTAACGTCATTTCATTAATGAGTCATTCAGAAGTGAATCATGTTTTCTTTTAAACCAAATCTTACATGTTTTTTTTTCTGGTTGACTCCAAAGAGCTGACACTGGGAATATACTCTGACTGTCTATCTTCTACCACGATATTGTTTTGTTTCCCTGGCCAAATGTTTGAAACATTTTTCACAGGAGAATAAATAATCATATGGGTATTCCTTTTAGTGTCATGTAATTTTTTGTGAGTGAGCTGAACATCTCTAGCAAAAGTTTTCCCTGCCAGACAACATTTTGCAGCAGTTTCACAGGCAGTTAAAGGCCATATAAATGAGATGGGCCATTAAGAGAACAGATTCCTTCTGGTCCTTCACTCCAATGCTGCCTCAGCCATGCCTGAAGCCAGCAGGTTCCTAAAGTGACTCTGTGATTGTGGTCAAACTGGGAAAACCCATTCTTGCCTTTTTTTTTACCAGTCCCACAGTTCAACCTGAAAACTGGTCACTCAGCTTCTCCACTCCTCACTTTCCCTACCCATAGCCCATGGTAATATTTACATGCACACAAGTGGTTTCAGTAAGTTTTCCCCTGAGCAGCGAGAAGAAATGTCAGAGTTGGAAAGATATAAGGAAAAAGTGGTTTGGATTTAGTTCATAGACATGGACTGAGAAGAGTATGGAAGATGTAAAAATAGATTTACGGCCTAATTGTACACTATACCTCTAGGATTAAATCCTCTAGGGACCAATCCAAAAGCTTCCAGCTCAGGAACCTCATTTTCTTCACCATTGGAGTAGTCTGGTGGGATGGCTCTTCTCCCATTCAAAGGAAGTTTATTCTCCTCGTTGGTACTCGGTGTTGGAGACATCCTGTACTAAAAAAGTTGTAACAGCGTGAAAGAAGGAGTGCAAGGAAAAAGCAAACTTGAGCTAGCATGGCACGTGTAAGATGGCAGAGGCCAAAAGCAATGTGGGGTGCCAGTTTTAGACTTCCATAAATAAAACCTGAGAGGCAGAAAACATCAGTCTAATGATAAGTACAGTTCTCTAAGGATTGGAAGGCATTTTGTGCTCATCAAAACACATGAATAAGAGAAGAAGGAGGGGGCGGGAGAAGGAGAGGAAAGTCTAACACAGAAGTATTTGCCTAGGAGAAGCAGGGCACTAAAAACATTAGGAAGTTTCAGGTAAAAGAATTAGAAAATTATTCACTCTCTCATTCTCCATAAAAGCATTACTGAATCCAAAATAGCAAATTATATTTTCAGAAAGTGCATCACACACTACCTCTCCCTAATAAAAATGACATTATAAGTCATACTGCAATCAAGCCAAATACTACAGCCTACAACAGTCTGTGGATGATTAGTGGAGAATGGCATTTTTGTCCCTATGCACACAAACACCCAGTATCTACAGGGCTAACTCCTGCACCCAGACAATCCACTTTTGAGAAAAGGAGGGGGAGGGGGGAAGAGAGAGGGGGTAAAGGGAAAATAAGGAAAAGAAAAAAGCACTTATCCACTTATTCCTCTCCCACTAATGTCCTTAAGGGAAATCTTAGATGTAGGCTGATCAGAGACTTCTTTTTGAGCTACTCAAAACTGCTTTCACTTTTATTTCAGTGTAAGCATGTAGCAGTGAAAAAGCCATGCCACCCTTCTAAGAAAATATTAATGACTGAGAAGAAAACTTCTTCCCAAAGCCCCTGAAAACAGCAATTTAAAATGTAGCAATTATTTAATAGAAGTAAGCTCTAAAAGGAAGGTTTTTTAGTTATCAAGGGTACCTTCTTTTAGATAGTCTTTTTTTTTTTCTTCTCCCTTGCGGAATTTCTGCAGTGCAATAGAAGCAGGGGAAAAGTTGGTGGCTTTTAAGTAACCTCTGTATATCCTCCTACTTCCTGTTGCAGTAGGACAGTGCTGAAAGGGTCGCCAAGCCCTCCCCACACCTCCTCAGAGGATCTGCCACCATAGCTGGCACGTCTTCTTCCTCCTTCCCCTACCCCTCCCCGCCTGTCTTACCCCAATGCTGCTCCCCAGGAGCATTTCAGGGTGTTTGTGCTAAGGAAACAACTTGGGCACTGAAGTTTCAGTTCTTTTTGAGACAAAGCAGGAGTGCCCGTGGCACAAGAGCATATGAAGTGGGAGACTGGAGGGGATTTTCTGAGGGACATAGTCTAAGAAGCCACGCTTACCGTGTTGCCAGTGTTTGATGGTGTCTCTTACTCACGGAGCCTGTGATGCAGCTTCAGGTGCAGCTTTTCAGGAGTCCTCCCAGGCAGACACAGTGATGGTTACCCTGCTTTGCCCTCTCAGCAGTCCTTTCAGAGGACTGCAGGACACATGAACATGGAGAGCTCATGGGCAGCCCAGTTTTTTCTAGAGACCTTGTGCTGTCCAGGACAATGAAGGTGTTTCGTATCACACAGCTATATCTGGGTCAAATGACCTTCAGCTCTCACCCATGATAAAATGTGCATCACCCGACAGGTCTGGGGCAGCACCCTGTGGGAGCTTTTGAGCTTCATGTCAACTTTCTTCTGTTTCACCAAGCTCTAGGGTAACTGTGGACTCTGTGACACCTCCTCTGTCACTCATAACTCCACAGGCCAGTGGAGCTATGTGGAGAAAAAGGAATGGACAGGGAAGAATTCAGGCCTATGTTCTGCCAGCTGCTGCTGTTCTGCAGCAGAGATAGAAACCACCTAGTGAGAACATTCATGGGCAATGGAGAGCCCCTCCTACACACATGGCATCCACCAAGGGCGCTTACTTGCCTCTGCTGCAAGGCAGATGAAGGAACAAGGAGACACTGTGGAGAGTACTCTACTGCCTTATGGGTCAGACATCCAGCCCCATATCACCAGAGAAGCCTCAAACCTCCACTGGCTAAACAAGCCAGGGGGCAGAAAAGGAGAGAATTGGGTCACATTCCTGTAATGGGAAGCAGCAAGTAAATCATCTGGAAGACAGGACCCCTGTCCTACCTACCTGGGGATTTCCCAGCCACAGCAAGGTAGTTCCACAGAGGTCAGGACACATGCAGAGTGTGAGTCAGAGATCTGAGCTGGGCACCTGGGAGTAGCATGGGTGCACCAGCATGCAATTGTAGCTGGGATGAGAAGCTTGCTAGGGCTGATTGCCAAGGCACAGCATGGGCCTGCAGCAGTCTTGGGGGCAGCCTGGTTACTTGCACACAAGTGTTGCACTATACTTTCTCATGGCTGAAGGGTATGAGAAGACTGGTGAACAGTGTTTGGGGCTTGTAGTACAGAAAGCCACCTGGCTGGAGGACCCCCCCTTCCCCTGTCCTGCTCCCCAAGGAGTGCAAGCACCCTGAGGGGACAGATCTGATCCTATCACATGCATCCTGAGCTGCAATTGCCATTGACTCACTTTTACACAGATGGGCCCTGTGGTAACCATCTGGAGGGCAAGCAGCACCCCTGGCACTGGGGAACACAATGAGCTTTCTGGGGGAGGAGGCTGCTTGCCAATTTTCTTTTCTTTACCTTTCTCTTTTTTTCCCCTTGAATCCACATTACTATGTGGCATGTTGTGCTTTGTGCCTCTCTCTCCCACTTCCAGCCAGCACTACAGTTCCCAAAATTGCAGCTGCTGCGATGATGTTACAAAAACTGATATAAATATTGCCTCGGTGCCATGCCTGCTGGAGGCCTGCAACACAAATAAGAAACACCGTCTCCCAAGGAAGTCATGTGCTTCCCCAAGTGGCTGTGGTGCTGTCAGAGCCAGGAGGAAAACTCTCCATCAGAGCGAGGACTGGAGCGAGCGGATACAGCAGAACAGATCCCGCTCCATCCATCGCGCCTGAACAGGCAGTGGTTGCAGATGTCTCCCCACACCCAGGCACATCATCCTGGGGCTTTCAGCAGAAGCCACCGACCACGCAGAAAATGGGGAGGCCAAAATTTTTGGTGGCAGCGGCAGAAGTGGGACTTTGCATCCAGGGAGAGTACTGCTTTGCAGGCTGTGATTTATTTATTTCGTGGGGAGAGATGCAAATTCATGCTTATGACAGCTCCAGATGGCAGGTATTTTCTCATTACCTTGACTTCTTAGCATTTTCTATGCCTTGTCTATTAGACTTCACTGGCCTTAATTTAACTTCTATGGTTCCAAACTACTGACGTCAGGGCTGATGCAGGAGGGGGTACAGAAAACACAAAACCATGATTTTCCTGTAGGGCATTATATTTAATGAATGATGCACTGGGATGACCGGTGGAAGACTGTTTTCTTCCTGAAGCTCCTTCTGCACAGCACCCTGTGGGAAGCTGTGAGCCCATATCCATTTCTCAGAGCAGCCTTCAGATGCTTGTGGCCTTTGCCAAAAACCTTTGTAGTCACAGGCACCCTTCCCACAGCAATAGACTTTGGATGATGGACAGCCCTTCCTCCCTAACCCCACAGAAAAGCCCTTAAATGGTTGCAAAGCTTGCACCCTAAAGGGTTATCTAAAATGCACTTTCCTGTTGTTGCCAGAGCCAGTGCTGTTCTGTTCCAAGTCATGTTCTGTCTCCCATGCCAGACAAGAGTTTGTGGGGGAAAAAACACACAAGTCAGTAAAGCTTTACAGCCAGAGGAGAGGGTGTGCCAAGACCTGTCACAGGCAAACTGATCAACCAGGTGCTCACATAAACGGGTTGCTGTGCTGTGTGCCAGTGACTAGATGGGAGGGATGTTTTGCCTGCTGTAGCTACACCAAACACTCCTCAGGAACAGCTGAGCATTGTAAAGCTGTCCAACAGGGTGGTTTCATTTTTTCTTCTTTTTTTAAAATATTGTCCCTGTGCCATGTGCAGTGTAGATGAATGCACGGATGCACTATGCATTATACTACTGCACAAGAGTACCTGCCAGGACATTATCCTCAAGAAACCAGACTCTCTCAACTCTGACCTTCTGTACATAATAACACAACTGTGCCTCTCTCTTGTAGTCTCACAGCTTTTCTCAGGAAACTGCACTCTTTTTTAGATGATCAAGTCTTGTCTTCCCCCTTCCTCTCTGCATCAGAACTCGTCTCCCAGGAATTCATGTTCCTCTTCCTATGATGCTCTGCCTCACCAAGGCTCCAGGCAGAGTACAGCAGATCCTAGAAGAAAAAAAAACCAAAAATAATAAAAGTGTTATTTTTAAACAGAAGGAAATTTCAGAAATCTTCATTTGGTGTTTTTGTTTGCATATTTTGCTTTGGATTTTAAAAAAAAAACAAACCCAGTTAATGTATCTGTCTGTGTGTAAGAGCAGCTCTGGCTACCACACACAGAGGAATATATTTTAAATTAATGCTGAAAATTCAGAAGGCCCAACTCTGAAATGTGGTAAGTGTACTTGTCTGTATGTGTGAAAGAGGGGCAGAGGCAGAGAGAGAGAAAATGGCAGCTCTTCAGATGGTAGAACATTTGGAAGGGAATATAGGGCCAGTGTTCAAAAGATATTGTTGCAAATGTTTCTGTTGCAGGAAGAAAAATACCATATATGTATATATTCATGCACATATTCTCCTGGGAAAACACAACTTAGGAAATTTTACTCTTCTCTGAAAAATTGTTGTTCCAAACTGAAAGCCTAAATTCAAACTGTAGATCTTCAGAAGCATCTACATCTGTGCTGGCCATCTCAGGCTCCCTTTATCCTCCGCACAGATCTAGTCTAGGCAGTGATTCATCTCCTCCTACAACAGACATGTAAATAGGTCAGATGAATCATGGCCTAAAAGTGCCTGCTCCCTGTATTGACTGCAAAGGGAGCTTGGGGTGATGGGTTTTGCCATATGTGTCTACACTGCTGATGTCTGCAGTGAGGTGAGATATATCCTAGGCTAGGTACAGAAACAGAAAAGCATTTTATTTTAGTTTTGAGGCCTGACTTTTGAGTGCTAAATTATCCTTTACTTTTATGGAAATACTTCTGTAAGTCACTATCAGTGATACACAGTGCATCATTCAATACATTTTTTTTCTATCAGAATATGTGTCTGCCACTGCCAATTATATAAAATGTATTTCATACAGTAAGTGTCAGATTTCAGTAAAGTACATACAAGCTGGGGAATGCATCTTTTTATAGTAATTTGTGAAGCTGTTCTGTTTCTTCAAACAGAAATATAACCATACGTGTAGTAAATGCAACAAAATAATATAATAATAATAACAATAACAATAACAATAATAATAATAATAATAATAATAATAATAACTACTATTATGAACACAAAATCCAGGTTCCCACTCCTATTCTTGCTCACAACTGAATCCAAAGAATTCTGTTGGTTGGATATTCGGGACTGCCCTAGTTTCCTATGGGAAGAGTAAGAGAGGAGCCAAGCAAGGGTAGAGGGGGGCGATATTCAAAGTCTGCAGCTAAATTTACTGGTTTATGTTTTGCTGGAGTTGAGGCCTTAAAGGATGAAAGAAAATCCCTCAAAAATGGGAATAGACAACTTCTCTGCTGGCCAGCTGACCCAGAAGCTGATAGGGACACAAAGGCTCTGGACCTCAGATATTTATTTCAACCTCAAAAGGAAAGGGCAGAACATCCAAGCAAAGCCATAACTACCTAGAGACTTGAGCAAGAAAGACCATTTTAGATAAACCATTTGTCTGAATAAATTTCACCACAGGTGCCATATGCTTGGGCCAGGAAAAGGTTCCTCTGTAAAAAAATTGTTTCAGTCTTCTTAAGCCCACCTACCCAAATAAGCTTTTGGCCTGGGGATCAACCCTACTTGATTGGTCAGGCAATGAGTCTGAGAAAAGAGATTGTAACTTAAAGAGCAGGGGAAACAGAGTATGATTCCCATTCATAGACTATTCCCATAGACTAGATATAGATATCTACTCCCTTTTAAACAACAACTGTATCTAGAGATAGGTAGAACAAGCAATATATTCAGTTTGGTAAGAATTTCTCTATCATTCTTGCTATATACTCACAGAGCTGCTTGAATTTTTTCCAGCGCATCAGTCTCCTTATAGTGAAGGCTGATTCCACAATCCTGAAATTTTTCAAGAAAATGACAATTGATTATGGTAATATAGTTAGTAAGAAGTTACCAAAACATGCTTAGCTTTGATTTGCAAATTTTAGCTTTTAAGTTTAAAGCCAGGCTGCAGTCCTCAGGTAATGGATGTCTATGGCAGAACAGGCTTGAAGGGAACATTAAAGTTCCTGCAAAGACCCAGCTTGAGTTTAAGTGGCTGCAGCTTAGTTCTGCACCCTGCCTGGCTGCTGCAAAGCTGCAGCCCTCAGCTCCAGAGGGACTCAGTTATCATGTACGCCATCAGATGAAAATTATGGTGATGTCCACAAACTACCATGGCTCCTGGACAGTATGGAATCAACTTGGATACATCAAAGGCAGAACTAACAAGCCAAGGAAGACCCAAACCACCTACAAGCAGAAGCACAGGGTCTGTGCCCTGCCTTTCTGAAGCACTTGCAGCAACGACCTGGTACAGGACACTTGAGTTGTCCCTACCTAAATCTAGTTGGCCTAAGCAGGGTTTAGTAGGTCCAGGTCTACTTTGTGTACAGATGAATATCCTTGTTTTACTGCTCAGATGAGAATCACGTTCATGGAACACCGCACCTCAGCCAAGAAGCTAGACCAGACCACAGCTCTTTTCTGTATCCAGGGGCTGGTAATTCACAACCCAGGCAATCCCGGCATGCTTAGTTGGCAGTTGTTTCTAATTAATTTAGTAACATATGTGGACATGCAATATTTCAATCCTAATGTCTCAAATAGTTTCAACATTACTGACACACAATGTTTCAAGTACGCTCAATTACAAGGTTTCTGGAATTAAAGATCTCCTAATTTCATTAAAAGATAAAACTTCCTGTTCCAGTTCAGAACAAAAATACATTTTTAAATGCCTGAATGTCTTGTAGAACAGCTTTTCTTCATAATACAAACACAGATGTAGGGTGTAGGCCCATGCACAACAAAACACTTGGGCACATCTTAATTTCAGTCGTGTAATTCCATCTTCAGGCATGTGCCTAAACCCAGTAATGGGCTCAACTCAACCAAACCAAGGCTGTACAATATCTGTTTGTACAGAAACACTGAAGCTGCCTGTTGATGTGGCATTTCTGCAACACAAAGTTGCAGTTTAACATGTTTCTACTGCAATTGCTTTTTGACCATTTCAAAGATGGTTGCCAGAGAGGGTTGTTGATTCATTTTTCAGTCCCAAGACTGACCTTATCCCTGTGCAAATGAGCTGAGTAATTGTTATTTTAAGGAAATCTGCAATCTTTTGAGAAATAGGTTTCAAAGTAGGCTGTAAAATGTTGCAACTGGTTGGTTTGTTAATGGTGGATTTTCTGGAGGGAAAAGGGAAATCGAAAGGATGAATCATTATCCAGATGAAATTCAAAAGCAATTCAAAATTCATTTCATAATCACAGATGTGTGCCAAATAAACCCATCCAGCACAAGCTGCAGGCTTGGATTTTTGTGAACCCTGCAAGTTCTTTCCTTTGCTATTCCCATTATAACCTTTACAGTGCAGCTAAGAAAAAATAAATTTAAAAGTTAGAAGAAATGATTGCCTTCTAAATGCTCCATATACCTGTCTCTTTCTACAGTGTTGTGCTGCATCCACAAAATTACTGCCAATGTGCACTGTGGAATACAAATACTTTTCCCTTTGGGCTTGTAGTGAGCTCATGGTTGGAATAAAGATGAAAGTCAGAGCAGCTGAGAGTGCATCAGGAGTGCAACTCCAGCATGCACCCACAACAAGGTCCTTGGCCCCTCAGCTGAAGTGAAAACCCTATGTTACAAAGAACAGACATGCACAGTATTTCTCTTACACATCCAGACTCTCTGTAAATCATGTCAGGGCCGAACAAAGTCCAAGGTAGTAACCGCAGTCAACAGGTGCTCTCTCCATTTGAGGTTTATCGATCCTCTCACACAATTCCACAGTTCTGGTGGTGTGCCCCTAACAGTTCAACCCTACAAAGTTTTAGTTGTGCTCTTTAGGCTGTGAGCCTGCGAGAAGGCATGTTAGGACAAAACTCTGCAGGCAAATATATTGTCCTTGATCCCTTGGTCTCTCTCTGCTCTCTGGTCCCTCCCTCTCTCAGTTGCAATCTTCACAAACCTTTGTAGCTAGTATAGGAATGGTATGATCTTTCACTCCTTTCCTTTCAAGCCCTTTTCTTCAACAACATTACACTGCTTTTGATTTGCTTTCAAAATATCAATGGTTGGTTGCTGGGGGAGCATTTACTGCTTCACTAATAGATTGGAAACTCATTCAGAAAGCAGCAGTGCAAACAAAACAGGAATTGATCAATCTTTTACATTAAATGATCATTTTTTCAGAAAGGCCCTTGGGAATTCTTAATCTTAAGACTTGCAAAATACTAGTTAGTTCAACTCATACAAAAAGAAGGAGCTTACTGGCTGTAGTTGACATGTCTTCACCCAAGTGCATTGTTTGTCTGGGATTCCTCCTGACTCTGTAGTTCCTGTATCTTACAAGAGTAATTCTTTGGAGACATGCATGAAACACGGTATAAACAGCATGTTAGGAAACTATAAGAAAAGTGGTGGTAAAGTTAGGTTGAACATGTAGCCAGTGGATTTTCCAGTAAGAGCATAAACATACTTCAAAGGCATCCATTGGAATACACAGGTGGAAATGGAATTCACAGCTACCCCTTAAAATGGTCCATGTCACCATCTTGCAATCTGCTTTCCCACCTCTCCCTTGCAAGTCAGACAGATAATCAATGAACAGAAAGAATATCATAACACCATAGGAGTTTCTAGTCAAGGATAATGAGAATCAAGTAACTTGAACAAATGGTTTTAGAATGACCAATAATCTGAATTTCTTTGCATTATACCACAATAAATTTTAAGCAAGAGTATGCTTTCACTAAAAGCAAAGTTGATTTGTGGACCTCTGAAGGAAAAAGTTGGGACAAGTAAGCAAATTGGAGTGATCTACTTGTTCAACTTTTCCAATTGGTAGGGACAATGTCTTCTGTATATGCTGACAGTCAGTGTTTAAATGTTGAATCTCTAGCTCACTGACACTACTGTTGCCAACATTTTCTGTTGCATTCAATGGCAAATATAATTTTTTGTGCCTGTTACTTGAAAAACCAATAGGACCTCTTTAAGAAATGTGGCTCAAAATAAAATACTTGATTTGTGGGTATGAAAATTATGAAAACCCTCCAAATATGAAGAGAGGCCAGTGTTGCATGAGTTATCTAATGAACACAACTCTAAGGTTGTGTTTATTCTCACAAATACCACAGCTTTTCACAAAGGCAACAGAAATATGCACACAAAGCTTCAGCAATAATGCAAATTCAAATCTAAACTCACGGTAACCATATCTTTTAGAATGAGGTCCTATCAGAACTCTTCATTTTCACAGCTCTGAAGGCTGAAAACATTACACCTTTTCAAGACTTTAACCATACCAAAAAAAGAAGTGCCATCTCGCTGTAATAATGCTGTCTTAATTATGTACAATACTTAGCACTAGTTTTACACCAGGTGAGTCACAGTAGAAGCTTGTACTTTACTGTTTGACTAAAACCCACAGCACTTAGAACTCCTTGCAGTGAGTGCTTACCAGCTTGTGCTCAGCTCTTTTCTCAGACCACGTCTGCTGGATCCTTTGGGGAAGGTTGGTTTGAAGGGTGCTGCAGGATGAGCAAACACTGTGGTTGGAAATAAGGTCTTGGAGTCAGTAAGAACATGCCAGAGAAATGTCTGGAAAGCTGCTCAGGTGTCTATGCTTCTCCAGTCATGTCCATTTTAATTAACTGGGATTCTAGAAATCACAGAGCTTGGTTTCATTCCTTTTTTAAAAAGAGCAGTTTATCTTCTGAGTAGAAAGGTGTTCATTTTTTGTCATATTGTGTTGTTTGTTGTAACAATTAAGACAATGCTGAACAGGTAACTGAAACTCTTGCAGTTATATGTGGAATCCCTCTTCCCTTGTCTTAACACCATCTACTCTTTTACTGCTAAAAGTAATCCCAGAAGCAGATACCTATCATCTTATGAAAATTTTTACCACTGGGGTTTTCAACAAGACAGCATATTCTGCTGGGCTCTTCTTCATTTGTGCAGATTTTTTTCTCCTTCCTGTGTTTTGGGGCTTGATGAGATCAGTGAAATTTCCTGGTAAGCACAGTATCTTTTCCCAGGTCCTTCTAAATGCTGATGCCTTGGAGAATACTGGCTATTCTCAAGTCAGTTGTTACTTTGGCAGTTCAACTTTCTTCATCTGAAATATATGAATTATATCCCTTTTGAGCCCTCATAAACAGTGCTGGAAACTTCAAAGGAAAAACATTCTTAGACAGACTTTTTAAAAAAAAATTGTAAAGTTAAAGAGCAGATGGACTGGTAGCAGAGTATACTGCAGTCTTCATTCACAGTCAGCAGGAGATGTAGGTTCCAGCCTCTTTGAATCTCTGTCTGGAAGACCACGTGGGAAATTTAATGTCAGACATTGTAAAAAATTGGCCCCATCTGGCTCCCCTCCTTCGCCCAACAGATACACAGAGTGCCTAGGTACCTGGCTATAACGGATCACTGGGATCACTGCTGAAGCCCCTCTCTATGCAAATGACAAACTCTACTCATTAAACATCCCTGTAATGAATGCCCTGCTATGGCAACTTCCAAGAGACTCTTGATTAATTGAAAGAAGCAAAACACTTCATGCTGAAGTAACAGCTGGTTATAGTACTTACCAGTATCAGCTCATAGTCTAAGGACATATACTTCACCAGGAAGCTTTCACTCCTACACATCATTTAAATAGAAGTTGTTTTTTTGAAAACTTGGTACCTCTAAACTGAAGTCTATTACATTGGCTAGTAGGGTCCTTCTGGTAAACAGCCAGTGTTTTTTCAAAGTCTTACCAAAAACGTTACCCAGAAGAAACCCCGAAAAGTGCTGTGCACACCACACTATTGTGTGATGTAAAAAGGATGCATCCAAGTGAAAGGACAAACAAATCTTTCTGCTAACGAAAACATTTCATTTCCATTTGAGCCAGGAATGCACTAAATAATGCATCATGCCTCAGCTACTCAAAAGGTCACCTTTTGGTCTACGAGCAGCTGCAGCAGCTATGTTCCTTTGAGACCCTGCTCCGAGCACAGAGCAAAGGGTGAGAGCTGACAACAAGCTCGGGGGATACAGGTATGGCACAGGCTTCTGGAGGCCTTTCAGCAGCTACAGTTGAGAACCACTGCCAAATTTGCTTTCTCTCAATTTTTACTTCAATCTCAAATAACCTCCTTCCTTCCCCTGTCTTCCTAAGTAAATTAGTCATATGCAAAATATGAGAAAATTAACAGCCAACTCAGATTTTGACACCATGCAGAGACAAGTATCCATGGAGATTAGGGACCTCCTGTTCATCACTGATTTCCCATCACATTTGACAGGAAGGTACAACAAACAGAATAAACTAGTCCCCAGAAAGGCACTCCGTGAGGCTGAGTTCAGCTTACAGGCTACTGAGTCTGTTATTCCCAAACTGTAATGCAGCAAGCCAATTCCCAAACTACAGTGCAGGCAAGATCCACAGCTGCTTTAGATACAACCCTCATATTTGAGGCTTTCATCCTGTAAATCTGGATGAAAGAAATTGGTGGCTTCTCACATATTATCTCATTATCAGGAACTCAGATATGAGTTTTGCAGCTGGCAATCACTTCAACTTTCTGGAGTGTTGGTTATAACATACAGACTTAAGTTTGGAGACAGTGATTTTGAAGGGGAAAGAAAATCAGTGTCCATTATCATCCAGTTCAGAATCAGGCAGGTCAGGGTGGTAGAGAGGAGACATCCTGATCAGACCTGACTTTGACAGGATGGGGAGGGAAGCAACATGTTGCTCTTGTAGGATTTTCACAGTTATGTTTTCCACAGATCTAATTCTGTTCCATTTCCTGAATGCCTAGACTGAAATTGCCTACAACCAGAATAGTTTTTATTACAAATTAAATCAAACAAGCAAGGAGAGAAATAACAACTACATGGGAAACAAACCAGACTGTAACTCACTGTAAGGGCTATCTTGCATTGATGCATAGTATTCACTTCTAGACTACAGTCTGGGGAGCACTTCAATTTTAAAGGCCCCACACACAATAACAGATTCATACCATACATACATCTAACCATATGCACACTCATCTTCCCTTACCCAGAAACACAAGCAAATCTTAAAAAGAGATGGGGAAAAAAACACAAACAAACCAACAAACCAAAACAAGCCAACTAATGCACAAGCACTGATTTAAGTATTAGAATTCCAGTGCTTATGTATACCTTAGCCCATCCAGATGTGCTTTCATCTCCTCCACTCACTCTCACACCAAGACTGCAGCAGACCTCCATGAAAACCCTCTGATCTCTGGGATTCCTGTCCTTGATCCTGGATGATGTAGGATTCATTAACTCTGGCTGCTGCTGTTAGCTTTTCCACTGCAATTGCTCAGTGTCACCACCAACCAGCACAAAATCCATGCCATGTGCCAAGGCCCTGTGGTTAAACAGGCTGCCAGCCTTGGAGCCACAGTGGGCACAGCAAGGTGGCAGCTATCAAAAGACAGAAAAGAGAGCAAGGTGGATGGGCCCATAGGGCTCTTCAAATGATTTGGCAAGAAAACTTTAAAATTTGCACTTCAAAAACCGAAAAAGCAGAATACTGCAGAGCAACCAAATTCACCATAAACTGCTCTTTACAAGCTGGAGGTAACAGCAGGAGTTTTCAGCCAGCCTGATGAAACTGAAACCTCCTGCTTGCTCATGTGCCTCTCTGGCACTGGCACACGAGGGCCCTGAACAGCACGTACTGCAAGTCAGGAGAGAGCCCCATATGCTTCTGACAGCAGCCATCGTAACCATTTTCCAGCCGTGTTACTGGTACGGGTCATTACTGGAATTCAGTCTGCAACAACAGACAGTAGATATACAATAAGTACTGGACCCATCATTCAGTAGATACTTCAAATCGGACCAGGATATCACTGGCATCACTTAGATCATCTGGCGAAGCCCAAGCCTGCACTGGCCTACATAAAAAAATGTAAAGAAAAGCAAGTCTGTTATTAGTAGGTTTAAATTTGTTCAGCAGGAGCACACACCTCCTTGGCAAAACATCTGTGAATCTGGAAAGTAGAAGAGGCTAAAGATACAGACCAGTCAAGAAACATTTATTTCAAATGTGTGATCCCAAAAATAACTGAGGATCCTTTCTAGCTAGAAATCCAAGCCAGAAAGCAAGAGCAGCCCCCTGGACAGACAACAATGCAGGTTTTATTTCTGGACCTGCAAACAGTTAAACAAGTGCTCATTCTAATGGCAAGAGAATGAGAGCACACAGCCTTTGCACTCTACGCCTTGTCTTCCAGTGCTCCAAAGCCATGTGCTTCAGGCTTCCATGAGATGATTTTGGAGTCTTTAATGCAATGTGAATTCACCAAAGAGCTTGACATCATTTCAACTATTCTAAGTCACGTCCTTGGACTGCCTCTAAAAAAGCCATCCTATCTTCACAGGCAGTGTGGGCAGCCTGGTAAGAGGAGGTTTCCAGCGCAGACTCCTGCATAATGTCCTTCAAGTCAAGCAGTGACAATATTGCTCCTGCCCCCTCACCCTTCCACCCCTGTTCTTCCCCCCTGGCTAATGAGATGTTTTCCTTTGGCAGAGCAAACTATGCCAAATATGTACAAACAACTACAAGACTGGAGCAAGAGTGCATCTGTGTCAGCAAAGCAGCCTCTTCTCAGCTACACACTGGCACAAGACCAAGTGAGCTTCAATGTGCTCCATCCCATCTCCAGGCCACTACAGGCAGGAGAGCCCAGCCCAGAAGCTGGACTGGAGTCTCCCATTGTTACAGTGAGCACTACCCTTCACATGGTATCTGCTGGCCAATTAAGGTACAACCACAGTAATTTTTTGTCTCTTGAGAGTATTTTCAGAGTTGCCCCCTTTGACTTAAGTATTTAATGGGTTGCAACCCAGTTAACGCATTTGCACACACTCCCAGACACACATAGGGTTGCTTACATATGGCTTTCCTTACAGTTCTGATAATCTGGGTAATTTATTCAGGTTGGCAAAGTTTGAGTGTTTCTCCATTTCCTCTGCAGAAGGGGAGTAATGTGATTGTTGCTGTGGTGATCCTTCTTTTAATATTTTTAGCCATAATCTGGCTTAAAGTCATGACTGGCAGTGGAAAGTGACATTTTTTTAAGGCACAATACCAAAACATTTGTGAAGAGTCGTTTATTTTTCACACTGAATATTATATATATACATATGTGTGTGTGTATATAAATATATATATATGTATTTCTGTAGGTACATAAATATATTCCTTGAAATTCATTGATAAATATAAACATGTGGATGTTCCTTTATCATAAACAGGCTTGGATTTGGCCTTTCTTTTGTAAGCCCTGTTCTCCTCCATCCACTTGGGCTAAAGCTGCACTTACAGAATCTCTGCTCATCTGGGTTATGTTTTCAGGAAGGCACTAACTTACTCAGACATATCAATGCTGACATTAAAAGCAGTTGCTTGTCCAATCCCCCAGGCATGGGGTTTAAAAATCTACCCCCTTCCCTGTTAGCGAGGTTAACAACTTCTCTGCAGAACAAGAGCAAAGCGATTTCACTTTTTTCCTTCACTTAAGAGGCTGCAGAGCCAGCATTCCTCTCTGTGCTGAGAGGACAGCAAATCTCAGCTCCCTACCTTCATTTATGCCTTGATCAATGAAGCTGTTGGCAGAGAAAACCATGACATGCAGTGAGAACAAACCTGATGGAAGCGGTGATGTTATTCCCATTTGTAGCACGGACTGTTGGCAAATCCCTGCAGGGCTCTACCATAGCAAGGGTGGTAGCACCACCCCACCAAACCTAGAGAGGCAGTGGTGCAGAACACACAACGATCTGAGGTGGAGGTTCAGCCCTTAAGTGTCCTACATTTGTCTCCTTCCCTTCATTCCAAACAGGGAAATTGAGAGGCCTGGGAATGGATGTGTTGTGAAAGTTGCAAAACTTTCATTATACTGCTTTTCCATAACCTTAACCATAACATCCATAGTGAATGAAACGCTTGACATTGAATTATCCCATGGGACTAACCATGGAAAAGGATGCCATGAAGTAAAGATGAAAATAAACTCAACTGGGCCAATGGAAATCTGTTCTCCCATTTAGTTGTGGTTTGCTGAAAATTATAATTTGGGATGAAATTTTGTTCATCATTTAAAATTCAGGATTCAGGAGGGTTGACAATTCTGTTTCTCCATCATGTATCTCCTGTGGGTGTTTTTCAGCATTTAAAACAATTTCCAATTTTTTTTTTTTGAGGTGGGGAAAAAGAAGGGGCTGTTTATTTTCCATTCAGTCAAATAAAATGTGATATTCCAAAAGATTATATAACTTCCATCATTGCAACTAGAAGTGTTTGGTGTATCTGAATAAACCAGATTCGGATATTTGTTCCTGATAATGCACCAACAGAAACTACCACAACACTTTTCTTCCACAATGGGATTGCAAATATAGGTGATGCAAAACCATGTCTTAATTTTAATATGAAGAACTCCTAGAATTATAAGTAGAGAAACTATTTAACAAAGAGATGAATACATACTTATTTACACACACACATTTACTATGAACTGCATTAGATATGACAGAATATCACAGCATGATTATGCCCGTGTCTTTTGTTTCTCACTGCTGCTCTTGAGATTTCAAGATTTTTAAGACTTCATCTGCAGGTTTTCAGTGAGTCCTAGAGACTCATGCCTTCCAAAAAAGCAATTCTGTCTTCCATGATCTTAACACTCCCTGGATAGAGACTGGTAGATTCAGCAGCCTGTTGATGCAGCAGATTACGTCAGAGGTGCAAAATAAAAAAACAACCAGAGCTACACTGGTGGAATTAGGACACAGCTTTCTGTCACTACTTCAGTATTTTCCCACTATCACCACCCTGAGCACTTGGAATCTGCCTTCCCACTGATCATCCCGAGGCAATGCATTGGACACAGACAAAACCTGCATGATGTTTTGGGGACACCCTGGATCCTCTGCAGTGGCTGAACAGTGACGCTGTGCTTGTGCTCATCTGGGCGGTGCCAGCAGACCTCCCATTGCTGCAGCCAGCATGACACTGCTCCTTGACAATTCCCTAACCAGACCACACAGAACATGCTACACCTTGGGATATTAATCATGTGCTGGCATGGGAAGGACAGGAACTGAGAGCTGATTTGCTTTCACCTTGGCCTGTTTAATGACCTGTCCCACACTGTGATGCCACCAGCACCAGAGTAATCTGTGGGCATGCACATTGTGCACATCATGCCCATGCTATGCCTTAGGAATGAAGGCAAAGAAAGGAAGGGACAGCTCTGGGAGGTGGGAATAAGCACACAGGGTCAAGTAAACCTCTTTTGTAGGTCATTTAAAGAGATTTCACTACACAGACCCACTGTTATTTAAACCCAGTCCCACAGTAAGTGGAAAAGAACCAAAATAAAGCAAACTGTTAGATGGAGCTTAGTCTGCTTAGAGCTACTTTGACACTTTTCATTAGCTATAAATGCCAGGTCTTGCTTTCCATACTGACTCAAATGTGCTGATCTAGGCTCACTTTCCCTTAGCATGCACCACACCAGACTGAGCCTCCAAAGTCCTGCTCTGCCACATTCAGCTTCATTTTCTCACAAAGCCTTTGAATTAAGGGCAACTTTCCACCACATCCTCCAAGCAATTAGAAGATTTCCGAGCTGCTGTAAAGCAGCCTTATTGTGAGTGTATATCACAACACAGCTTCTTACACGTTATTCCAGCCCAGGATTGCTGCCTTTGTTGCAGGGGATCGAGTCACAGCCCCTGCGGAAGCGCTGAACGGTGCACTTGCAAGCAGAATGTAGGTTTCTGTGCTATTTCTGAAGCTCTGCAATTCACTTCCTGCCTTGCACGTGGACCAGGGTTTTGCTTAGATGCAAAGCTGAGATTGAGCTGTCAGTCACAATATACTTCTCTTTTTTTCCCATATTAGAAAAGGGATTCATATCTGTAGAGGATGCACTCAGTTCAAAACACTGTAGCCTTAACTACATTGGCTCTGGAGAAAGATATCAAACAGAGATGAAAGTATGTGTCAGAATTAAGTCTGTGCTATAAAACAAGCCAGACTAATGTCTAAATTCCAGCCTTGCTGAAGTACAAGCAGCAGTCTCCTTTGCTGTGGAGGTAAAACCAATCTGATTTTTTAACAGTGCATTTCCTAGCAATTCCAATGATTCTTGCTGACAGTTTAGTTTTAAGGACCAAACTCTCAGACAATAACTCATGACCCAATTCTGAAGTCAAGACTTCAGTTCACAATTTTCCCTGTACATCCCTCAGCAATTTTGGAGAGAAAGGATTCTAAAAGAAGGCCATAGTAAGCACAAAAGAGACAAAAGCAGTTATCCAGACATTTAAACCAGATAAACCCAAATAAGTACTAGATATGGATTTTCAGCAGCAGTTTTTGCAAACCCACAGAGAGAAACTTAGCAGCTCCAAAGTCAAGGGAGGTAAGAAGTTGGAGAGTCTTAACTGGTTGCTGCCTTGCCACCCACCACCTGCTCACCTCCACCCCATGAAATGAAGGCAGAAAGTAATTCTCAGTTAAAACCAAACAATACATTCCTTCCTTCTCCTCCCTACCAAAAGATATAAAGATATTTACGTATCTTTGGTCAAATCTGTATCATAAAAGACACAGAAAGCCCTCAATTTTTAAATAAAGGGGAAAAAACCCCATACAAACAAACTGAAAAAGGCAGCAAGACCAGGATATTTACTTTCTCACCTGTTTGCAAAGCTTAATTTTGAATTACCTTTGAGGCTTGGCTACTTAGCCTGCCCACTCAGATTTTAAAATTATGATTTATTTTTTCCAGCCCCTTAGAATATAACCTTAATTCTAGTAATCACAGCTGCTCATTGCTATAGCTTGCTAAAGCTTATTTAAGTTTTGAGGCCCCAACTTCAAGCCTCAGTCTCAGGGTATATTTAAGAAGGAGTTAGACACTCATCTGTCAGGAATGTTGTTGATAAATTTGCACTTGCATTCAGAAGGAAATATGGTTTAATGATCTCTTCAGGTCATCTTTGGGACTAATTTTCTGTGACAGAGTCTGACCATAACACAACCGAATTGCACTAATTCAAGAGAAAGTTACCCTATCACATTGGCTCTCAGCCTCCCTCTCCAACTTCTCTTCTGTTTCTATTTTAATAAATCCTTTCTCTGTAGCGTAGTTTGGCTATAAGAAAAGTAGGAAGTATATCTTTGAGAAACTACCCCTAGGCCAGATAGACAACTTTCTGATGACAGATAGAGAACCGTCAGCTGTATGTGACATAAAAACTAGGAAATTCAATACTGTGAGGAGAGAGGTAACAGAGAGTCTCACACCAGGGTTTCACTGTCACAGACTCTGGGCTTCTCCACCAGCAGACTGCTCGGCAGGACAAATTTGATCTGGGCAGAAGACTGCATTTCTATCTAGTCAGTTGCAGTACCTGAGACAAAGGTAACATTTGCTCCAGCACAAAATTTGTCATTGCTATTTCCAACCCCAGAGAGTCTTCAGACATTTGAACCATTCTTGGAGACATATGAGTGATATCTCTGTTGTTGATATCTGTGATATCAGTGCTCTGCATGGTGTGCCCACTATATCTCCAAAATGCTCCTGGGGACTTTCCTGTTGGGTTTGCTCCACTGTCAGAGCCTGGTCAGACTGAGAGACTTGGCTCCCTGACATGTCTAACAGACATTTTGGGGCAGATCCCATAAAAATTATGGAGCAGTTCACAACCCACGTGGGTATATTTTTGAAGCATAAAACGTTCCAGAGATTCCTGGTGTATTCTCCACAAGTTTTACCTCCTTTTTCTTTTTCTTTTTTTTTTTTATTTCCATTCACTCACCACTTCAGTAAAGATCAAAAGTCAGTATATTGTTCTGCTTTATAGATCAAATCCCTCTAGACTAATCTCTGCAATGGCATACAGATCTGCAGATGTATTTTTGTAGAAAAAGTTAAAAAGCACTTGAATATTATTCAGTATATTATAATATTTTGTCTGTTCATTTTTAATTGCCTCTGGAGTGAAGCTTTATGTTTTTTTATTTGAACACAAAGATTTCTTTTATGCTTGAGATTTAAATTAGCAGTGGGCAAAGCAATTCCATAAAGAGGAAAGGAGAGGGGATCAACATTTCACCTTCCATCAGAAAATAATACATCCAAGATGAGATACAGAGGGTGTGTGCCCTGAGCTGGGACCCCCCACCTTCCTACCACTCAGTCCTGTGACTTGGTGCAGACCCACACCCAGCCACCCACCCCATGTAAGGACCCCATTCAGCTTCTCCCAGGGAGAATCTGGAGACCAGCACAGAAGCTTTAAACCTCCCATGCTCAAAACAAGTGCTCCTCTTTGCTTCTTTGCCAAAAAAACATCTGAGAGGTCTTCAGTGACACTCTTTTACAGATCCTGTTTCCTAAGCAGGGCTGTGCAGTGTGGTAAGACATTGTAGCAGGCAACTGAAGCCCTTCAAATGCCAGGGTTTGTCCCCAGAAAAGTGTACAGGCCTGAGAGGGGGAGGAGAGCACCTGGCCTGAGTTGAGCTACCAGAGTTTCAGCTAACACAGACTGGAAAGGGGACACTTGGTTTGTGGCCTGTTGGCCAGCAGTGGGAGAAGGAGCAGAAGAGTAAAGGAGTTCGCCAGTTACAGAGGAAGAAGACCATTAGGTTATCAAAACCATGTGGATGGTAGGGAGCCACCTGGACCTCTTTCTGTGTTTTGCAGCTGATCACTGAGTATTTAGTGGAATGCTGCTCCCTGTGCAGCATCCTTACAGGAGAAACAGTAGCACACAATTAGAAGTCTATTTCATAATACTGTATTATTTACTCACTTGAAAAGGATGAAAGTTGGTGCTGGTTTTAAGTGCTTTTGGTTTATGTTTTAGTTCCCTAAAATTAACTCTGGTAAACCTGACTGCTTCTGATGGTGAGATAAAATAGATTCAAAACCTTAATGTCTGCCTCTAAAATAAACCAAAACAAAAGTAGTCATCTGATTTCAATTCCCTCCTTTAAAATCCTCTGACTTTAATTGCCTTCAACTCCTTAGATAAAATGAAGGATCTGATCCCCCCTATTGCCTGTGTACAATCCAAGGAACAGTATTGAAGACATTTCTCCAAATGCATATGACTGTATTGGGTCTGACTGGGGTAAAGCTCACAACCCTTAAAGTGCTGTGTTTTGCGCTGGTAGCTGGTGTTGGTAACAGAGCAGTGTTTTGACTACAGCCAAGCAGTGCTGTCCCTCTGACATTCCTTCCCCCACCAAAGGGGATGGGGTGGGCAAGATCCTGGGAGCGGACACAAGCAGGCCAGCTGATCCCAGTCAGCCAAAGGGATATTCCATACCATATGGCATCAGCTCAGATATACAAGGGAAGGAAGAGACGAGGAAGGGAGGGCATTCATGAGTCTTCCATGTTTGCCTTCCTCAGCAACCACAATGTGTGCTGAAGCCCTGCTTCCCAGAAAGTGTCTGAACATCACTGCTAATGGGAAGTAGAACTGATTGTTTTCCTCTTCAGCTCTTGCATGCACAAATCTCTGCTTGTTTTCTTTATTTTCCTGCTGTAATAAAGCTGCCTTATCTCACCCTGGTAGTCTTCTTCTGTATTATTCTCTCCCCCATCCCAGTGGGAAAGAGAATGATAGAGCAACTGAGTGGGCACCTGGCAGCCAGCTGGGGTCAACCCACGACAATGACCAACAACAAAATCTGATCAGATGACTTCAGGAAGAGTTTTTCTAGTGGTACGTGTGGGCTGTAACCTGCTAGGGGGAACAGCAAATTTGTCTGCACTTTTTTGGTACAGCACTTCTGTTACACAGCCCCGGACAGACACATGTGATAGCATGTGCCAAAACTATGAACTACAGACAAGATGTCAGAGATAGAAGAGAGATAATAGAGAGTAACAACCTCAATTTTCTGATCCTCTAGCAGATGTACTGTCAACACTGTCAACACTGAGTTTTCCTTTGCAAGAGGGGATCAACAAAATACTCTGCTGCCCTCCCATGCATTTGTCCTTTGGAGGAGAGCATGGTGGGAGCCAGCCCATGACCTACTCTCCTGCCCTTCTCAGTCCAGCATAGTTTTTAAAATTGGTATGATTTATGCCCAGTCTCCCTTGCAAAGGCTCAATGTTGTTCAAAAGAATCATTTGATCAAGGATTTGTCCATCTATGCTGAGAAAACAAATGCCACAGTCCCTCAAGGAGTTCAGTTTTGATCAGATGAGAGATACCAATGATGCTGCACTAATGCACGGTCCTCACAGTCTTTTGTAAGATCCCTGGTGTTGCCTGGTTTACACTAAGCCAGTTCTTAGGTACCACATCATTTCTCTGTTTGAAAATAGTCTGCAATTTATCAGCATAGGCTTTTTATGCAAGCACATGCCCTTGTCTATTGGTTTTGTTCCAGCACAAGGTGTTAGTTTTTCCTAGCATAGTATTGGTCACACTACAAAATAAACTCACATACACCATCCTAAAGGCTGCAGTATTTTCATGCTTTTTGAAGTCATTATGTCTATAATGCCATCCCACCAAGGATCTGCTAACGGGTACTGGCTTTACGCATCATTTTCTAAACTGCATGTCATAAAAAGAGACAA
>VZTZ01049777.1:0-41389 GCA_013400955.1 Drymodes brunneopygia
CTATGTACTGAGCAATGTCAAACTGCAGTAATCATTGGTGTGTAAATATTTCAGATATCAGTCTGATGATTTAGTACTTCCTATATTCTTCCATCTTTAGTTTGCCAGGACCTGGATGTATCCGTATTTGAGGCTTTGAATTTTTTCATATTCAGAAAATGCTTTTAAGGATCTTGCAGTTCACATATAAAGCTGTGTAGGTCACAGACACTGAACTTAGTCCCATTAGGAATACAAGATCAGCTTTCAAGACCTGACCTTAACATTCTGTGTCATCCTATGTGGCTGTAAAATGATGACCAGATGTAAAATTTTAAGATATACTACTCACAAGATGTCTAAGTGAAAGCAGTCCTAGAAGTGAAAAATGAACATAGGAATGCTCTTTTTTTTTTGAAGGCTTCTATGAAGATTCGAATCTATTTTTCATTTAACAGCTCTGCCTCAATACTATTGTGACATTGCTGGTTTTGACAGCTGTACTAGATAAAGTTCTTCTTCATTGCCCTCTCACCCTCGTCCCCTCTATTTCACTCCTGATTCCTTTCTCTGTAGGTAACCAAGTTACTGATTCCAGCAGCAATTATGTTCTATTTGTAATATTGATTTAAGTATTTGTATGTTGAATATGTTATTTTTACTTCTTCCACCTTGGAGTTCGTTGTTTCATTTAATTTGCAAAATAGTTCAAACCTGCTGGTCATGGCTTTTTTTGCCCCTAAAAAAAGAGATGTAGGGAACCTGGAATATCAATCTCAACAAAGTTGCAGTTTCAACTGAAATGTCTCAAGATAATACATTAAAATCAAATGCCGATTTCCCAAAAGACAAAATAAAATTTTTGTAAAAGTTTACTGTGTGTTTCTTTATTCCTCATGAGGGAAAACCCTTAACACATCAAGCACAGAATGTTATGTCAGTTTCTTTCCAAAATAATCACTGATTTTAAGTGGAGAAAATACAGCCTTTCCACTTTATATACAGGTCCCAAGTTAAATAAGCTCCTACTTAGAGGAAAAAATATGATAAAAATTAGCCAACAAGCACATCAATGCAAAATTACCACTGAGTGTACTTTCTCATGTTTTTCTTTATTTCTTCTGTAGCATCCAAATCAATGGTCTGTGAGCCTGTGATGTAGGGTGATGCAGACTCTCAGGAGCAGTGCCATTTCTGTTCTATCACAGCTTTTCTATAACATTCAGAATCTTTTCTAGCTCTCTGGGTGTTCTCTTATGAATGTATTCGTTTAACAAGACCAAGCACATTGTTCCCTTTAAACATGTCCTCCCTGCTGCACTATTACAAGATGAATTTTTCTTCAAGTTTGTGATATTTATGACACCTTCCATTTACAGACTATTTTAATTTATGCTATAGATTGAAGATCTATTTGTTATCTTTTACTGCCTATGAATTTTTTTCAAAATCATGATATCTAGTACCGTTGCAACTACATTTAAAACATTTCTGACTGAGAGTTCACTCATCTTCTACTAAGTGCTGGTTCATGGCTTCCATGAAGAATTTCTCTGAGGTAATGGGGCTATTGCAATCTGTTGGTGCTTGAAAAAGGTCTGTTAGCAATTGGCAAATGAATATTGCATGAGCCATTGCCTTGCATAACGCAACAAACAGTAAAACCCTCCTTTTTGTGCATCATTTTAATGTACAGATCATTATGTTTTGAAAGGTGATGGAGGAGGAAGAGAAAGAGTTCAAAGCAGTATTACTTTCTAAGTTTTAAGAGATGGAAGAAAATTCCTGTTTGTTTCCAACAAAGGAGTGTGGAATTATTCTACCTTCCTAAAAAAAATTATCCACTCAGTTTTATCAGAGACTGCCTAGTTTATTCATGGAATGCAGCAAAACAAGTCCTGTCTAAAAGAAATGGACATTCAAGAGCATTCAAGAGGAAGATGTACAGTCATCTCAGTCACATCTATTGTTCATTAATCAATATTACATAATCAAATGCTTGGATTTTATTGGTTTTATTTGTTACCATCCTCTTTAGCTGTTACTTGATATTTTTCTAAAGAAAATCCTTATAGGAAATAAGCACGATAGTTCTACAGGTAATTTACTGTGTGTTAGTAAGCAGCTTGCCTTGTATTATTGCCCTGTTTCATTAGTTGAAATTTTAAGCAATAACTAACAATAGAACACATTGTAATCATTTATTTGGTAGCCTCCATGGAAAATAAGAAAGTATTTGGATAAACTGTCAAAAAAAATGGGCTGGATACTATCACCCTTCAGTGACATCTGTCTGTCAAGCTCCTAGACTTCAAGTTTCAGTCCCTCATCCAGAAAAACACAAGAGACTTCATTGATCTCCACATTCAGGAATCACTTGTGCAATTAGGCCAGTTATACTGCATGTTTAACTTTCTCACTTTTGAAAGAGTTTTACTTTGTAAAGATTTGCTGTACCTATGAAAGTCCTGTAAGCAGCGCACAGGCAGACGATGTTAGGGGAAAGAGAAGGCAAGTACATTGTTATTTGAGGAAAAATTATCTGAGGTTCGTGTGACTGACATAAAGGACAGTGACAGAGAACACATTGTCACCAGCTTTCCCAGATAAATATTTTACATACACAGTGGTACTACATTAATATTGATGATATATTGATATTTCCCACATTTGCTATATAGATTAATGAACTACTGGAGCAAATAGCCAGAAGGAGTGGGATGATTTGTCACTCTGTAGCTTCCCCAATTTGCTATCTTCCCAAGGCTATACGTTATCAAGAATAACAAATGGAATTCATATGGCTGCCTTATTAACATGCATTAGCTGCATCAGAGTGTGCCTTATGGTTTACTGGGGTCAGTTTAGGAGAACCTTCATATCTTCAAGCAATCTTTCTCTTCCTTAAAGAGAACTAACAAATAATTAAGACATCTCCAAAGAGAAAGCTTTTTACTTTGTTTCTGGTTTCTTGCTAAATTGTAAAACAGGTTGAACCAATTGCCCATGAATTTCGTTTTACTGACCACCTTTGTCAAGTGGATACTCCCTATGAAACATATATAATTTGTATTTTGTAAGTATGTTGTTTAGAAATACACTAGATTGTCTATCACTTTTGGTCAGAATAGGTCCTAACTCCTGGCATTTACACTCTGTTCTTTTGGTTTATAACATCCATAGGGCTCCCTGTTTCTGTGCTGGCGTTTTTGTTTGTTTATTTGTCTGTTTGTTCATAGATTCTATGCTATGTAGTCATGTTTACTGTACTAGGTGCTGCATGGAAGCATTGCAAGACAGGCCTTAGCTCAGTTTGTGATCTAGGGAAAAGATGGAGAAAGAGAAGGCTCCATCTTACCACATATATATACAGTTCAGTGTCAACTCACAGCATGAGACAGTTTTACTTGCTGCATGGCTAACCACTTAGGAGAAAATTTTTGACCAAAGCACTCATAATTTTTAACCCAAAGTGATCAAGTGCTTGAAATGTATCTTCTTTGTTTTGCTTTGTTACGTGAGTTTCAGGGGTTTGTTTGCTTGTTTGATTGTCTGAGGTTTTTGTTGTTTAAATAAGGAGATGGCTTTGGTTGCTTGTTTTTGGGGTTTTTTTTTTACTGACCGACCCACTTTCTAATATTTAACAAAAAAGCAATTTAAATTTAGCCTCTCTCAGGGAAGAGCTGGAAGAGCAAATGCTTTTACTAATGGTTGAGTTACCTGTGAAGAACGAACCACAGATATGTAATCAAGCAAAACAATTCAGCATAGTTCTACTATTGGCTTGATTTAATTGTTTTTATAGACAACTTATGGCTAATGAACATTTTTAATCATAAATGTTACCATGCAATTTGATGCCTATGTAGAATATGTCAGATTTCTTTACATTCTAAGGGCTTATCTTATTCTACTAAACATTTTCAGAACTCATTAGCACATTGCTGTAGATATGATTACACTTTCAGTTGGCACAGCATTTTCTTGTTGATTGCAGGGTGGTAAACAGCTCCCTTTGGTGCCTTTTCCTCTCATCTGGAGCACAGAACCTAACTGCTGTGACCACTTATGTGACAAATTTGGCAGATGCAAGATCCCAGATGGAAAGCTCTCAAATTTGTGTTTCCAGTGTAGCATCTGGGTATATGATTGGCTTCCTGGCTGACTCCTTACAAGATCTCCTGGGCTGCTTCTACATATTTTCCAGTTATAGCAGCTGCAGTTATACTAAACTATTTGACAGGGCCTCATCATTTGCATCATCTATTGTAGCTATAGCTTCATTTAATTATACCCCCCCCATTCTATTACTGAAAATTATCATATTGACCAGAGAGTTAGGTTATTTGAATTCTCAACTATTCTGCTCCACTGTTGAGAATATGCCTGCCAGTTAGAGGTCATATTTCATTTTCTGTTCTAGGATAGTTCACCGAATTAATAATTTTAAAATCCACAATAATTTCATTGAGACCAAAATAATTTTTCCAGACTTGTGCTGATGCCACTGTTTAGTGTCTGGCTCTTCTATTGATTAAGGTCTGTTTTATTATCATCTTTTTAGATATTTAGTTTTATTCTCTTCAGTAGTTGGCCATCCTGCATTAGTTATATCTTATAAATACTGACAGTTATCTATATCTGGTATTGTATTAAGGATCATTTTATTGCTGAAAGTTTGGCTTTGTGGGTAAGATATGAAACTGAAATCTTATCTCTTTTGCCTGCTAAAGATCTCACAACATTGTTTTGCAAGAATAATATGTTACCATCAGTTTCTTGTATAAACTGCAGTTTGCTTAATTACATTCTGTTTCCCTAAATTCCTTCTGTAGTGTCATTTTGGTAAGTCATTTTTCACTTTCAGTCTTAAAACTGTGGTGCAGCACTGCTTTATGCTGTTAAGCATCTGCTGTATTCCACCCCAGTGGTGTTTGATTCACCAGTAGATGAAGAGATCGCTGTGTGCCTGATATATAATACTCTTTGGTATCCTTTGGGATAAATATAAATGCAATGTGTTATAACAAATCTGTAGTCACAAAGGGCTTTGTGGTTTTCATTACATTGCAAGTCATAGCATTTGGGAACATCACAAGCAGCAGTGATGGAACAGTAGAATCAGTTTTTAAATGCATCTGACTCTAAGCTGAAAGAATTTATAGAAATAGGAATTATGGCATACAGTTGAACAGCTGTTATCCCAATGCTTAGAGGACTTTGCAAGATTTCTTGACAATACTGATTCTTCCCATTCCCCTCACACAAAATTACTCTGGATGCTTCCTGAGAGAAGGAAGTGTCTTGTAGACCATGGAATAAAACAGATCTGCCCAAATCCTCCTTCTTCTGAACATCTGAAATTTCTGTGAGCAAACTGGATTGGAAGTGGTGTCCCCCCAAGAATTATACTTGGAAACTTCACATTTTTCATTACTGCCACAACAACAGTGGCACAGGAACTGGTTCAGCAGTGTTATATCTTTCCTGGTAATAAAAGACAAAAATATTATGAGAGGGTTGTTTGCCTTTGATTTTCATAAGTACTCTAAATTGGTGAATACTATTCCTAAACCACAACACTATTTCAGGGAGAATGTGACACTCACTCCTTAGTCCATTAGAATGCAAGTCACACTAGCATGGTGAAAAATTCTAGGTAAAAAATTTACCTGGAAAATTGCAAAAAATTTGGGATATCTTAGATACGCAGGAATGACAACAACTGGTTGCTATGTAAGAAGATGGAACTACTTATAAATGAAAAACCTCTGCAATACAGTGAGACAAATCCATAAAAGTCTAGTAATTATCAGGGAGAATAGTTCATAAAATACTTTTGTTGCCCATTGAAATTTTGAGCAGTCTTGCTAGTGATGTGTTTCAATTATAAATGAGAAACTTAATTCCAGCTGCTTGAATAAATATTCTGTTTTTCTTAAAACATATCATAAATTAATTTCCATGTCTGCACACTCTATAGCCTAGGGTTTAAGACTTGTAAATCTATATATATATGCAACCTAGTTATAGCTTATGTGTCAGATGGGATCCGAAGAGAAAATAATGACAGTTAAAGTAGTACTTTAAAGCCAATAATACACACACACCACTATTTATGTTAGGATTCAAATATACCTATTAAACTGTTGATTAAAGTAGCTCAGAAGATGTCATACAGAAATCTTGAGATAATAAATGTCAGATAAACTCTTGGTAGATGCAAGGGAACGTGTGAGAAGAAGGGAGAGAAAAGCACTGCAATGTGTTACTTTGCTCCCAAGCTTCAAGACACAGCAGAACTAAATGCATTTTATTTGTTATAATGGCCACATCTTCTTTGTCTAGTACAATAAACGGCTGCATTTAAATATATGCTATGATGTCATATGCTACAAATGTATAACACAGCAAGGAGTATCTAGACTCAGTAGGCTGTTCAAAAGATAATAACCTTGATTTAAGGAATCCTTTTGTTCACTTAAGCATTGCGGGAAGGGAAAGGAGGGAGAGAAACTCCAGGAGCTTGGCAAAGAGATTTTCATTCTATTTTATAAGCCTTCCTTTTTTCCTCTTCTTTAAATATTCTGACAGACACTATGATCCATATGTTATTTTTCGTCGGCCAACATAAAAAGATGGCCATTTACTGACGATTAAATCTTCAAAAGTAGAATTGGTTTAGAAGTTCAACTGGATTTGGTGCAGCTTATTTGAACCATTTGGACCTCACAAGTCTCTGTAATTAAAATTTAGAGTGAACTTTTTATTTTCTTCTGAGAACTCCAGTCCTTTCCTACTGAATATATGACAGGAACAGTGGCTCTCATTTTCTCCCTAATTTTAAGTGATCCTTACTGAACCAGGTTACGACTACTGCTATAGGAATACTAATATGTACAATGAGTAAAGTTTATAACCTAGAGAATAGGACAAAAAATAAAGCTTTTATGTTTTAAAAGTCAAACACATATATATTGATTATAGGAACTTAGCAGGCTTTGTTAACTAATTAAATGTCCAAGAAGACATTGTTTTCTTTATTTTTTTTCTGGCTTCCATCTAAGCAGATCTATCTACACACAGAGAAGAGCCTTGTATATATATTTCCTATTTTACATGAAAAAGAGAATGAAATTTTGTGGATCTGCTTTCTCTTTATCTCTCTGCCATTAGGCAGAAGGCACCATGGGGCCACTTGCTTGCTAGTAATGATGGGAAGAAACCACAAGCTCCTTGGAGAAAGGATAATGGAGTTCCAAACAGACATTACTTAAGAGGATTTCGTGTCTTTATGAAAAAAACAATTATGCTACATTCTTAACATCTTATGGGCCTATCATTCATTGTATAATGTACCTTGTCAAACAACTTTGTTGGATGTAATTCTGTCCAAAAGAGTTCTCTGTGGAATTCTTTGTGGAAGCAGCCCCATACTTATGGATTGTTTTTACTCTACTTAGCAGCAGGCTAAATTAAAATTTAGTTTTACGGCTTAATTCAGATTAAAGTGAAACAAGCCTTGTGATTACAATCTGAAGTGACAAATTTCACTTTAACAGTCTTAGTTCCATCCTAAAAGATTCTATGACACAGTAAAGCACTTGTACTTCATTGAAATGAATCAAATTTTTCCTAATGAAACATGGATAAATTAAAAAAATAATATAAACTGGAGAATTTTCTTACACGACATATTTGTTCTGAAGTTTGCAAACACAGCCAGAAGTCAGAGAATGCCAATCCTTTCTGTATTAAAACTAGTAAGTTTTAAAAGGATTGTTGTAAAATTAAATCACAATTGATAATAAAATGTGTGTAATTCATTATTAGAGAAACAGGATGTCCTTGTAAAGATCAGCATTCATAAAAATTATTTGTGTGTGGATGATGGAGTATTGGTTCAACAAGTACTTCGTGATGCAAAGCTGAGACTTCAGGCTACAGTACAATGTTAAAGGCAATTTTGAAAGTAATGTCTCAGCTCATAATTTATATTTAATAAATGTATCTAAGCAAGACAACTAATTAATACGTTTGCAATTAAGTGAGAGGAGGTTACTGATTTTTAACTACAAATGCAGAAGAATAAATTAACCAGAAGACACAAATAAATTTTTATGAATTTCTTCCCCCGAAAATTTTTGCAATTTTGAGCTCCTGATGAAATAAATTTAATTTAGCATATCTGCTGTAAGAAAAATAAAATCAGATGCCTATTAGTACTATTAGTATTAAAAAGGTGGGAAAATTAGATTCTAGTATATTTTGAAACCTCAGAAACTAGTAAGTCAAGAAATAATTTTATTTTCTTTAAAAAAATTTTGAGAACATAATGAAATCTTCATTATTGTGAGAAATTTGCCAAATCCAACCATGATTCCTAAAAAAACCATCTAATATTTGGTTCCAATATCAGTTTCCCATGACACTTTCCATCACTTCATTATTTCGCTTTATGTCTTGCTCCAAAAGTCCTCCCATTTTTCTAGAATCATGCTACTCTTGTCAGTGGACTATTTCTGCACCATGGGTTTTACCTATGTATATTCATTTCCACTTCCTGCAATTTTCCTCTACCTGACACTGATTTATTGGGGAAAAAAACATCAATTTTTTCCTTGCAACTCCTGTGAAGAGATGATTCAATATTACTGTTATGCAGAGTAGTTCTTCTAATAATTTTTATTTTTTGGGAATCTGCTGAAACCTCTATAATATGTATACTAAAGAATTAATTTATACTGGTGTAAGTATGGATTAAATGCTCCAGCCATCTTTTTACTTAGAAATAGCAATTGAGCATCTGTAGAGTAGCAGAGAATCCTCTGGGGTTTTTCCTAAACTACAATACAAAAGGGAATTTTGATGCAGAGGTGATATCAGGTTTATTACTAATATATTTACTTGCAAGTGTGTGTGTGTGTGTATGCATTGCCAATCCATTTCTAGAGTGACTCCAGCTCTGAGACCAACATAGCAGCTATAGAACATTTTACTACCAGGGACTATGTGAGGAAAAGAACCTTCCTTTCTCTTTCAGTTCTAAAGAGATTCACAAGCACAACTTCCAGTTGTGAAGGCTGAATGCTGGTGAAGGTTTTGGGTTTTCAGAGAATGTATTTTGAAGAGTCACTGTCTGCCCTTCTCTAAAAATTGTTGAGAAGCCCACTGTTCATTTACAGCAGTAAGTCTTCCTGGGTGGGCTTGATTTTTTTTCACCTGAAAATACAAGACAAATTTGAACATGCATATAGATGCAAAGGGTCAACATTATCTCACTGGAGAAACAGAATATCCCATAGAGGCAACCTCTTCTGCATGATTCACCAGCAAGCACACTTCTGTCTTTTGACTTAAGCAGAGCTTCCCTACAAATGAAGAAAAAATAGTGCCTATAAAGATACTCCTGAGGGCAAGCAAATGTAAAATCTAAAGAAATCTCAAAAATCTCTATGAGGACTAAACTGGTAGTAATTGCATATTTTGGCAGTAACTTAAAGCTTCACACAGCAGCCAACCTTTCAGCCTGCATCCAGCCATAAGCAGGCAGGCACTCAGCAATCCCAGCACCGAGTAATCACACAGTGAGAAATCAACTTGGGAGTGCGATGTGATGCTTTGCTAGGAATTGGGTGACAAATGATGATGATCAACCAGAAGATAAACAATAACAAGTAGGCTTAATGACAACATTACAAGATTCATTGGCACCAGTACTTCCACTGCCCACTGGCACAGTCCCCTGGATATGCTGGATTTCTTGTGCCAAATTGGAATCCCCTCCATAATTACTTTTCCCTCCCAGTTATGTTTATAATCCATTTTGCTGCCCAAAAAGTAATTTTTTATTTCAACACCAAAAAAGAGGCATATTTTAAAACTTGCTTTAGATTAAATAGTAAGATGTAGACAGACACATTTTTTTAAGAATCTCTTATATATCTTTCTGTTAAAAAACATACATACACAAAGTTTTCAAAAGAGAAGCAGGGTTGAATTAGTGAATATGTTTGATATTGAAATCTCTATGCTAAAAATGGCACCAATCCGAGTGAGAAGTGGCATTGTGTCCATGCAATTGATGTTGGCCAGAAGCTTGGGGTGGTGGGCTGAGATGCTTTCTTTGGAAGGAAGATCAAGGACTCAAGAGTGAAAAGATGCAGATGGCTGAAAAAGCTGGGAGACAGCATGCATATGGCAGTGTAGGGAGAAGTGATCTATTAGTGCTTTTGGGCTTCATTTGGACTCCTGATCATCTTTCAGTTTAGTGCCCTGGCTCCATTAAATTGTTAAGCAAAAAAATCACCAACTACAAATGTGAGCATTATTCCAAAACACAGATAAAGTTGAAATTGCTGACTATAAAAACGCATACATCACTGCTTTATGTTTTGCAACATATGCTTGTAAAACTAGAATTATCATAAAGTTATATACAGTAAATACATTAAAAAGTATATGTGGGAAAAAAAAGAAATCAAACATAAAAATTCCTTCTCAGCTATGCCCACCTAGTGAGTGCCCAGCAAAACAACTCTTTAGCTGAATTTCTCAGTAAGGCCTGCATTAAATATTTTGCACAGAATCTCAAACCATTTGAAAGTTTAGTTCTGGAAAAGTTTCTCAACCTCAGTCTAAACCCATGGAATCTCACTAAAAGGGTGATGCTGATCACAGCTGAACTTGCTTTCTATTTTTCTTCTTGTTACTGCTGTTCTTATGTTTTTCTTCCCCTGGAAACCATAAGAGCCTTGGACCACTGTTGTATTTATATCGTCTCTAACTTTTTGCAGGTCTACACTGGTTGAGTTTTGGTTGATTTTTGTGATCACTGTGGAACAGAATAATTTCAGGCTTGTCATCTACCTACCATATTACTCATAAAATGCCTGAATTTTCCTAATGTGAGTTTCATGGTATTTCATTGCAGGGTATACCAGATGGAGTGAAATGCATTTATGAATAACAAGTCCTTCAAAAGAAGCTTGGTTCATATTTATAGCAGAAATATATATCCATATATATGGATTATTTTTCTTATTTATTTTCCTCTGGGGAACATCTATTTGGTATGCTGTGTAAACTGGGACCCTGTTTGGTACTCAAGATATGAAATCAATTTACTCAACATGCCTGATGCTCTCATTTTTAAATGCAAGGTGTCCACGTGTGTCCTTACACCAAAGCTTATTTATAAAGAAGGTTTTCTTGTATTAGCTTCATTTTTGAGGTTGTTCCTGAGAAATTATTCCAAATGAATTAAAAATTAACTCATTAGAACAAAAAGAATTCAGAGTAAATCAACTCCTTCCTGTCTCTGTCTCTTTCAAGTAAGAGCATACTTGTAAGCATGCAACTTCTTGCTATTAGCTTGAGGCTTTTCTAAGGATGACAAAAGATTAAGAGCTCTGATCCTGAGCTACAGAAGAGTGCTGCAACATTTCACAAAAAATGAATGGTAAAAAATACTGGAATAATGAAAATGGAGAGATTTAATTCATCAGGTCATAGGATAACAGAAAAAGTTCTACTATAAAAGCTTCAGTCTCTTTAGCTGAAAAAGAGAAGGGGAGAAAGAAATAGGTGTATTAACTTACCAGACAATGATTGTGGGTTATAAATGTGATATACCTGAGAAAAAGGTCAATATACTTCTGAGATGCTTGAGGCAAAGTGCAGATAGGAAAACAGAAGTGTTGTTGTACAACATCATCAGCAAGACCTCATGTGGAAGGCTGTGTGCACCTGTGATTACTGCAATAAAAAAAGATGAGCTCAACCTGGAACAGACATGTTAAGTGCTATTAGGGTAACTGAGACATGGAGAGGCTGAAAAGAAACCCACCTAAAGAGAAAATAAGAAAATTTTATTTGAGGGACATATCCCTGGAGCAAGCCATCCAGTTTTAGAAGAGCTTTCCAAATAATAGAGAAAAGTCAGGTCTGCTGTAATCATAAAAGGCTTTGCTACCTACATACAGGGGATGTGTTGCAAATGCAGTGATGCACTTCACTCATAAGAGAGGAGCAACAACATATTTTATTGATGAACCAGTGTGTTCATGAAATTCAGTGTTAAATGTGACTGGTTTAACAAGATTCAATGGCAAGGTGCACTAGAATATTGTATTGGGTCTGGATGCACTGGTGCTTATGGATTAAAGTGGGAGAGGGGGAGAGGATACTTATTTTTGTGAGTTTGCATTTATCTAATACCAATTTAAATCAGGTAAACCAACCATGAACTTTTAAAGTTGATGGGTTTTGGTAGTTTGTGCAAACACTTTTCCCAGTTATGTAAGCTCTGGTCATGTCTTTAATTATTTGCTTATATATTTATTTATTTTTACATATATTACTGTTGATATTTCTTGAAAACAGAATTCATATACTTCACCAAATGGTAAGGAGTTAAAAAGTTAATATCTACAATGCATAGATCACCAATTTTCAAAGGAACTTGAAACCATTATAAATGATGCTAATTTAACTAAACTTACCAGGGCAATTTTCCTGCCTTTGCAAAAGACTGAGTTTTGGGTTCGATATGTTAAGTGACACAGAATAGACCTAATGCTAAAATACAGAACACAGTCCAAGTAAATAGTTCCATTAAGTTTACGCCATAATGCTGATAATAAAAGCAAAAACTGATGCTGTATACACTACAATTCACAAATTATCTAATTTCCAGAATTCTCACCTGACATAAATTATTTTAGAAAGGGATCAGCAAGAATACTGAATATTGATTTAATTCATGAATACCAGAAAACAAGCAAAATTGTAATATTTTGGAAAGTAAGTACTAAGATACAGCAGGTTTTCCTTATTGCAATTAGTTTTGATATAAAAGTACATGATATTGAAATGCTGCCTTTTTCTCCTCTTGTTCCATACATATATTTTTATACATACATTTATTTTATACATAAATTTATTTATTATTTATCCATTTGCTACTATTTATATATTTATCTGGATATTTTATTATAAGTTTACTAATTTTTATGCATACTTTTATTTTATACACACATATCATTTGTTATACCTGCGCCCATATTTTTTTGCTGTAACATACTAGCCATGAAGTAACACCTGGAAGTTTCAAATTGTTTACTCAAATAAGCCAAAAATAAGGATACATTAATATTAAATGCTCAGTAAAATATATAAATGTGGTTCATGCTGTTAATTAACAAGAATATTTAGTACATTTTTTTTTCTGCCCCTTCAGACAATGACTTTGGGAATCTGTGCATTGAACAGCTGTTGCACTGAAATGCTGTATCAGCAGCACAAGCCATGACCATCAGGTAAAAAAGCCTTTGTGATCAAAACTGCAGCTGCAAAGGGAAAATGTTAATTTACTGATGGTATGCAACAGATAATTGAAATGAACTCTTACAAGATTGTGCCTTTCAAATGGTTCTCATTTCACAAATACATAGTTTGGCTGACAACTACACTTTAGACATTAACAGCTTTGTTTCAGTTAAAAACAAAAAAAAACATATAAATTGCCTAACTTAATGTACAAGTATCTTTTAGTCCACTTGAATTCATGAGCGGGAGCAGTGAACTCCTGTGCTGAAATATCAGTTTTATCGGTATGATATGGACTAGCTAAGTGAAATTATGTTTGTTTTTAGATTTCCAGTTAGAAAAATTAATAAATCTAGGTGGTCTAAATTAAGCACAGTCCTCATTAAGGAGTGGATTAGAATAGCATTTGGCATGTCTAGAAAAGGGATTTCTGTTATAGGGTTTAATTAGAAGTGCCATCTTTGTAATAAATCAAGATAGCTGGGTAAGATATTTGCTTTGGGTAATAAAACAATGCCCTTAAAGGAGCAATGACTAAAAATCAAAATTATTAAAATCAGAAAATGAAAAAATTATAATAACCTCCTTTTTTTGTCCTTTTTTCACATACATTAGGATACAATTTCCAGTAAGGGAACTGCATGTGACTCAACTAAATCCTTATTTTTGTGAGTGTGGAAAGGGGAAAACACAAAACACCTGCCATTTATCTCTGTAACTAATTTGCTGCTAGCTTTCCAAAGCCATCATTAAAAAAGAATTTTACTTCCTCAGTCATATTTTTTCCTTATTTTTAAATTCTCCTGCTAAAATTAAAAAAAAAATATAACCACATCTTTAAATGCTCTGAGACAGTTAAATTATATCAGTGTATGGGCATGCTAATTATTCCCATTTTCCCAGTTGAAACATAGGTTTGTAGATGGTTTTAATGTACTTCTAAATGCCATGTGCTAAATGCTACAGCAGCAATTCTCTTCCACTGTAAAGAAGATGGGAAAATGCTTTTTTTGTAAATCACTTGCAATTTAGTTAGATTAAATTCTCCTTTATTCCTGTAGTTAAGCATCATTTCAAGTATTTATTGTGGGACAAAGAGATGCATACTGAGAAAAAAAAAAAAGAAAACCTAGGAGACAGTACAGAAAGAAAGAAAACAAAGGAACTAGAAAAATTCTGTCTGGTGGATTATGGTCTGTCAGATTCTTATCTCTGATTCTCTTCTTTGAAGTGTGAAGCTTTTACTGTTTAAGTTATCACAGAACCACAGAATGTTTGGGATTGGAAGGTACCTCTGGAGATCATCTAGTCCAACCCCATTGCTAAAGCAGGTTCATCTAGAGCAGGTTGTGCAGGATTGTGTCCAGGTGGGATTGAGTATTTCCAGAGAAGGAGACTCCACCACCTCCCTGGGCAGCCTGTTCCAGTGGTCTGTCACCTTCAAAGATTTTTCTCCTTATATTAGATGAAATATCCTATGCTATGAGTTTTTGCCTATTGTCCTTTATTCTGTAGCTGGGCACCACCATAAAGAGACTGACTCCTATTGACACCTACCCTTCAGATACTGGTGTACATTGACAGGATCCCTGCTCAGTCATCTCTTCTTGAAGCCTGAACAGGCCCAGTTCCCAGTGAAAGAAATGCTCCAGTCCCTTTATCATCCTAGTTGCCCTCCATTGGACCCGCTCTAGGAGCTCCGTGTCTCTCTTGTCCTGAGGAGCCCAGAAGTGGACACAGCACTCCAGATGTGCCTCACCAGGGCTGAGTAGAGGGGCAGGATCACCTCCCTTGAGCTGCTGGCAATGCTCTTCCTGCCCCAGGATACAACTGGCCTTCCTGCTGTCCACCAGGACTCCTCTGCAGAGCTAATTTCCAGCAGCTCAGCCCCCAGCCTGTACTGGTGCATGGGGTTATTCCTCTCCAGGTGCAGGACCCTGCATTTGCCTTTCTTGAACTTCCTTAGATTCCTCTTTGCCCCACTCTCCACCTGTCCAGATCCTCCTGAATGGCAGCTCAGCCTTCTGGTATATTACCTCTAAGCAGTACAGATTTCACTTGGTGTTATTAGTGTTAGTGTGATGTATCTGACTTCACAGTAAGCCCCGTGAGGATAAATGAGTAGTGATGATACCTTAAACCAAGTAAATGTAAGTCTTTCTGCATTCACATGTCAATGTTTGCTTTGAATTGGCAGCTCTTGTCAGTTCCTTCTAAGAGAGTCTAGCAGAGTTAGAATTATTAAAACTATTTGTGGTGCTATTGCTTCTAGACTTCACTATAATTTTAATGAATGTATTAAAATCTAGTTCTAATCAACTTGTACTGCTGTTCCATTTAGAATATAACTACTATTAGAGAAAGGTAATTTAAATCTATTTTGGTATCTTCCTACTACACAGCAGTCAGAAAAATTACATAGTTTGAGGTCTGTATTATACAGGGGGGAGGAATAAACCTTGGAGGGAGTAATAAACACCAGAGAACTAGGTCTGGCAATAGAAAAATGGAATGAGAATACTTTTATCTTGACCTACAAAATTTAATTAGAATGACTTCATGAATTTCAATGCCCATGGTTCAAAAATTCTTTCTCTGAAATGATATGAAGTCTTTGTCTTATTAATATTTTTTATTGTCCTTTCCACACTTTCAAATACAATACTGTTCAAAAACATTTAAAAGAAGGATTTTTTTTGTACTAAACTTCATTTAGTTTTGAAATGTCTCCACTTTTCTGTTTTAACCTTTCAAACATAATTATTCAATTAACACTTTTTTTTAAATCAAATAAACCAAAATATAAAATTAAAACTGCAGAGGGTTTTGGTTTTGTTTTTTTGCAAATTATGTTAAAAGAAAATAAAATTTAAAAATTGGTTTAGTTATGATGGTCCTACCTACTGACTTCTGTATATAACTGTACTTGTAAGTTAGAGCCCACTCAAAACAAGAACTTGGTTATTTGTCAATGTCTGTTACAGAAAGTGTGGGTTTTTAAAGCATGAGATGTAGCAATCAATAAGATGTAGGAAAGATCTCAGAAGGATGTTAGATCACCCAGATATTTGAACACAAACTAATATAGCACATTTTCTATACTAGCTATTTTGAAATCATGTTTAGTCAAAAAGTCTATAGCAAGCTTAAAACTGTCTAGCAAAATTAAAGGATTAATGAGGAGTTTTTAATCTTAAGGAATTATGCAGAGTCCAGTTTGGAATTTTGAAAATTCCAAACAGTCACACTTGTTCATCCATATTACTGTAATAATATTTTATTTGTTGATATGCTGTAATTTCTTACCAAGAGTTTCAAAATACTTATTTAGGTAAAGCTTTCAAAGAGATTTAGGTAAAGCTACAAGAGATTGCTCCGTCATTTTTAGACAGACCAAGCCTGGTTTTATTTTTTTCATGGGGGACTTTAGAATACATACAGTAAAGTAGAAAAAAAAGAATCATCATATGCAAGGCTTCATCTTTTTTAGGGTAAATTAGAAAAACTTTTTTCCCTGGAGCTGGCTCCCTTAGCCTTCAGATAGTGCTTTAAGTTAGTGTCTTAGGTTAATTTTCCAGAAAGTGGAAGTGCAAGGTGAAGAAACAGCCTTTACAATTGGTCAGGAAAATACACTCAGCCAGACTTCTAAGCAAGCCAAAAGTCCTGCATATACAGGGTCTAATCCTGGTCTCCTCAAATGACTTCCAATTTTTCTTTGGCTTCACTGAGAAACACAGTGCAAACTCAGCTTCATAAAGAATTCGGAGAAGGTCCAAGCACTTTTTTTTAAAACCAAAGGATTTCATAAGCAGAACTTTTATCCTAGGCTGGCTCTTTCAATAGGACTTATATGTATAAAGGCTTTCTGTGCTGAAGATAGTCCCTAAATGTATAATCCTTGCTGAGCAAGCTGGTTAGGGGAAGCTGCCACCCTGTCTGTAGTTCTCAGCAGGCATGCATTTAAACACTGGGGAGTTTAGGTACTCTTTGTAACACTGTGCATTCTGCTCCAAAGAGCTTAGGAGTGCAAAGCCAGTGAATGTAACCTGTCTTCTGTTAATACTGCACTTTGGTGTGCTTCAATTGCATTTTACTTTTCCTTCCTTGTTTTTCCTTAAAAAAAAAAGAAGAAGTAAATCCCCGTGAATATAAGAAAGCTTCTTTTTCATAGACAAATAGACCCAAGAATAACAAAGGTTTGAAGTAAATTTCTGAAAATGTACCCTGCCAGAATTTGCTAGAACGCTTCAAAATGAGGCAAAATTATTCTTTACGTGCTGTTCAGAAACAGATACTAAGAAATAAAATCTTTCTCAACACCCCTGTGTCTCTGTGGAAGTAGTTGAAAATGATGAAATTGTATTACCTAATGAAGAAGAAATTAGCAAAAATTGTCATGGGATATTTACCATGTTGGCATTAGAAAATACAATAGAGTTGTTTCTGCTAAATGTGTTACTCCTACTGTTTTGAGTACACATGGGTATTGTAAAAACTCATGTGTTCCTTCTTTGTCTGGAAATCACAACAAGGTTTTTTGTGTCTGTTTCTCCTTTTACTAGGAGGGAACATACCCTGAAATGTGGGATTCTAAAGTCAATTACATTTATTTGGAGTTAGCTCTTTAATATGTAATATGATTTGCAGTAAATTTTTTTAATCACCATATAAATGTCTAAGTAAAGGCACTATCTCACTACAAGAGATGCTCCAAAATGCAATTATAATTTCTGTATTTCATTTTTTCACTTTGCTTTTTCGGTGTCCATTGATTTCAGACTGAGCCATCATCTCTGGACAATTTCTCTGTGTTTAGCTAAGAATAACTTGAGGTTTTCTTGGGACAGATCAGTAGCAAAAGAATCAGTGAGATCTGCTTGAGGCTAGAGTTTGCAAGAGATGCTATTAATGCTAGTTGCTTATTACTAAAATATTTTTATATATTGTGTATTATATTAACACCATGGATTAGATGCAAGGATTCCGAGTTAAGTTTTAAGATGCACAGAATTCCAGGCTTCTCGACAACTGGGCTTCTGCTACAAAAGAGGAAAACATGATGTATCATATTTGGTGATACAACTGTAAACAGCAAACATGTAGTAGTTAATTCAACTTTTCTTTAGAAACTTGAAGCAGATTAAATTTGTGTTTTGCTTTTTCCAAACACTTTCAAATTAGAGCTGAATTTTTTTCAAATTTAATTTTTTTTCCAAAAAGTCCATATTATTATTTAGATTTACACTAGTAACTATTACTTTTCATTTAGTTTTGAAGCAGATATATTTGTGTTGTTTGCCATTGTGCTAGGTTCCAGAACAGAGATTCAACTATCACAAAACAGTGATGTGTTGATAGTTATACTAGTGGCACAATTTATCATGCTGCAAAAAGAGGAAAAGTGCTAGCCTTCAGTCAGGCAGCAGGAAGATTGCAACAAATACCACCATAAAACAAATCAATAAGTCTCATTCATAACTATAAACAAGACCACGAAACTGAATTCTTGTATATTCCAGATCTTAGTATTAGATAAATGCCTGTTTGGTTTTAAAGAACTGAAGAAAATTAACAATGCTGCCAAAAATGACAAGACACCACAACCTTGCTTACACTTTTGCTTGCTTTTTTAATTAAGAAAGAATAAAATCTCAATTTGATTTCAGAAGAAATAGTCAAGGAAGCATGGATGGAAATCCAGTACTAATTTCAAATTGGTAGGTCTTTCCATGTGCATCACCAGATTCTTGTGGAAACATAAAACAGAAATTGCTGCATGACAGAGCTCTAAATCTGTATCTATTCATAAACCTTCCCTGTCACAGAAAGCCCACTAGGTTATTTCCTGATCTCAAATGCTGCTAAATGACTTCCAGCTATAGTCAGTCACACTGACTGTGTGGCTCAGACATCCTCATGTTTATTTTTCCTCATCAAAGTGCCTGTTCTAATGTCAGTTGTACAAGGTGAATCAATCCCCTTGGAACAGATGTGAATACTCGTGCTGTGCGCCAGTTGGAGAGTGGAGAAAGGGTTGGATTAGCTGCAAAGGTGAGAGTAAGGAAAGAATTATAGTTGCCATGGACTCACTAGTAGACCTGTTTTTATTTTTTATTTCACCTTGGGTAGTTTAATCACCAACTTTAACCTTTGCAAAGAAGAAGAAGTGGACCCTCCTTTTTTATGCGAAAGAATGCCAGACTTGCAAAAGAGTGACAGGGAAATACTTTTTCCTTGCTTCTGCAAATTTAAGCAGAAGTAGAAGGTTGCTAGGTAGAATAACCAGGTGCCATGACAATTTAGAAAGTCTTCACAGGTGAGTCACACTGGTTTATCCAATTTGAAGCTTTCAACTTAATCCTTCTGCTCAGTGATTCTTAACACAATGTAACTGCAAGCTGCAAAACATTTTCTTGTGCTTCACTTTTCCAACTTATTTTACAGTGTAAAAATCAGGTCTCTGATACATAATACCCTTCCATTTTGCTTAAAAAAACAAAAGAAAACTACAAAAAACCCCAACAGGTTTGTGCAGGAATTGGTTTGGGCATCTTTCAGGTTACAGTGGTGCAAACTTGCTGAATTTATCATCTGTAATCATCTGTAACTGAAGTGAATAATTAACCATGTTTTTAATCTAGCTCTGACTCAACAAAATATTAATATGAAGGGAAAATTAACAATTTTATGTTTAACTTTCTTTCTTCCATTAATTGGTTTGGGAGAAATGGTGTTTTGTTGTATTACTGAATTGTCTATCACCTGAAAGAATTCCTCTTCTTCTTAAAATCACCTGCCAAATATAGGAGGACAGAAAATACGTTGTCTTACTGTAATACTTTTCTTATTGCTCTTTTTCTGTGTACATCACTCCATACTACGGAATACACTCTCAAGCCTTACACTACAAAATTGTCCCTTTTACCTCATATCACTCTAATGTGGTGGTACTCTTATCAAGTCTTAGCTGATTCAGGTTGTTCAGTCTCACTCTGCTCAGCTGGACCACCTTTCACATGAATATGTTACATGCAAAGGTCAGGTGTTGCTTAGCTATTTAAATACAGACCCTGCATCTGAATTTTATCTCTTAAATCTGGGATTTTCCAATATGATTTCAATCCGGACATTTACCCAGCTAATATTCATTCCTAAATAATTTCTTGTGCATAAAATTTCTCAGAATTTTCATTTGCAATCAGGATTCTCCAGCCTCTTCTGACTATTGTGTGCTGGTCCATAATAAGAAGGGGTGACTCTTCTCCAAAATGGGACTTCCTACAATGATTAGAAAGTGGTAGCAATCCTCCTTGTGCAGTGATGCTCATTGCAGTCAATAGGCAAGGAAGAAAAAAGAACAGCTTGAAGCATCCAGATTCTGCTCTCACTGACATGAACATGCCTTCAAGTGATGTGCAGAAAGGCAATTTTAATATACGATGCTCACATAACGTCACTAACATATGCTGTGCCACCAGCAAATAGATAGCAGCAGAGCCTCTTTCATCTTTCTTCCATCCTATCATTACAGATGACAATTTTTAAATATTGAACACTGGCACAATTCTAGATAAATCATACACAGTCACAGAAAGCAACGACGACATATAAAACTCATCATGTCTGCAGCAGTGAGCACATTCCACTCATTGCAGATTAACTTCTGATAACAGCGTTATCTCTGCTTCATAAATGCAACTTACCTGGATACACACAGTCAAAATTTTGCTGCAATCAAGCAGTCTGAGTTGCCAAGGATTGTGAAAAGCAACCTGTTCTCATAAAAACAGATGAGAAGTTTCATCCTGTTTTACAAAGCATCTTGGTAATTGCAATTGATGTTAGACAATGAGCATCTCTGTGGTGACTTCAGTTTTTCTTTAACATAAGGGATTCTCCGTGGGATTTCCCCCAGAAGTTTTTTTGTATTCAATGGACTAAAGATGTAGTGTTGTGCTTCAGTTGCCATATCCGTATCAAATGGAGAGAATAGTAGTTTGACATGATTGTTACTGTCTCTTGCAAAAATGTGCAAAAGAAATATTTATCTGCTAAAAAATGGTGGTAAAAAAATTAAGGAACAAAAAACTATACAAAACCAAAACAAAGAATCAAGCTTCAGAAAAATGAAGCATCTCTCGAGATTCTGATCTTCACCATTGTTGTTACTACACCTTCTGCAGCCACACACCAGAGCTTGAAATATTATGATATTTGTGTGGTTTTCCACTTCATCTCAAAAATTAAAATATTTTCATTATCATTAATTCCATTCAGGCAAGTAATCCGTATGCTGGGATAGTTTGGCTTCTGTGCTTCTGACCTTGCTTAAGCTGGGGCCCACAGCATATCTGGGGGTTGCTATATCACTTTGAGAAACTTCTCTTAGTCTACCTCAGCACAGGGTTAATGAACTACAGGGAAATTTAAGGGAGGTTGAGAAGTCAATACAAGTCTCTTTCCTACCCAGGAATTAAACAATTAAACAAATCCAGTGGTGGACTAAATCGATGAGTTGTACTGCTCCCACTCCTTGTGGAGCATGTGCAGCCCATTCCTTGGATGCCTCTCAAAAACCTGGAGGTTTCTTCTATTAGCTGGCAAACGTATCTCCCCTTTCTAGCCAGTTGGCAGCCTGTTCTGTCTCTGTCTGTAGCACATTTGAGCTGGAGTTATTCCATCCATCTGCACAGAAAAATGGAAGGGGAAAAAAGAAGGTTCTCATTCAATCATTCAAGAGCCACTATGTCCAGGTTTCTTAATAGAGAAACAGATGCCTGAGATGTAGGAGAGTGAAGGTTTTAAATGGTTTGTTGCTTTGCAGCAATCTGATCTACTGGCATGATTGCCCAACCTTCTCCTGTGGCTGAAAGCAGTGAGGAGACTACAGTTTGATTCTTTTTTGTAGCTTTGCAATTTTTTTTTTTTTAATTCCCAAACCACTTATTATCTCTGCATTTTTTTAAACAGTTGTTCAAACACCAGAAATTCTTGACAGCCATCAGTTTGTGTCCCTAATTGCTGGCTTCCCCTTCTGAAGCTTTCTTACTATAATTACAGTCTTCTGACATTAAATTTTGCAATTACTTATATTTCTTCTCATGGTAATAATAAGTATAGGTTGTATATTCTGAATACAATTATAATTGACTATTTTCAAATTATGCAGTTTCACCTATCTCACTGAAGTGTGGAACAAAATATGTTTTTCNTGTTTTCCTGGAGCCCTTCAGGCTAAAGGTTTTCTTTCATACACACCTGTGAAGTCTCATTAACAAGTAAAACTAGGACTGCCACATCTTCTAATTCCCTGATTCTCTCAATCAAGGAAGTATTAGAGACTTTTATTTTTAAAGAAACCTTCCCACATCACCTCTAGGAAAATAAGACATCAGTCAGCATCTGAAAATTCAGTCTGTTGAACTACATTAATTTTGTTGAAGGCTGATGTATTGACTAGAATTCATTGACTTAGTGAAGAAAATAAATTAGAACTAACGCTAAAATCTACTCAAAACAACCAACCAACCTCTTTCTTCCCCCTTTTTTTCTGTCCCCCAGCTGAAACATCATGCAAATAAAAATGTGTTTTAAAGAGAAGCTCAAGAAGAGAATCTCAGTTAAAAATTTTTAGGAAACAAAATTAAAGCTACTTAGGAAATCATGACATTTCTTAGCTCCAGTTAATATGAAATAACTGCATGTACTTGGGTTTATTCTCTGTCTGACAGGTAAAATGAAAGACTGCTGATAACAAGGAAGTCAGAAAGTAATTTGGCCCCTCATCACTTATGGAAGACACCTGTTGGAGAAATGCCAGGTAACGCCTAGCAACCTCTGAATCAAATAAAAAGCTATGCCACCACAGAGCAACCTTAAGTGGGAAATTAATTTGCACATTGTTACAAAGAAAATGCTGCGCATAACCACTAGCACAAAAAGCAGATTTCCTTTTTTTCTATTTTTAAATAGAAGTTCTTCAATGCTGTTAAAATGTAAGCACTTAAACATCAATTTTTAAACCAAACTTTCATTTGTTGGTTTGTATCACAATAGCTTAATTATTAACTTTACAATTTGCACCTTCTTAACCATTCTTTTCACTGCGATTTTATCCAAAAGAGGAAATTGATGTGATAAGACTATTCATATAATCACATTCAGCCTCAAATCTGGAAATCTGTTTCACAGTCACTGAAATCCAGAGAAGAACAATTTAAGCAAGCTACTCTATGAATGAAATACTGCTTATTCATACTCACCAGACAGACAGAGAACTTCTGGTGTGGGACAGCCACAAGTCTTTAATGTCTATGAGAAATATGTTATGCAATGACCTCCTAAAAACCTCATGGCATCGCATTATTAGTGTGAGCAAAAAGAAAAATTCAAAGAGATCATTTTTCCTTTCTTTCTCCTTCCTGCCATTCTCATTTTACTCACACAAAAAAAGAATATTCAAGGCATTAGAGGTTGTTTTTAATGTATGTAATATCATATTCTAATTAATAAAATTATCTATTTTCAGAAACTCCAGTAAAAATTACAAATTTCATTGGGAAAAATCATATACAGTAGGAAAGATGTATTTCTAGTAAATTACGTTTACATATGCTTTTTTGGTTGTTTCAGAGAGACATTTTTATTAATGAGAATATTATAGTATTTAAAGCAAGCAATAAATACAAGCAAGTTCACTTACAGCTGTTAAGAAAACAGCTTCAGTTATGGACATCCAGAAATAGCCAATCTTTCTTAGTCATTCATTTTGGTAGACAATTTTGGGGTTCTTTCTTCTCCAAAGATGTTGCAGTGGTGGTATTTACAAACATCTATACAGCAAAGAGCAACTTCAGAACCCAGTTTCAGTTCTCAAAATTATAGAAATGGCTCTCTGAAACAGTCTGCTATGTGAACCATCCAAACACCTCAATTAATATGTACCCTGTGTTGATTCATTTTGTGTATCTATATAAATGCTTTTATAAAGAGAAAAAGAATATTCTGGTTACAAGAAATGAGCTGCTACTAGGGCAGCATATGGAAATGGTTTCTAAAAGGAAGAATATTGTTTGAGTCAGGAGCATGCTTACCTGTTAGCATTCTAGAATTCTTCTCCTAAATTTCATCACTTTCCCCACTTACAGCAGAAATGTAAATCAGAAAATGGAATGGGGGGATGTAAATATTTTGTTACTCTGAATGTGCATTTGTATTAACATTCATTGTATATTAGCTCTTTTTATTTCTCCCTTCTTTTGCACATATATTTGTCTCTGATTTTCTTGAATGTATAACTGTTAGCCTGGAGAACACTGCAAGATCTTTACATGTTTCAAGGTTACTATATGCTCCATTCATCTTAATATGTTCCCTTTTCAGTATGCTTTCCCCAAAAGCCTGTCCCAGAGTTCGTGAAAAATAAGCATTCGCCTGGCAATACTGTAACTGGTCTGCACTACTCAGTAACTTTGCTTTCACTCACAATTTTAAAATGAAGCAGAAATCTGTCACTGCATTTCACAGGGAGTCAAAAGAACTTGTGCATATGAGGCTTGCTGTAAAACCATGAACTCCCTCCAGACACTGAGATTTCTCTTGTTCCTGATAAGCTTAGGTGGACATTAATTTCTGCACATAAGAATTGGTATGTCTGTGTATTTACAGAAATCCACAGCTTTGATTAGCCAGTGGCTAAGCTTAATCATCACAGTATGGATCCAGAATTCTCATTTCATTCAGTCCTAGGGTACTCATCTTTGATTTGAAACATTAAATTCTCATTTGATAGGGACATAAACACGAAATTTGGCAGGTAGCTCCTCTTAGTCTCGATTTAAAAACAGACTGAACAACTAGCACTCTCCCAAATTGCAACACTATGTATTAAAAAGTCTCTCTGAGATCAGATGATCTAATTAGTTCAGGTAAAACTAACTCACATCCAGATAACATAACAGCAGCATCAGATCTGGGAATCTGGATTTAAGCTATTTAAGTTACATTTCCATTCTCTTCTTACTTGAAGAATGAAGATAATAGCTCTATTTTACCACTCCTGTGCAATAAAGCATTTTAACACTGCTCTTGAACATGTCTCAATTACTGGAAAAGTTACAGTATGAGGGCATCAGGAGCTCTTGTGAGAAAATAACTGCTTAACTGTCTTCTATGATTAGGAGTCATGGGGCAGAAAGATAATTTTCATCCTCTTTTGCATAGCCTTGAGGACGCTGCAATTACTTACAGAACAATAACATTGCCCCGAGCTCTTCCGGCAAGCCTGGTGATACCGTAATGGACAGCAGCAAACAAACAGTAACAAATAAGCAAACAAAGAGCTGTGTGAGACAGTCTCTATTAAAAAGATAAAAGAAAGGGGTGGAAAGGAGCAGGCATTAGAGGGATTGCAACTGTTGTTTACCAAAGGAAAACCATGTTGTTTGCTTGTGACTCCTTTTATGGGAAATAAAGCACTAAAAAAAGTAAACTGAACTTGGCAGTGCTCAGCACAGGACTTGTCTATAAATTCTGTGCCTTAGATATGGTTCTTTCTGAGCTTTGGGAAAACTGGTGCCTTTATGTATGAATAGTAACAAATTAAGCAAAACCAGATTTTTTTTTCCTACAGATTTTGCTTTCTTGAGCTTTGTCGGAGAGTGTGTTGATATATGGAGAAAAATATGAAAGGCTGGACACTATCACATTACACTCATTAAACAGTACATGTTTTACTCATTGGCATGCTGTGAGGAACAAAAGAAATTACACATTATGGATTGGAATAATGGTATCTCTGAAATAGTACAAGGCTAACTAACAAAACAAGACGCTTCAGCACCACTGCCTCAATTGTCAGTTTACTTTATTCAGTATGCCTTTCCTCTGGAATATTTTTTGACTAATTTTAACAAATCTTTTGACTAATTCATCTCTTGCATTCTTCTTATGCCAATAATAACCTGGAATTGTATTACAAGAGTTAACTCAGTTCCCATGTCACCTATGTTCCCCATTGCTTAGGCATTTTTCTACATGCCCCCCACCTGAGGTTGGTTGATTCTCGAGTTTCTGCCATGTTAGATAGATAGCACAGGTGTTTTAATAGCATGACCTGAAAATGAAAGCTTGAAGAGAAAGCGTTGTTCATTAAGCTATTAGCTGAGGACAGGATTTATTCACCTTGTTTCTCTTGCGTATATTAATCTCATTAGAGTTGCAGTCTGATACTCTTGCTATGGGAAAATTGTATTTAGAAAAACTTCCTTATGAATTATTAATTACTAGCTAAACTGTCTTATCTCCTTTTTTATGTTTTTAACAGACCTTTTTGATCTGTTGAAGCACATAATAGAATGAGTTGCTAGCATTGGCATGCTTTACCAAACTTAAACAACCATTTCAGTTCTAGTCTCTCCTTTTGGTGTTTCTTACTAAGTTAGCATTTCAGAACAAATCACAATGTAGCATTTCTGAAATTTCACATCTTTCTCAATATAGATAATTTTTCTTTGTTTTAACTTGTGACTGTAAAGTACAAGACAATGTACTTTGAAATTTTCTTGACTGCAGCTTTTATATTTGCTTTTGAAAACCTTGTGTGTTTTTTGTTTGTAGTTGGTTCTTTGGTTGGGTTTTTTTAACTGGGAGGTACTAAACAATTTTATTGCTGTTCCATGCTGCATTTTGTTTGTTATTGTGTTGACAGTGGGGAGCTTCTGCATGACTCTCTCTGCTGTGAATCCTCATTCACATAAATGCCATTTCTTGACAGTACATCAAAACAATCTCTAATTTGTTGGCTTTTTTCCTTTAATCTGATGCCAGCCAAATACACAGGGCCTAGTCAGTTGTAACGCATTTTTCATATCCCAGAAAAAGTGTTTGTCTGCTGACATTTACCATCCATGCTCTGCTCTCACAAAGCAGCTTGCTAGATGTCCTTGTATGGACTTACTAAAGAGTTGAAATCTCTATTGTTCTGTTCATATGTCCCAGAAATTCAGGGAGTCTCTAATACCACAACATTACTTGAAGAGAACATCTAAGGTTTTATTTCTCTGATAAAGGAGTCTGAACCAGAATCTGCTTTGTTCAAACAACAGATGACTTTTATCCCAAATACGTTTAATGGCAACTCTGAGTCCTACAAAGGTGAACAAAAAATTAAATTCTACCTAGCTTGAAAATAAATTTATGATTTTCTGGCTATAGGTAAATTACTGGGAAAATTTTGACAACTTCAGTAGGGCCAGGATTTATTTTTAATGATATATCTCAGTGTTTTAACCTTCAGTATTCCCCTATCTTTTGTACTTAGCATGTCATATTTTCAAGATGCGTCAAAGTGTCACAAGAGTTTATTCAAAAAATACAGACATGCTAGAAAATCTCAAGTTACAAGTTGCAAACAATAGCAGTAACATGTCTGCAAAACTCAGCTTCTGCTCTGAATCTGTTTGCTCCAACTTTTAACTGCTTCAAGCTCATCACTGTTACAATATCTTTATTAATCTTTTACAAAGGGTAAGGAGGCAAAGAGAGGGATAGGACAAAGAAAAAGGATTTCCATTATGCAATATAATCAAGAGCACCTGTGCTGGAATTCATTAACTCCATTGAACAGGCAGCTGCATATTTTCAACACCTTGATGAGGTAGGGGGAAAAAGGAGAGCAGTTGACTGACTGTACAAATTGGAAAACACAGCAAAATATAAAGTGCCTCATTTTCTTACTCTGGTGTTTGATTATGCTGTTTCCCTCTTAGAACTGCTGACTTCCTTGTATTTCTGTTTATATAATATATTTGTATCTTCATTATAAATACAAAATAATCTTGCATTGATGTATTCCAAAAAGTACAGCTTACACTATTGGTTCTGCAAATTTAAACAACTGAAGTGTTACTGAACACCTTTATTCTGTAAGTTTCTCATTTAGGAGAGATCATTCTAGTCAGAAATCATCCTGGCCGTATTTGACAATTGGTTGCTTTTATAAACATATTTTATTTTATTTAGATTTTTATCCTGTTTCTATCCATTTTTTTTCTGACCCAAATTTCTCTGTGCTTTATTCATGACAGGTAAGTTTATCGTGCTGTGAAATTTTACCCAGACCTCTCTGATTGCTTGCAGCTGTGGAAGTCCCTTTTCCTAATTCACACAGCTGTTTGCAATTAAGGGTCATGAGCTGGATCTCAACCTCACTGTCTTCTTCTGGCCTGTGCTAGCAGGGACTAGAAAGGTTATTTCCATGATCTTATTGGATCCTTCAAATGGAAATTCTGAAAACACCTGGTCATAGATGTCTCCTACAGACAAATTCTCTAATGTTGAGGGAATACAGTAGGTAGTTCATGCTTTCTGAGATTCTGTTAAACTCTACTCACATTTCCTAAGGGGTGAGGAATATGGAGTATGGATTGGAACAATGGCCTCTGAAAGCTGGGGCACCACGAAGATCCTGTGAACAGGAGGTTTCCTCATGTTGAGCAGAGGAAAACAGGTGCATGTTATTGTGACCTAAGCTTCAGTGGAAATTTCTGCTAACCTCTTTATAAATGAGACGTTTGAGCAAGTCTCCATGAAGGACTGGGTTTTGTTTCTTACCCAGATACTGTGTTACAGGAGCTATGCAGGGTGCACCCCTGTATTTTGATTCTGGCATGTGGCAGAAGAAGCTTTAATCCACAATTTAAGCCTTGTTAACAGCCCAACTGGGTGACCCTGTTTTCCATAACTTGTCAAAATATTTGTAAAAATAGATTGGTACATTATATTTGATTTCAAAAGTTATTTTTAAAATTTAATGACAAACAGGCTATGCTTCTATGGTATAAGACAGATGGTTTTCTTCATCAGTTTTGTCTGGTGAAAAACAAAAAAAGGACAGAAACAAATTAAGCCATTAGATTGTCTATAGAAATCTGCATTGGGACTTCTGCTCTTCAAGTTTAAAATAGTCAAACCCAGAGGTGACTGACCATGAAGTGAAGCAGGAAGATTTCAAAGCACTAAATGAATTAGCGATAAAACGGCAGATAAAATCAACTGTGAATTGACTGCATGTGGAGAAAAAATCTCTAACGAAATGTATAGAGTTATGGCTCTGAATAATGTATTGATACTCAGGAAAGGGATTTGGAACTCATGGATAGTTCTCTGAAAGTGTCAATCAATATGTGTTTGTACTCAAAAGAGATGGATGTTGAGACTTACTAGGAAAAAAAGTTGACAAAAAAAAGTAACTCCTAAAATCCTTTCTATACTGCTCACTGTAAACTCTGTGAAAGTTTAGTAGCTCCTAAAGTTCATTTTAAAATAACTAATTTGAACTAGGAAAAGTACAGAGAAAAAGCAAAAACATTTTGCAAAAGAGAAAATTTTACTGGTTTGGGGCAAACATATATTAGGATTCTTCACTTTGAAAAGGCATGAAGAGAGATATGAATGATATAGAGAAGGTCAAGAGAGAATAGCTATTCAGTTTCCCTTAAGAATGAAACTGGCAGGCAACTCCTTATATTACCAGGTATATAATTTAAAATAAGTAAAAGAAGGTTTTTTTTGTCCTCCATCACTCAGCTAGAGAGCAAAAGAGTGTTATAATGTGCAAAAAAGAAATGTTAAAAAATCCACATAACTAGCCAAACTCATGAAACACAGATCCAGCAACTGTTCTTTTGTTGTTTTGCAGGTTGTGTTCTTCCACAGTCACATCCTCAGAAGTGTTCAGCCTAGTTTTTGCCCAAAGGAGATTATAGTCTCCACTGAAATGTTCATTCTGTGTCACAAATCTGTCAAAGACAGTATTCATAGCTTGGAAAAATCAATTTCATGCATAAATTTAAAAAAGTTTCTCTTGCAGAAAACAGATGCACAAAAGCAGTCTCTTCAGACTAAGTTTAAATCTTACTTTTAGGGTGTCCTAAAGCCCTTAAGAAAAACTCATCTGCTGTTCCTTCACTCCAGAATGTCGTGAATCTTAATTGGCTTCTCAGTGGATGTCAGCCTGGTACCACTGAAGTGTCATATGTAGTTTTCATTCATTTTATACCACATTATGCATACAAACACTTGCCTTACATTAAAGAGACTAAGGTTGCAATGTCGACGATTTAAAAGTTGCCAGAATGAGTGCTCATTGCATTCACTGGTCCCACACATCATAATGAAGCCTTGATTACATGCTTGCATTTTTCCACAGAATACTGTTGCAAGGACTGTGATACAATATGAAATTCTTTAGTCTTGAAAAACATAAAGCAATTTAAAAACCCCAGTGTATTGACAACAGATGTCATCATGTGGTGTTTTCAGGATGAGTCACTAGCATTGCTGTCTTCAAATTCCTGGTCTTCCCAGCCAAACGTCTGGGACTTAAACTAAATGCTGCCCTGATGCCCATTCTTATTGTCAGTACAGTCTCAGGGAAATTTAATATGAAATTATAATTGCAGGGAAATAATTTCATCTCCTAAGTACTAAGAAGCAGCTGTTGAAGGCTGGCTTTCAAAATAAAAACATTGGAGTAAACTGTCATGAAATAGCAAAAGACACATCCCTGACACAGAGATGACTCCAAGCTAAATTTCATCTGCCACTTGAAATGCCAGTTTGGTCAGAATTATATTTTGAATTTTAAGATTGGAAAACCTGCTGGTTTTCCAACACAAATATACATCCATCAAAGAAAATTTCATCCCTAGCATGTAAAACTTGGCAATGTTCCATAAAGAAAAATTTTGGACGACTGCACTAATTTTATGTAATAATAGATGCAAATGTATACAGCCAGTAATGACTAAAAAACAGGAAGGTAAACAGTTTACTCATTGACTTAACAGATTCCAACATACAGCAGTTATACAACAGCAGAATATTTTGAAATACAATTACTATTCATTATATGGAAGCTACTGTTCATTATATGGAAGCTACTAGGAAATCGATGTGACAAAAATAATGAAGAGATGCTGGTTTGTTTTATGTTAACATGTTAATTATGACAGAATACTGATTATTATAAAATCATATTTTATTTCACATGAACACAAATATTCCTATGGTGCTTGTGTTATACTGACTATTTATTTGAGCAGTAGAGGAAATATATTTTTTAAATGGTAAATACAGATACTAATTCCAGGTCCTTCCTGTCATTCCTGAAGAAGCTCTTAAAGAATACAGATATTTTTAAATAGTTGTTATGAAAAGAAATAGAATTGGCAAAAATATTTGCCTGTGATATTTTGCAATGCTCTGCAGGCAAACTTTTGCCTGCACTGCCACATGAATAAGTAAAATAAGATGAAATGTTTGTTTGTTCTTATATGCCAACCTACAAGAAATCCCAAGGAATTACTTTTCCTTGAGAAAGCAATATACACCATATATAAAAAGAAATTCTTCAGGTTCTTGGAAAATGCCCTCCAGTAGAGGAATGGATGGTTTATTAACATGACTGATTTTTTTTTCCTACACAGACATTGTAACTTCATTTTATTGCAAATGCTAGCGAGGTTCTCCCCGCTGACACCACAAGCTCTGTGGAAGTTGTTTACAGCACCATGAAAGTCAAAATTATGAAGGACAAAATTGTTATATAGCTGCCAATACCTGGAGGATAAGCAAGAATAAGAACAGCTCTGACTGAATATTTTTTAATTTATTTTTATTTTTGCTGGATTTAATTGCCTTTTTTTCCTGGCAAGCACTGCATTCATTTTGCAGAAGCGAATGCTCTCCCAGCTGCCTTTACACATTGCTGATGAAGAACTGTGGCCAGGGCTCTGGGTCTGTGCTGACTCGTGAAGGGTGGCAAGTGCCCTGCAGGGGTGGCTGCAGCAATGACAGTAGAGAAACTGGCAGTGCAGAGGCAAAGCCCTCTGAGCTGCTGGATAGGTTGCCCAGAAAGAAAATACGATTGTAAGTTATGGAGTAATTCTACAGACATTTCAGAGGGATAGCCCTTAGACTATAGGAGTGATATCTGTGGGCATAAATTAAAAGACAGGAAAGATGGTGATTACCTGGGATCTTTTGGAAAATGTGAGACCATGACATGATGTAGATGGTATGAAGTGATGGCTGGATATTGTCCTGATTTTGGAAGCAATAGGGTTAATTTTCTTTCTTGTAGCTGGTATAGTACGGAGTTTTGGATTTATGGAGGAGGATAATTATGAAAAAACACTGAAGTTTTAGTTTCTGCTAAGCAGTGTTTACACTAAGACAAAGAATTTTCAGCTTCTTGTGCTGGCCTGACAGTGAGGAGGCTGGGATTACACGAGGAACTGAAAGGAGACAGAGCCAAACGTGTATTTTACATGGTATGACATCATGCTCAGCATATAAACTAGGAGTAAGGTGCTCAGGGGCTGCTGCTCAGGGCTAGGCTGGGCATCACTATCACTTAGTCGATGGTGAGAACCTGGTTTTCATTTGCATCACTTGTTTCTCTTGACTTTTGACTTTCTCTTTGTTATTTTCCTTTTCATTACTGTATTATTATTATTATTGCTACTATTATTGCTATTAAAGTTATAGTAAACTCTTTATCTCAACTCACAAGTTTTCTTTTTAATCTTCCTTATTCTCACCCCCATCCCACTGTGCAGGAGTGAGTAAGCAGCTGTGCAGTGTTTAGCTGCCAGCTGGGGTTAAACTGTGACCGTGTTAAACTGGGTTAGCTGCACTCCAATATTTGTCTTGTGCTCTTGTTAGAAATACCATCAGTCTCCAAATACCTTTAGAGACAACACACTCACTTCCCTCAGTCTTTCTGATGAGACAGAAAAAAATCCTATCCCACAATTATTTTTCCTATGTAATTGTGTTTAAGGGGTCCTCCATTTCTTTATAGGGGATGTGTAGGCTGCACTGCAAAGCTTTCCCACTGTGCGCATTTTCATTTGAAAAAGCTTTCTTTTTCAGATTTTACTACGTCATTAAATATCTGTAAACAGAAATACTAAGATCTGAAGAGGTTATTTGAACTCAGGAGTTCTTGTGTTAGCAGTGTGATGAAGAGAGACAAAGTGCCATCTAGTGAAAGCAATAATTTAACATAAAGAAAAGGTTAAGATCTTACTGAAGATTAGTTTGAGAGTGTCAATTCCCAGATGTGGGTGAATGTAGCCAGTGTTTTATTAACATAATATCACAATTTATGCAGCAAGGCAATTATTGCAATAATTCAAATCTATGAGTACTCTGTGAATCTTTGCAGGTTTTTTAAGAAAAAAACCCAATCATATTAAATCCCTTTTATGTGTACAAAGTGAAGCATGGCTAAGTTGTGCCAGAAGTGCTGTGGTTATTCTGTAAGAGATTTTCCTTCTGAGACACCAACAGTCCAATATGATGCAGAGCCTGTGTGGCTCCAGTACAATGTAAGCTCTACACAGGACTGAAATACTGAGGCAAATAAGCACATGCTTTTTAGGAAAATAAGGGAAATTACATTGGGAACTTCTAGCTCTTTCTATCCTACCCACTTTTGAGTTCATCTGGTTTGAAAAGATTCTTCAACACAAATTGCACAGTGCAATTTCTCTGAAATCATTAATGTTCTGAATCATTGCATTATGCTATTTCCCCAGGGTGAATAAAACATTTTTTTTTTAAGAAATAGAGCAGAATATCCACTGAGTCACTGTGAAGAAATTTGAGCTAATTAAACTATCAGATTACCTTTTGATTTTCAAACACCAAAGAATGACAGAAGTTTGCCTCAGATTACTGAGATACAATACACAAAGAATATTTAATCTAAGGATTTATATACCTGCTTTTGTGGAAATATTATTTTCAGGGATAACAGAGGGAAATGGAAGCAAAATGTTAAGCTTGTGTCCTTGTTCTGTAATTCATTCTAAATTCCTAATTGTTTTACAATATTTAATTACTTTGGACCACACCTTCTGATTGTAGTCCTGCAACTATTAAAAAAAACCAAAACTCTTCAGCGTGACAGTCTGAGCGTTGTGAGTATCACTTCATTGGATAAATGAAACAAGCTGGGGAAACACAATCATGCTTTTGTTGTTGCATTCTGCTCAATGGATGGTTGGTAACAGTACAAACTGCTTGTAACCAGAATGGCTGACACACCTATGTTTGTAAATACATGTCTGAAATTACCAGCAGCAGAGTTAATGTGGCAAAATTTGCCTACATGTAAACTCCTTTGCAAATCCTCTTATCAGTTGCCCTCATTGAGATTTCAGATTTGAGCCTGATCCCCAGCACTAATACTACTAGTATTTCTCATCTCTCAAGATATATTTGATAACTATAACCTGAGAGAAGGAATTTGAAAAAAAGCTCATTTTCCCCTGTTCATGTGAAAGATTAAAGATTTTGAAGTTACCTTAATTGTGGAACACTGACACCTTTTGTTTAATTTCCCTGGACCTTTATTCTGCATCAAACACGTTGCCGTATATTTGGATTATCATGTCTTTCTTTTAACTACACTGTTATTTATTAGTGTTACTTCCCATTCTCATTATAAATTTACTTTGCCTAACTAAAAGTTACTTTACTGATAATTTTTAAGCTGAAAGGGTTTATAAACACTACGTAAATCTTTAGCATAACCAACTACTATGCTTTTATTTTCTTGGAGAAAAGAAAAAAGTCCTTTTTTATAAATTTATCTAGGATTCACAGCATGGGGGCTTAGAAGGAGATGGAAGGCAGAGTAGGTACTGTAAGCAAATAGTTGCTAAACCCACATGAGGAAGGATTTGGAATGGTTCTGTGAATGGGAATAGGTAATAGTAAAATTAAAGCCAGAACACTGCAAAAAAAAAAGCATTGTGCAGAGCACAGTGGGGTGAAACAGTCCCATTTCCACTGTTTCCAGGATGTATCATGTTAATACATCCCAGGACATTTATGTCCCCTAGCATGTTGGAGCAATGATACAGGAACAGTGCCAAGCTTGTTAGTTCATTTATTAATTTATTCTACCTGCCATCCTAGCACTAAAAGAAACAGAACCTGACACTTTGGGGTTAGCTGATTTATTTAAATTCATCCCTATGTAGATCTTTATTTTATTTTATTTTTAGTTCTCTCTTAGCATTACTTTTGAATAAGAGGTTCCAAGTGTGCTTAATCATTGAAAAGTTCCTGACAGTTTCTATAAAAGCAGCAACATTTCCTTTTATTGCAGCTTATGTTGCAGAACGAGTAGACTTAGAAGCAATAAATATTGACGCTCGTGGAGAAGACTGAGGATTAATTTCTTTGAATGATTTCTACATATGCTATGGAGTTTCAATACATAACACTAATCTCTCAATATTTGATACAATACAGCTGGTTGTAAATCTTCTTACTTCTGTAGCATATAATGCTAATTAAATAGTTCTGTCCTGCCCAAATTTCCTTTTAGGTGTTCACCTACAGTTCCTACTTTTCTGCTTACACATTCTGTCAGTGAGTTACCCCCTATCTGCCCTTTCTGATGTAAAAAGTAAGCTGAGCCAGTAAAAAAAGCAATAGTTGAATGTAGTTTGGTATGGAGAAGCATGGTGGTGGGGCAAGAAAGGCCTACCACCAATGGAAGCATCAAGGCAAAAAACTTAGACCTGAGCTCTACTACAGGACATGATATAGCTTTACATCAGGAAAGATGTAAAAGAGTCCTGTGTATTAAATATACTGTCTCTGTTTGCCTGCTGGGATCAGGATCTAATATCAAGTTATTGTGAATAAGAATACTCACATCTTTCATAGAGGAGTGTAAAATCCTAAGTTATTAAAATGCTTTAACACCTAGAAGTTAGTGTGGTGAATTTACTCTTCTTGAACAATCTTCCAATCTGTGACTGTACGTTCAGATGTCAGTAAAGTTGGCTGAATTTAAAACCTTGTCAGATGTGAATTGAGGAAATTTTAACCATGGTACATAATTTCACCATTTTTTGAAAAAAAAATCCCAACAAACAACTCACCACAAAAAATAAATAGGTCAAAATCTAAAGTGATACATTGAAAAGGGGTTTGAAATTCTTTTACTAAAGTATATGTGCATAATCTATATTCTGTGAGAGATGTGCCCATATATTTTCTACATACATTTTCTTGGCAATAAAAAAGTGAATTCATTCTTAATATTTATACACTTGATTTGAAAATTTATGTCTTCTGGAAGCAGGAAAGTGATTAAAATATTAGGTGATGCTTTTAAAAGATAAGTTATTGTGTACTTTATTCACTAATCTTTTAGAAAATAGTTCCTGTGGGCTTGTTTCAGAGTGCTTTCTCAAAATTATTATTGAAAAGAGAAATCTATCAATGAAAACAATTGCAACTGAATATGAAATTCTTTACCTTTTCTGCTGAGAAATCAGTTGGTAAGTTATGCCAGGTCATATCAGCAGCATTGGACTGCCTATGTGATGCAATGTGACTGATGCAGGCTGATAAGACATGCAAGCCAGTGACATGTTAATTGGGTAGGGAGTGGGGTGGGGGGATGAAAGAGGAAAACTATTTTGTCTCAGAAGAAAAGATGTGAATACACATAGGCAGAATCCCAACTGGCCTCAATGGTTGTCTTCCTGCAGTTTCAGCAGGGAGCTATCCTTTCGTTTATGGAGGTAGACCTTTCATTGTAACCTGGAGTTGTATAGAGGAGGTACTGAAATAAGTTTCACTCAAGAGAGCCCCGCACAAATCCCATCATGTTCTGCTTCAAAACTCATTCAAAAGTGCTTCGATGAGACACCAGTCAGTGCTTGGACCTTGTAGATATTTTCTCCTCAGACAAAATCTGCATATTGTACAATCATGGGTTTACATTTTTCAGTATCTCATTTAAAAACACATTTTTTAACCAACAAATATTCTTTAAAATTAGCACCCAGAGAAGCATAAATTAGCACATGAATCACTTTACTCAAGTTCAGAGAAACGCTCTTAACCTTCAAAGACATTTAATCATTTGCAGAAAGCTAGTTTCACACCATTGCTTATGGTCTGGTGAGTATCAGTGACTCAGAAACACAGGGCTGTTGGATACGAATCCTACATGCAACAAGCAACCATAATTTCATTTTCTTGGCAAATGAGCATTAAATCTACTTAGTACAATTTCAGTAATTCAAGATGAAGTGGAGACACGGGGAGACACAGCTAATGAGGAGTGTTGGTCCATCAGGATAACGATTCTCCTGTCAGTTACTCTGGGCATGACTCCTTAATTTTCTAAGAATAGCTCCACATGGTATTTAATATGCCATCACAGTGCATGGAAAAGCAGTCATGCTACTTAGACACCAAGTTAAAAAATACCTACATCTGAGTTTTATGTAACTCAAAACAATGCAAGGAATATCTTTATCAGAGCTGCACCTGCTCAGTTTATATGATAGTAAAGCTTTCAACAAAAATTTGCTTTTAGGGAATAAATGTTCCTTTACTGCAGAATATTGGGCTGCTTTACACAACTTAGCAAAGATCTTCAGCCTTCTGACTCCTGAGAGATAGATTTGGTTTTTTGTTAGCCACAGCCCTGCAACATGTGAATTTGTCATTATAATTACTGAAAATTGTCTAATATCTATACAATAGTATCTATAATAGTCTCTATTTACATGAAGTAAAGAAAACAAAGTAATAATAATAAAAATATGGCATGGCTTGGAACTCAAGCATAGAACAAACAGAAAAACCATGCCTTTTAACATCTTAGGGGGAAAATTATATTCAGCAGAAGACTCAGCAATAAAATTAAACTAGCACTCCCTTTTCCCAATTTCCTTCTTTAACTACTAAAAGTTTTCTCTATCAGATACCTTTTTATGTGGGCATCCCATACAGTTGCAGTACCTACTGAAATATTGTAAGGATATCTTAAACCACCACATCAGACACAGAGATTTCCCTTGGCATTAAAGTGTAAAGGAATCTTAGGTAGCTCTGAAAATATTTGACAAGGCGATGGTTTAGCTCTTAATGTTTTCCCCTTATTCCTAGCTAACTAAGAACATGCTTAGAAAACATTATTCATAGTAGGTTGGAATTCACAGGAGTAGTAAAATTACTTCCAACAAAAATGTACAAGGAAAGCAGCTCTCAGAGTCTTGACCCGAGATATCCTGCAGATTTGTAATGAAGATTGTAGCTACCAAAAAGATTATGAACTCTTACATGATAATCCATATTTGAAATCTGCCTGATTACAGTCCAACAAATAATTTGTAATGCATCAATTCAATGGTGCTTTTCTGATTTGCCTGTTGGTTTGGAATGGATCTTTGGGGATTTGCATGCTTGCTGTTTTTCCCAATAGATATCTGGATATGTGTTGAAGGTATTTTACTTCAATATGAATATGTGATGACTGACTTAAAACTAATTTTCTACTACCATCTTGTTCCACTGCTTAGAAGTGTCTTTTTCTATTGTTTTTCTATCAGCAAAATGATTTGCTAGAATTTATTACACAACCAAGTATTATGACAGGCAGGACAATATCAAGGTAAGTGTAAAGAACACTAATATAAATGAAAAGAATGTTAAAGCTATAAAAATAAGTAGTGTGATTGAATACACGTCAAATGTTTGTAGTACTGCAGGTCTTTTTCTAAACAATGGGGAGACATAATTTTTTAAAACAGAAAAGTGATTCTTTTTATATGTCTTCTAACTGTTATCACAAATCCGGTTTTTAAACTTGTAATACCATCTGTTCACAGCAGTACAGTTTGTCAAATATTTGCTTTAATTTACATGGTGAATTTGAGTTTTTATTTTATTTAGATACTATCAAGCATGGCAACATGAAAAAAAAGGATTGATGACATCCCAAATGCATCTGTCCCTTTCTTTAGTTGCAAATTTTGAGTGATTGAACCCAAATTTTATAAATGCTGCTTAAAATGTATTTGCCCATGACATGCATAGTCATTGCTTTAACAGGAAAAATACATGCCCTTTCTACAAGGCAAAGGGTCCTAGCTGCTCCAGCATTAGCAGGCATCATTAGGACACTGCTGGGTACAGCTGAATAAGCTTTGCCTCTGTTATGTCATCTGTACTCAAGCCATTAAAAATAACATTGTAAGCTGTTATGTAGTTGTCATATCAGGAGGAAGTCTTATTCTGATTTAATTAAATTTTTCTGGCAACCGATAAAGATAGGGAGTGGAAATAATTAAGCCCATATAGGTTATTCTTTTCATTATTCAAGGAGAAAATCTCTAAAGTTTTATCCCTCACTGGGCTTTTTCAGAAAACGGTCTTCTCAGGTCCTTGCCATTTATTAATGTGTTGATTCATTTTAGCAGAACTGATATCTCTAGTGGTGTCACGATCCGCTGGTACCAGCGGGAGTCGTGATGGTTCGTTAACTGAATCTCAAAGTGCAAAGGAAAACNTGCAGGACTGATATCTCTAGTGGGTCATCACTCATTTCTGCCGAATCCTCAACATGCAGAAGCTGTTTCAGAGAATTCTCACCAAATAGTTACAGATGAACTATCTATCATCTGAAATCACTGTGATGTCTTTAAAACTGAAGACAGCTGCTATGCACGAATTTTGATTAAATGGCTTGGGCACTGCCCAGACAGATACACCTCTGGAAGGTTTTCACCCAAAAGTGCTATGAATAGGCTGCTCAAGAGTGCTCAAGGCCAGATCAAAGAACCTGGAAACCCAGTACCCATTTTGAAGACAGATGCAGCAAAACTGGAGACCAGAAAGCTCTGTTAAACCTTTCTATATTGTGTAGAGTGTTCTGTGGTGCCTGGGAGTAAACTACTCTGCACAAGGAGCAGCAAGATGCCTTCAATCAGTCCTGTACATATTAGCTTCCTTCTGCCAGCTCACTGGGAAATGCTGAGTCTTAAATCCTAGCTTTATTCAGCTATAGAAAAAATTGTATTACTACCTCTTGGGAATCACTTCCTTCACCTATTGGAACAAGAAAGAAAAGTCAGTCCCCAAACACTCATGAAGGTAGGGGCTCGGATAGTCCCTCTTTATTAAAAGTTTATTGTTAAACCACAGTAATGAAATTGGAAAACAGGTTCGTTTGTTAGGGGTTCTTTTTTGTCTCTGTGTATTGGAATTTACACTCATTTTCTTCACTTCCATGCCTAGTCATCAGCAAAAAAGCCCAGTCTGTTCTTTGTTAATTTTTATACAGGAAATAATGCTGCTACACTGTAGTAAATTTGTAGCAAAGCTCCAGGGAAAGGTGGAGGGTTGATTCTAAAACCAAGGCAGTTTCACTCATGTCCTTGTTATCATACCTGTCTGCTCATGGGAGCTACAGAATGCGTGTGTCAGATTATGCCTGGCCTCCAGCCAGGAGATATCTGCAGGGGATTTTGCCACAATCTTATGTAATGGACTGGGTGACAGAGGATACCAGCTCTCCAGTTCTGGTTACGGATTCTTTCAGAGGTTAATAGCATGCTGAATTTGGACGTGGTTTACACCACTGTGGAGTTCACAGGGATTTTAATCTGCCATTGAATCCCACATGGGTGAGTTATTAGGAATTACCCATTGTCCTGCCTGCTGCACTGGCTGTCCTAAGAACATGAACAGTGTTGCCAGTACACAGAAATGCTACAGCTCTTTGTCTCCTTTGATGTGGTATTTCCACACCCAGTCAGTCCTGGCTGTTCCCTGGCACATCAATTCTAATGTTCCAGTCACTCTTTCCTACAGTTGCAGGGATATATATAAGTAAGGAAGGTGGGGCCAGGCATGAAAGGCAAGAGACCCTTTTCATCTACGAATTCACCCTACAATTGTTTGATAAAAAATGAAATAAGAAAAAAATCCATAACTACAGTGACCAGGTCCACAGCTGTTACGAATGGATGTGGGAGTTAAAATTAGTTCTTACCTTCTGCCCAGGCCTTGACAGTAGGTAGTAACCTTATTGAGGTAACCAGCACCCCAAAACCCACTCTCGTNAATTGAAAGTTTTAACCCAATACTCAACAACTCTGAGTAGAGTCATTAACAAAAAACAGTCTGTGAGATGTTATAGCACTGAGGCCAAAAGGTGAACGTAAAGTAATGTAGAGAGCTGGCTTGCTGA
>VZTZ01049782.1:0-28009 GCA_013400955.1 Drymodes brunneopygia
AAGGGAAGGGAAGGGAAGGCTTGACTACAATTTGTTCTTCTGTAAATGGTCTCAGAGTGTTTCCAAGGAGTTTTGAATCTTGCCCGTGAGTCCACATGGAGGTTCCTGGGCATATGTTAACTCATGCTGCTGAATTAGATTCTCTGCTCAGCAAGTGGAGAATTACTTTCTCTCCTCTTGTCTTGTGAATACGTAGAGAGTCTGCACATGTCTTTTGAGCAGTTTGCTGTTCGTGTCATTTAAAATAGTGAAGGCTGAAATTGTAGGATGCCTTAAGAAGGTAAAAGTGTTAACTAGTTACATCTTAGGTCCAAATTCTTTTTCCAAAGTAAGCAGCTTATTTCCCTGGGGTCTTCTTTGGGGGCAGAAAAATCTTGCTCATTGAGTTCAGTGGAACTGTGAGCAGCTCTCTGAACAAAATTTGACCCAAAGACTTGAAAGAACAGAAGATATCTATGAAAAGGTAGTTCTTGACTCCAAATTCCACATTAGCTCCTTAAAGATCTGCCCAGAGAGTAATGTAAGAACAGAAGCGCAGTCATGGCCTGACCCAAAGCCCATGAAATTCAGCCAGAACACCTGAGTTATTACAAAAGATTCAGATCAGGCCCTAAAGGAGTCATGTGCAACCATCCAAACCCCAAACAATAAGCAGGATAGGTGTTTTTATTTATTGTTTCCTATGTGACAACACAGAACTTGAATTTTCCAGTATATTTCACATGATTGTTGCTTTCTTAAAGGGCTTCATAGAAGCTCAGTGTTTTCCCAAAATTTTGGGGTGATATCTAGGGGTCAGTGGATTTGCTATGGATTTGCAACTGCACTGAGAGTGTCACCAAAACCTCCAAGTGGCTCGAAACCTGTACTCCAGCACTTCACTTTTATTTAGATTTTAAAGCTTTGCTCAGCTAATTCTACTGTGTCCCAGCAGCCTGGAAAATCCCCAGAAAAAAAAAAACCCTAGGGTTTCCCTTTTGCTATTGTCTCTTTCCAAAAGGGGCCAGGTAGTGACTTGTGAGTTCCCTGTACACAAAGCAGAGAGAGGAAAAAAGAACTAATCTCCCCTGCCCCCCGTTTGCAAGAGAAAGCCAGAGCTCAGCAGCGTGTGTGCGTCCCAGCGAGAGCGGGGCTGGGGCACAGGGTGACCTCCGGCTGCCTACCCGCCACAAAGGGACCATGGCATTGACACAGCCTGACTGCTCTCCTTCGGAGGGGACAGATTGAGAGGAAGTGACCCTTGGTGCCCCCCTTCTGCAGGGGACCTTGTGAAATAAGTGTTGCTCTTCTCTTCCTTCCTTCCTCAGGCAGCTCAAAGAATTTAACGATGAGAAATCGCCTACTTTTACTTCATCATTCAAAGAGCAAGCAATGCAGAGACTTTTTCCTTGAAAGGGATGAGGAGGAAGTGTAGAGGAGCTAGCCTGAACTATTTACTTCTGTCTTGGGAAATCCAAAAGTGGTCCACAGGGTTCACGGATGACAGGGCAGCAGGCATCAGCAGCAGGAGCTCTGGGTGAGGCTGTGGGAGTCTGTTGGGGGTTGTTTTCTAAGGGGACTCATAAAATGATCCCTGAGGCCCCATTCCCAAGAACCAGGAGCATCAGGATGTTCAGAGCTGTTTAACACAACTCCCCAATGGCATCTGGTTAATTCCTAGTGAAACCCAGATCTGGGAGGACAAGAAGGATTTTTGGGACTATGAAAAGGAAAAGGCTGATTTGGGGAAAAGGAAGCAGGAGTGGTTAGGCCCATGTCACAGCTGTGTGATCAATCTCTGCCCATCTGTGCTGAAGTTCACAGTGCCAAACTTTGAACCCAAGGCCAGGCCTGGGTAGGTTTTGCCATCAAGGTCCTATGAGGGGCAACTGGGGATGTTCAGCCTGAAGAAAAGGAGGCTCGGGGGGCCTTACCACTCTCTACAACAGGAGAGGTTGTAGCCAGATGGGAGTTGGTCCCTCCTTCCAAGTAAAAAGTGGTAGGACAAGAGGAAATGGCCTCAAGTTGTGCCAGAGGAGGTTTAGATTGGATATTAGGAAAAAGTTTATTCAATGAAAGAGTTATCAAGCATCGGCACTGGCTGCCCAGGGACATGGTGGAGTCATCATCCCTGTAGGTATTTATAAGACATGTAGATGTGGCACTTAAGGACATGGCTTAGTGGTGGACTTGGCAATGCTGGGCAAATGGTTGGACTTGATGGTGTAAAGGTCTTTTCCAACCTAAACAATTCTGGGATTCTGTGATAAACATTTCATGTGCAGCCCTGGTTCAGTTCTCCTGGCTGTTGAGGGGCAGTAGGTAAAGCACATGGACTCAGTCTCTCCCCTCCCTCTTCAAAGGAGTTTTAAATGTCTCTCACATGCACTTGGGGTAAGCTGGGGAGGGAGGGAATGACCTTTGGATTCTCCCTCCAGAGGGAACCTGAGAAAATGACCTTTTGGCCCTTAGCTCTGCAGGGGCTCGGGAGAGGTCGGGAGGAATGACTCTTGGTCCAATCTTGCTCACCACAGGGGCTAGGGGAAGGAAAAAGGGAAAGAACTCCAGGAATATGTGATCACGGGAATTTCTGTTGTCTTCTGAAAAAGGGGCATGTTTACTTCATAGCCCCTGCAAGAAAAATAACCTGCCACTGAGAAAAAAGCAAGTCCATTGAAAGCAAGAAAAAGACTCAACTCGGTGACCTAGAAATCAATGCCGAAAGTAAAAGCTGATAAATAAATAAATAAGTAAATAAAATAATCAGGGATGTCGTGCAAAAATCAAGGGGTTCCCTCTGAAGGGTGTAATCAAGGCTCTGAGCCTTCAGTTATAATGCTTTTGATTAAAGAAAGCTGTGCAGAAGTAATCTATTTTATTTTTAAGTGGCCTGATTTTCCCTCACTACTCTCTCGGAGGCTGAACCTAGAACAATTTGGAGGAGGACATGAAGTTTTCAGTGAAAAAGGCAAGAGAAAAGGTAGGCATTTAATAAAAAAGAAAACTGGCATCTGCTTAAGTTACTTCTGGGGTTTGATGGCACACATTAAAATTCACTGAAAATAACAGTACTCTGGTAAAATAAAAACATGAAATCCTGCCTAATCAAGCCACACAGTTCTGCACTTTTTCCACAAAACCTGCAATATAATTACAAGCACAGTTTTCAGCCTGAGCTGGGGATGGGGCTCATCAGATGCTGTGTACCTGGGGATTTATTTATTCTTTTTACTCTTCCCAGTATAAAAAACTTTAAAACTTCCTTCCAACAAACTTTATTCATAATTTTGAACTCTTCACCTGTTTCCATTATAGCTGAAAACTTCTTCAAGTGTGAAAATCTTCTGTTCTTATATAGGGTCAAACATATTTTCTTTGCTTGATAAATAAAGGTAAATAGTAGAAAAGAACCTTAAAAGAATCCCAGCTGGGGTGGCAAGGGAGGGAAGTTTACATTTTCTTCCTGGAGAAGGTCAGATGTTTATTCAAGCCTATCTGAGCCTTTTGAACAGTGCCTGGGCTGTGCTGGAAATCTCCTGGGAGCAGCATTCCTTAGGGAATGGAAGGGAGGGCTGCTTTCAAAAGGGCCAGCCATAGACTGGTCTGCTGGCTTTGGAGTCTGGCAGTGTCAAAGGTACACTGAAACACAGGGTGCAGAAACAGAGCTTTTCCCAAAGCAGTTATTTGAATAAAGCAAACAGCGTTCTTGTCATAACCTGCACTGTGGCAGTGAGAATCAAGTGTGCGTTGCTTCCTGCCAGCATTCCAGTTCCTGCCAGATGAGTTACGTGTAAGGGAAATGCTGTGCCCTTCCATTGAGTTTTGCAGGTGATCATTTCTAGTCACAGTAGTTTTTAGGAGAATTCTGAAATATTATCAATGCTTAGCTCTTTCCCACTCTTTTTTTTTTTTCATTGTTAAAATAAGCTGCATAAACTATTAAATCCTGGAAAAGCAAAGGGAATCCAAAACTTCTACAAAGCATGCAGTTTTGGTTTGGTGAGTGACACGTTTTAGTGGAAACCCAAGCCACATATTCATTTGCCTGTGGTCAAATTTTTGGGAAGATAAAATAACTAATTCCGGTTGGTTTTCTCTTGTCACCTCTTAATGCTTCAGGCTTACTATGTTGTTATTTTCACATTGGAAGTTTGACACACAAACTAATGCACACAGAAAGAAAAACATCATTGTGTAACTTGGCCTATAAAAGCTTCAACAGCACTTTTACAGCACGGCAGAGCTGTTCAAAGCTGAAAATCTTAACACTCCTTCATGGAGGATGGCTGTGAACATGAGCACAGGCAAGATGCTGATGTCCTCTTTGCAGAGGTAGGCAAGAGCATTAGATAGTGCCTGCAGCCACAGCTTCTTCTGCCAGGACTAGGGGCTGACAGTCCCTCTCTCCTAATAAAATACAAGAGTCCAAATAGACCTGCAAAATACAATTTTTGCAGAGGCTTGGAAATTATCTTTGGCCACAATGAATGGGCAACAGCTTATTGTGTCCTCCAATCCTGACTCATAATTAACATTTGATTTCTAAAATCGTGGCAATCTTGTATGTTCTTTTCAGGAACAGCATGTGTTCTCTATTCAGAGGAAATCAAAGTTGTATGATGTTTACATTTCAGCAGCATGCTTCTGTGAACGAATTTAGCCATTCAAAGCAAAACTGCTTTTAAATAATATTAAGATAACAAGGAAGTCATGGAACAGAGTGCCAAATGAAGTTCCATTTCTCACCTGTTAAAATTACTTTTATAATATGCTGTCTGCTGCCTTAGCTTCTGAAGTCTGCAGGTCAAATAAGGAATGGTCTAAACCAAATGTTACTTAACCCATTTGTGAGGAATAATGTCATGGCACTCGTGGCCTTACCTGTATCTGGACCATCCCTTTCCCAAAGTGAAACTCAACCTCTGCAGCCATCTGGGAGCATCCTACACAGCAGCCATGTGGCACGTTTTCTGCTGGGAGACCATTTTACATCTTTTAAAAACAGTTTTCACAAGGTACTTATGCACTGATCTGCTGCCCAGTCTGAGACACAGTTATGGGAAAGCATCCTAGAGGTCATTTATAAGGCCTGTGGTACCCTAAGGTGCCTCGGTTATCTCTGCATAATGCTGAACCATGCTGTGTAGAAAATCTTCGTGTTGCTCTTCGGGAGAAAATTTACTCCATAATGATGAGGAAAAGCTGAACATTTTTTATTTATCCAGAAATAATGTTCTTTTTGTCCTCTTGAAGTCACAATTTTTTATGTGGTAGCAACAGACCTCTTTTGCAAGGTGTAGCCAGAAGGAAAAAACCAGTCAGCTCTAAGAAATACAGTCACTTGAAATAAACTAGAATCCACCATATAATTTTCCACATCAGTGTGGTGTACAATTGCACTAGACAAATCCCCATGTTTATTAAGGATGGAGAAGTTGCTTGGGGTGTCACCTACAAAGCTCAGATTTGGCTTCAGTGAATGGTTTTTCTCTTGGTTTGTGTCCCAGCCTTGTCTAGTTCACATGAACACTTCACAGGTTATGCAGGGATCCCTGGAGCTCACATTCCATGTAGATTAAATGTAAATCCACTGAGTTTTTGCCACTGATAATTGAAAAATGTGTTTAGTACATTAAGTGAGAAAAAGCAATGTGATGGAAATCCATGTCTTTGACACCATTAAAGTTCTTTCTGTTAATATTGTCTAGCAGTGGTTGTAAGTCTGTGTGCATTTGTGTGAACAGGATGAAAAAATAATTAAAAGATGACTGGAGTCACAGAAGTGTAGGCATACTAATATAACCATCATTCTGGTGCAGGGATTTGTTGCCATGCCCCTGGCATGTGCTTTTTGCCAAAACACCACTGAGCGGTTCATGTATGCTGGGGGGTATTGCAGCATGTCCTAACACAAAACAGGGAGGGGGCACTCAGTGACACATTCTGATTAATTGGTTAACAGGAGCCTCCTCATACTCATTACAGCTATTCAGCCATATCAGTTTTGAAATCTGAAGGCACAATTTTATCTGAGAGTCCATATGGCTTATCAGGAAACTGTGCATATAGAAAACTACCACAATCCTGAACCAAGATAATATTTATCTAATAGACCATAACAACTCAGAGAGAGTCAATATGGTCTCTCATTTGAGCATGCATTTTGATATGCATTCTACCTATCCAAACACAAGTCATTTACATTGCAAGCTATCTGTCTGGTAAATCCATGTTTAGGTAATTCTTATAACGGTGGGGCTTTTTTACAAGAGAGATTATGAAGATGACTTGAATGTATTGTAGTCCGTGGACTAATTTGGAAATTGCTGAGTATTTGCCTGATAGATTGTAATGGACTCTGATGGAGCTGTTGGCTTTTATCAGCTAAACCCATATTTTGGTATGTAAGCAAATTTGAAAAAGCAAAATATTTGCAGAATAATCAGCCAGGCTGCTCTGTTTGACTTGCAGCATCCTGCCTGCTTTGAGCCACCAGGTTGATGGAAGGAGGGACTGTCTCCTACCGGGGCACAGACCTGGCAGAAGTGAGCCATTACTGTAAATTCTCTCGTATCCCTTCAGCTCTGTGTAGCCTGAGAGTGGAGAGCAGATTGCTGTGGGCTAATGACTGAGGAGAAAGTGAAGAGGTAACCCTGCTCACTTAATCCCACACAGCTCTGCAGAGAATACCCTGTGGTGAAGCCATACTTGCCCTGAGAGTCCCGAGCAGATCCCTGGCTTTATGTTTAGAAAGCCTTTAACAGGGTGCTTAAATAGGCTTAATCATCCTCACACTCTGTGTTTTCTGTTCTATTTTCCCTCCATTGGAAAAGCAAAGGAAAATAGAAAAATTGAGAGAAGGCAGAGACTATTGGAATATGGAAAAAGAAAACTAGCAACTAGATATTGTTTAGGTTTTATTTCAGTTTGGATACTATTCAAAGTGAAGGATCAGAAAATTTTCAAACACAGGGTTTTGTGAAAAATACAGTCAAAGTGACTTTTCTTTTAAGGCAGCATTTTTGGCAAACCCCAGCCAAGAAAATTAAGTCTTCCTGAGGAAGGATTGTCCAAAATCACAGTGGCCCCTCAGTAAAAGCTCTGAGAGGCCACAAGAAGAGGGATGAAGGTGTCTCTCCACTGAATGTAGAGGGACCCCATGTGGCTGGTGTAGACTATGTGCCTACTTCCTAAATGCCTCCAGTGAGGGGGGTTGAAACCTGCTCAAAATCTGCTTTTTCACCAGATCGTCTCAGTGAAGAAAAAAGGAAAAGCACTCAGCAGCAGCAGCCTTTCCAATAATTTTCCGTAATTACCACAGTGGATCTCCCCATATATCAATGTTCACAATCCTTTTGATTAAATTATTTTCAGTCATGTTTACACCATCTCCAAGTCATTTGGTGGCTTTTCCAGAAGAGGCAGGAGGTGCTGACACCGGGTGGAGTAGAAAGGGAATTATTCTGTGTTGGAACCACACAGAGAATAAGTGATGCTGTGTGCTACAGTTTTGGTAGGTCTTCATGCAACTGTGCAGAGAGTTGCAGTTATTATCATTATGAGACATTAATGAAATCTAAATTAAAATTCTGATAAATAATGTAAACTGAAATGCAAAATTTTATCAGATCTCATTTTTCCGGAGGAGTATCAGTAAAATAGCAGTTGACGTGGTGCCAATAAGATAGTATTATGAAAGGTGGTGTTTAATTTCCTTGAAAATTAACTTAGATTTGATCATTGAGGGTCTGTTGTCAGCTGTTAAGCAGCTAGAACAGGCTTCAAGACCTACTAGATTGACTACATAACCTAAACCCTTCCTATTAGCTAAATAAATAAATAAATAAAAATCCATATTCCTCCATAGCTATTAAAGAAATAAGTTGCTGTGTGGCAGAAATGAAGGTGTCATGAAGAAATGAAGATTCTGAGGATGGAGCTTGCACGAATCAGTGCAGAGGTTTGTCTTAGTTTTTAAGAAGAGGATTAAAAGGGAATATACTGGAAAGAAATGTGTTGGTTTCTGCCCTGCCACATCTTACTCATCTTACAAAGTGAATGAGGGGAGATGAGCCTCTCCACAATATCCTTCCCTTCTGCTGATGCAGTGTGAGGCTATCTAAGCTGGTCCCTGTATACTCTCCATGGTAAGGAACCATGCTACATTTAATTTCCATTGAAACAGCAACACAGATTCTACAGGTCATCTTCCTGAGGCTTCCTGCATACTTTTTATTTCATCTGTCACCTCCAGTCTCAGTTCTTGCTCTTCCTCACTTCCTCACTGCCATCAAACCAGTGATAGTTGTGCCTGATGTTCTCAACAATACTTCTGTCTCAAGCCCATCTCTTACCTTCTGCTCTGGCCTTCAGCTGTATTTGTAGCTTTTTTCTCACCAAACTAAACTGATGCATACTTCTAACCATAGAATAATTCTAAGCACAGCCATCACATCATCCCTCTTTTAAGGAGAAGGGATTTGAGACAAACAGTTACTAAGGTCAGGAAAACAGCATTTGCCATCGGTGAGAACGGCCCATGTTTGAAGGATATATTTAAGTGCTTTGCAGAATCAGAGTTCCAGTCACCTGTGTGCCTCAGTTTCCCCTCAGTTGCTCCAGAGGAGTTACCATTTACTCACATTACTGATGTGTGGTGAGCTCCTGCTGACTGTGTGCTCATGATGTGCTTGGGAAAATACCATTAGCTTTTCCAAAGGTCTCAATTGCCTCTCTTTAATTTTAACTGGCTTTGTTCATAACCTCCAATGTTCTTTCCCTGTAGATTGCGTCCATGTGTGATTTCTTTATGGGTAAAATTAAAATGCATCAGGAAAGTTCCTGAATAACAAAACACAGCACTCCAGCCACCTGGAGTTTCACTCTATTTGTGTGCCCACTCCTGATTCAGTGACTCTTTCAGAGGTTCCCAGTCACAGCTGCAGCTAAGTGGGCATGTCTAAAGGTGACAGATTGAAAATATATGTTCAAGTACATATATAAGTGTATATATAGATTTCCATTCCTCCTTTGTTTCTTCCTCCCTTTCACTGATGTTAAAATCACAGACTTGCAATTTAAACCCCACCATACATTGTTATTTTGTAAAATAATAGAAATATTGCTCACTTTCATCCCTTCCCTTTCACAGAATTTCACAAACATCATTTCCCTCTCTCCTGGTTGACAAGGGCCTCTCATAAAGCTAGTGATCATCTTCTCTGACCATATCTTTGTCATCCCAGCAGAGGTATTTCCTGCACCACAGTGTTCCCATGTAGGTCTAAGCCGACAGTTGACTGGGAAAGCTTCAGATCCAAATCAGACTTCCTGACACAATTGGTATGTTCCTCACAAGATTCTGTGGAGTGTCATGGCTTGTACTGCATTATATTTATCTGAAAAATTCAGAATCTGGTCAATACTGTAAAGCTCTCAACGTTGAAGGCACTCGCACTGGCGAGGGGGGGGAGCCGTGATTCTGGGCTTACATTTTTACATCTGTTTGTTTCAAACACCCTTGTGCTGCTTTTGTGTTCACTTTCTTTGAATATTCATGTGACTGAATTCTGTGTCCATTAACATTCACAGAAAGTGAACCTCAGAGCTGCACATACATTTGCAGAAGCAGCGGTTCACATTTGCACACTTAGGTATTCATAGCTAAAAGCACTCACTCGAGGAACAAAATCACTACCATTTAGCCAGCCAGTCCCATGCAAAACTGTTTATTACCCACAAAGAACTGATTTTTGATCCTGCTATAGAAATTTTTTGCTTGCTTTTAGGAAAAAATTGTGTATGTAAATGACTACTTTCCATACATTTGTGCAAGTAGAAGAAAAGCTTAGACAGATTATGTATCAGAAAGTATTTGTTTAGGATTTGGATACTCCTGCCACAAAAGCGTGACCTCTAGTAGATCTTGGTGGTATAGAGACTATGACACACAGCTGAGCAGATACAGGCTTTTCAGCAGAGATGTTACACATCCACCTGACACAGTTAATTAAAATGTCACTTCCATAGGAGTAAAGGGAGATGAATGTGAGCCTAACAGCTGAGCAGAGAATTTTGTTTTGCCTTTGAGCAATTCACTGTAATTTTGTTTAAACACAGGGTGGGGTTTTTTTTTTCCATTGTATTGATCAATAAAAAGCTACAAAATTTACCCTAAAAAATCCACTGGCATGTTCAAACTGTTTTCTTCACAACTTATACTTATTGGTCTTAAACTTTTCAGCCTGTTTTGCTGAGAGGCCTGACTCTCTCATCCCTGCCAGGACCCTTTGTGATTTCAGTGGGATTTATAAGAATCTTGCCAGGAGGGTGTTTAGCATCAAAGGCTGCACTAAGTGACAATGTGGGGTTAAGCCATGCTCCATCAGGATATATGAAATAGCATGTGGTTTGTTGAAAATGCAGCGTAAATGCAGACACTAAATTGGCACAAATGTCAGGAGCATTTGATGGTGTGTGTTGATGGCACAAAGCTGGGAGGTGTTCCCAGCAGAGAAGAACTGATTCGTGGTACAGGAGGGATTGCATGGTGCTCCAGACTGAAATAATGGAATCAAGGTAAAATTCATTCAAGGTGCAAGATATTAACTGGTACATTTGGAACTAATACCCCAAAAATACCTCCCATAAGATGGGAGCTCATGGCTGGAAATGACTGAGAGGCCATGAGCTGATTGTATGGCAGCTGTGAGCCACCAGCCCCAGGGCAGTTGTGGGAAGGCTGCCTTCAGTTGTACCAGGAGTGATATTCCCAGGAGAGCTAAGGATGTATCAAGGTAAGTGTTGTGATCTGCTGGGCTGGTCTAGTGGCTCACTCCTGCCCTAAAAGCAGACATGAGTCTTCTGCCCGTTTCCTACACTCAGGCATGGCTCTCACTGTCTCCTGTGCACCATCTCTGTTTCCCTCAGTCCCTTCTCATGGTCTTCTGCTGCCTGTCAGTCCAGTCTCCTGCAGTTTTTGGTAACCAAGGAAAAAAAATGGAGTTTTGCTGAGTGAATGAGCTGTATCCATTTGCAGAGGGATTCAGAGAGCCACATACCTACCACATGGTTAATGACAAGAGTGTGTAGCAGAGAGCAGAGATGGGGAAAGGGAAAGGTGTAGGCACTGATTCTACTGGGAAGTGGCTGTTAGGTCAGTTTATCCCATTTTGGGAAGACTGCTGCCATAGTGGCTTTGAGTAGGGCTTTGTCTGAGAGGAGCTCATCTGAAGCATTGCATACATGTGACAGTCACACCAGGATGGGTCTTTTGGTGGTGTCTTTGCAGAGCAGCCAGAGAAAGGAGGTTCAGGCTACCTCACTGCCTTCCAGAGATGCTCCTGGGACACTCAGGGGTTGGGACTTGCTTGCCAGCTGGAAAATGTATTATGCCAGTTGGCAGCCTCTATGAGAGGCTTGATCCCAGATCTCCAGTCGGTGATAGCAACTTGTCAACAAGAAGCAGGCTCCAGAGTCTGCCATGCCAGCCCACAAGTGCTGCAAACACCACTATGGTCCTTTTTGTAAGCCTTTTTGGGGTTTTTTGTCCTCAGCTGAAAACCTTGTCCAGAACCTGCCTCTTCTTACTCAGTATAAATCTAGTGATTTTCAGCTAAGTGTATTTAAGACCAGAGTATGCAGGGGATCAAGTAAACTCAATGGCAAAACAGGAGAAGGCAATTAGCAGGATATACAGCCAGGCTCTTAATTACCACATTGAAAGCAAATGGTCACAAGGATACAAATACAAAAGATAAATCTGCTCAGGGATAGCAACGAGCCTCCAGCTCCTAGACACCCCAAGGGCCTTTTCAGCTACCTGACCTGAGAATCAACAGCTCCTGGAGACACCCTACCTTCCAAATTTCTCCCCCATTTCCATGTATCCTTGTATTCCTGGTGGTGTACCAGCTTCTGGAGCAGGTGACCTGTTTTTATCCAATAATCCTTTCCTGGGCATTCCTTCAGGATCAGGTACTTTCACCACAGAGCAGCTTACCCATCTTTGTCACAGAGGCTTTGACATGTGCTGCACAAATGCTGTCTGCCTTAGGATCCAGGTCTGGAGCAGTGAGAGGGATCCTTTCATCCTTTCCTGTGCCATCACTCTGCAGTAGCTGTGCCATGCTCTGCTCTCTCCTTCACTGCTGTGCCCGAGCCTTCAGGTCCCAGCATCCTGTAAGTGGTGTCTGAAAGGATCCAGCACAGTGATGAGGAGTGCCAGGGAACACATCCAACCAGTGCAGGAGCATGAGGAGGCTGGGAAAAACGTGAAGGATGAGGTGTTTTCTGCCTTTCAGAAAGAGAACTGGGAAATAGGTCTGGGAAATAGAGCGGGAGGTGTGAGAACTGGATGATTTATGCGTATGTACACACGAGAAAATGAGAAGCAAAGTTTCAAACTGGCAATTCATTTGGGTTTTTTATTGATTATAAATTGAATCTCCAAGCTATAATTAATAACCTGAGCCTGGACCATACCTGTTATAGAGAGCTGCTAACACATCTCTATAAAATGTCTAGCAAGGCAGTAGCTAAACATAAATTCTGTGAAGCTTATGATTCCCAGCATGTTACCAACTTCCTATAAAGGCAGTCTGTTGTTATAAAGCATGGCAGCAGGCATGGCCATGAAATGCTGCTTGAAAACATCTCTTCTAGAAACTGCTTTCAGTCTTGCTACACTTTTTGTGTAGCCTTTGGAAGGTTTCTGTGGCCCTTTTTCACCTCTTTCCTCTTTGGTCTTGAATAAAATAAATGCAATAGTCATATGTAAAAGTACCTTCAAAGAACATGAATGCTATTTTAATGTCTGTGTTTATGTCATAATTTACACTTTTTCCTTTGGACACACTTATTTATACCCACAGCTGAAAATTCAGCTTTGGGCTTAGGGCTGTGTGATTTGGGCTGAAGTGGCATTGAAAATTTTGACTTTGTGGATGGGTTTTTTTTTTTTGTATATACATATATATACAAAATTCTTTTGTCTTGACAGGCCTAAAAAGGGGGCAAAAGCACCCAAATGCTTTTATCTCTTCTCTTACACATGACTCCAACAATAATATAATAATTTTCATTTTAAAGTGCATTAATGCCATTTTAATCATTTTTTGAGCAACTAATGCAATACAAGGGAAAGGATGAAATGGAATATTTGTGGCTGCAGAGACAGATATCATCATTCAAGGGTAGAAGCATGTGAAAGGGTAAAGGGGGTTTAAAGAGATACTCTTTTGTTGTACTTAACACTGATAAATGACATACAAGTCAGGATAACAGGGCAGAGCTCCTGTCAGGGAGACAGTGATAAATGTGGAGGCTGGGACAGAAAGGTCCACTAAACAGAAATCTGTATATGACACATTGAACATTTGATAGACTTGTCTGCATGGTCTGAGCCACAAAGTGTTCCTCTTGGCTCAAATTATGGCCCTCCAGCACGTCTTATACAACCACTGAGCTCGTGTTTGTTTTCCCATTTCCGTGTGGCAGCAAAGATCAATTCCCCATAATCAGTGCAACACACAGGGCTCAAACCAGTGAGCAAAAATGTTCTTATACAAATATAATTGATATCTCTTTCAGGCAAATCATTGTATAATATGGAACAAAAAGCAAACAGACCTTTTTATTATTACTACTGTCTCCTTTTTTAAAAATGCCCAGCATCAGCCTGTTAATCAAAAGATTCATTTAAGTGAAAATAAAATCTCTTGTTATTCCTTTGTGAATGAAACAGGAGGTCTGTGATTTGTGCATTAAGCTTCCTACATCCCATACAACACAACCTGTACTTCTTGAATGTTCTCAGCATCAAAAATGAAGACAAAGGAGTGGAGACAGTCAGAAAAGGCATTTATGTCCTCCAGAAGCAACTTCAACAGTTCACAAAGAAAAAAATCCGAGAATTCACTCATGTAACATTCACTGTGCACTCCTAACAGACGACCTAATGAAGGCCTGTGCTTTCAGTAGGAGGAGCATGCATGAAGGAGTCCTGGTGTGATACTGGGTAAGAACACAAGATTGAATGAGGGCCTGTCTGCAGGACTGGTGATGATTAGAGTGTAGTGGTCAGTCACTTTTGGGCTCCTTTAAGGAACAGACATTTTGACTGCCGTGTTCTGCCAGTCTCACTGAGTGCTGTGGGTCTGGTGGTGCAGTAGAGAATTGCCAAGTTCTAGGTGGGAACACTTTCTCTGTCCCAGCAGGTTGTGAATGTTTCATACCTTAGGTGAAGCTGCCATCCATGTCTGTGGGTACCAATATCACAGAAGCATAGAATGCTTTGAGTTGGAGGGGACCCTAAAGACCACGTGGTTCTGAAGGCCTTGCCATGGGCTGGGGCACCTTTCACTCACACCAGGTTGCTCAGAGCCCCAACAAGCCAGCCTCAAGTACTTCCAGAGATGAGGAATCCACAACTTTCCTGGGCAACCTGTGCTAGTGCCTCACCACCATCACAGTAAAGAATTTCTTCCTAATACCTCCTTCTAACCTACTCTCTTAGTTTGAAGCTGTTCCCCCTTGTCCTGTATTTCATGTCCTTGTCAGAAGTCCCTCTCCAGCTCTCTTGTAGCCCCTTTAGGAACTGGAAGGTGCTCTAAGGACTCCCTGGAGCCTTCTTTTCTCCAGACTAATCAACCCCAGCTCTCTCAGCCTGTCTCCATGGGAGAGGTGCTCCAGCCCTCTGAGCATCTTCATCACCCTCCTCTGGACTTGCTCCAGCAGGTCCATGTGCTGACACAGTTTAACAAAGATGAGTCACAAAGGCAGCGTTGTTGAAACCTGAATTTCAAAGTTATCCAGCTTCATATCTGCAGGTGTCACCACTGGCTGCTTTTGTCCCTTCCCATCTCCAGCACAGTCCCAGGGAGTGATGTGGAGAGGCACATCTGTGCTCCAGGCCATGATCACCTCTCTCTTACTGAATTTAGGGCTGGGAAATCTGATGGGATGGAGCTCCCCTCTCCAGCACTGTGCAGAGGAGACAGGGACAGCAACACAGGTATCTATGTATGTTCACTTTCCTGCTGAGAACTCCCTTCTTCCAAAAGCTTCTGGGACTGCAGAAGGGATCGGCAACGTCGCTGTCAAAAATGTTTCATAGGGAAAAAGTACTGGAGGCTTTCCACTTCAGTGGCTTCACCTTCCAAACACTCATTAAGCTCAGGAACAGATTGTCCAAACTGTTCTGCAGAGAAGAGGGGGTAGAGACCATCTCTGCAACCATACAACTGAGCTGAAATTCCAGGGAAGGGTTCCTGTGAGGGTGGCCAGTCTCAAGACCCTCTTACCAGTTCCCAGTGTGGGAGGTGTAAGAGCCACAGATTTTACCACAGTGAGGCCAGGCAGATGGGTGCCCACACAGAAGCTGTGGATATGGGGGCAATCTTAAGAAGAAACAAGGCCCTTTAATAAATCCTGCCATACTTAAGACCCCTGCTTTACAGGAGCTATGTTTAAATTAAAATAATACAAGCTGCCCCTTCAGAGCATCCCTTTTCCTAGCAGGCTCTGACACCACAGCTGACACAGTCCAAACAGATTGACTTGGGGAGGGAAGAGGGAGAAGGGAGGGAAACAATGTGTTGTCCCCCACATGCTGTTTTCTGTCTTAATTTGCTACCTCTTGCCATGTGGGTGAGAATTGGCTTCCTGATACAGAAATCTCCTGTTAGTCCCTGGAATCAAAGAGTGCATTAAATAACAGGCCTCACATCCATGAGTTTAAAACTATTTCACAAGAGTTTCTCCATTTAAAATGTATTTCTATCTACTGAGTCTAAATATTGATTCCAGGCTAGAAAATTTTGCATGTTAGGATGGAAAGAGAGAAGTATGCTTCATTTTCCCATTTTTTACTATTACTGTACCTTTTTTGTTATTAAAATAGTAAAGAAGGAAGGATTTATCGACTGTTAGCTGTTGTATATCTTGGTTTTTTCCATTTTAATCCTGTAAATTTTTGACAGGAACTGAAATAAGCTCTACAGGGATTTTTTGAAGAAGAAAAGTCTATTCAATAGTAATGTAAAATGCAAATTAAATATTTGTTCGGTGTTTAGTCATTCCTCAGAGACTAAAAGAAATTCTTCATCATGACCTCTATACTGACCTTCACATCAAATTAGAAAGTTATAGTGTTTATGTGGAACCATATACACTGTCCCTATTGTAAAGGAGAAATGAATATTTTACAGCGATTGCAATTTGTTTCAAGGATCATTTTCTGAGATCTCTGCTTGCCGAAGACTACAATTTACCTTTTTACAATTTCATTTAATGATCTGACATTTGAGACACTTCCTAATTAATTCTGTCGCTGCCTAAGCCAGCTGTGATAAATATAACCTGTGCATACAGGATTACATTGTCGCTTTTAGAAAATACATCCAGTGAGAAAAGGTGACGCTTCCATGGTGGGACATTTGTGTCATCCACACTGGAAATGATGGAACTCTGGAGCAGCCACTGCACTCAAGAGCTGCTGTGAAAGGCTGCTCAAAGTAAGGATGAGAGCAGAGACTGCTTGGTACTTAACAGAACATTTTTCATGATTTAAGTTGGATTTTTGAACACAGAACCAGCTGTTTCAGAGTTTGACATTTGTAGGATGCTTCTTTATCAGTGTTTCCAGAATGGAGCTCCTTGGCTCGGCTGTGGTCAGCATGAGGCAATCCATCAGGAATTGGGGTGTGCCATCCCCTTGGAGAACCAGAGGGAATGTCCTGAGCGTGGCCAGAGCGTGGGCTGCAGCTCATGGCTGGGTCAGTTGGGGGATGCTGTGGTTAAAGAAGTCAAGCTACAAAAATGGTCTTTGCGGGCCAGCGATGGGGTCATTTTTAAAATGGTTTGCAAGCAGCAGCTGTGACAACTGATGACACAATTTCGGGTGACCACTGGGCCACCGGGCTGAGCAGGTTCTTTGTTATCTATGTACAGTCAGTCGTGGTCCTTGCTTGTCAATCAGCATATAAAACATCGTTTATAAATCTGCCAACACTCTTGGATACTGCCCAAAACTTGTGCACTGCACATGTAAACTTCTTCCTTATATCTTTACTTCCAAGTAAATATTTCAAGGGTTTTTTTCTTGTTTTGATGGGTGAATTAAAGCAGGGATGTGAAAGGGCAGTTTTTCATTCCACAAAAGTTGGGGTTTTTCCATTAAAGAGCAAAAATATCTAGAATAAGATTATAACAGATCTTGAACTGTTCATTATTTGCAATATAACAGATCCTGCTGTGGAGGAAATAGTAATTGCAACAGCTGGAATAAGTCTAATACTTCTGTATTTCTGTTTCTATGGTGACTTTAATAAATATTCTTTCCAAGATAAATTTAGGTACTCAGAAACATAAATGCTTCCTGCCTTCTGTTTCAGACAAAAATAGAATCATATTTGCACAGAGATATGTTTCAGGCACATTTTGGCGTATTTTCCCCACATTGCCACTTTCTTGGTGACTATTATTTTTTTCTGGAAAAGCAGCAGATAGCCCCAAATTGTACTTCATTTAGATTAGAGAAACTGTGATTGCAATAGCAGGAGTAGACCTGGTGTGGGAAAGGGAAATTCTGCAGCTTCCAGGGACCCGGAATGAGATGATTTCAGCTTTGCTGTGGCCATCACTCACAGAACCCTCAGCAGCAGGAGGAACAGCCTGGCCATCAGAGATGATTTGGTTGCCTAAACGTGTCTGGTGGCTGCAGACTCGAGCTATGGCTGTTCCCCACTCAGTCTTGGAATCTTTTCTTGTGTCAGCACAAGTGCCCTGCAAGCCGGGCTTTGCCAGAGCGGGCATTCCAACATTGTTCCCCCATTGTTAAAGTTGTGAGCCTTAACGCTGGTCCAAAGTGGCACAAGCATTTTTCCTTTCTTTCTTTTCCTCCTCTGTCTGTGGAAACAATAATTTTATGCCATGTCAGTTCTTTGATTTTAAACCAGAAGTAATCTACAAACAGAAAAATAACAACCGTGTTTGGAGTCTTCCATCCGAGAGGGAGCAGGAGGGACGAGGCTGGAAGGGCTGGAGCAGGTTACAGCTCGGTTTAGTTTTGTAGTGGAGGTTTCCCTCCAGTGGCTTCTCCAAAAAGTGCAGCGCTGAAGAAGCAGCTGGGGTTTCATACTGAAATAAGGCTGGCTGAAATAAGGTGCTCTTACATCTCCCAAAGCTAACCCCACGCTGTTAGCCTGGAAAAAAAGCCAGTGAGTGAGGCAAACTGATGTCAACATTCACAGCTCTTGAGGGAGTTCACAACATCCAACTAACAGGGAATTTAGGTCTGTCCTTCTCTTGAATGAAAAAGTTATTACCCTCCTTAATTTATCCTAATGATGTACTTTGGTTTTCTCTAATAACAAACTCCTGAATGCAGTTCTTACCTCAAAGGAATTTATAATGAAAAATTTTTTAAAATGCAGGAAATATAAGAAATCATGAACAACTACATTATCCTGTATAATAAAAATATTTGTATAATGTACTATGTCAACGGTGGGGGTTTTTTTCTTAAGCCTTATGGCAAAGTATAATTAAAATAAGAGCTCTGAAGACAGGTAATGATGTCATTTTGTGGCTGTTTGCAAGCTGTATCTCCCAAGTTTTGGGGCCTATGGAAGAGAGTACACAGGCTCTTGTTGGAAAAGTGAAGCAGGAATGATGGCACCCTGGCAGGGAGAGCTGCCTTGGCAGGCAGTGGAAGCTGAGGCAGAAGGTCAGGAGCTGGCCAGGCTGTGCCCAGAGAGCCAAGGCAAGAAGCCTTCAGTATCTAAAAGCTCAGTATCTAAAAGCTCAGTATCTAAAAGAAAGGTGTCAGTGTGGAAAAAGAAAGGTAATCCAGGCTGGAAAATGACCTTTTGTAGCCCGTGAACAGGAGCAGGGTAGGATTGAATTTCTCAAGAGTAATGGAAAGAAAGCTGCAAGGATCCAAGTGTGAGGATGGGTGCCTGGAGGAGAGGTTTGTCTGTGGGCATTGCTGGGAGGGGTTGGCTGCTAGGGAAGTCAGAAATGAAGAACCATTGAGATTTCAGTAATCACAGCTCTGCCAAATCCCAGCTCATGCAAGGGCCAGGCTGGGAGCCTGAGTGACAGGCAGAACAGCCTTATCACCTGCCATGATTAGGAAACGATGTGGAAAGGAGGAAACATTATGTGGAAAGATTAAAAAAGGAACAAAAAGCAGCTGCCCAATCACAAAGATGCGCCAGGATTTTAGTCTGGGCAGCAAAGGTAGGACCCAGATCCTGCTCAGGACACAGAATCCGAGGGATCTGCCAGGGTGGCTGTGTGTAGGACCCTGTTACAGTCACTGTGTGAGCTCTGGACCCCGGAGGGGGAATCACGTGGCCAAAGGCAGGTCAGTACTTCAGGATGATCTCCAATATTCCTGAGGGTCAATGGATTGCCCTGACCAGAGCTTCACTGTCTGCTGTAGGTGCTTAGGCAGCAGCTCCACAGACACAGCTCCCCATGGGTGCTTTCCACCCAAGGAACCCAGTAATCCAGATGTTGTCAGCATTGAGAGGATACTGGGATCAAAACCACTGATACCCCAGAGAGGACTGGAAAGAGAGTGGGGAAACAAACAAATGGGTGTAAAACAGGAGAATCAGTAAGGGACAGTGTTCAGTTCTAAAATTTTATGTAGCCTGAGTGAGAAGTTTTTGAGTCCGAGGTGGACTTCTTTGAAAGACAGCTTTTATTTGTTTGCTTGCTTTGTTTATCTATTGCTTAGATTTAAAACAGACACCTTAAGCCAGAGACACTGTTTTCACATCACAGCGTGACCCATCACTGACCAGGTGAGAGAAATTTTGACCACAGTTTAGCAAAGCACACTGCATGCAACTTCCTGAAAGCCAGGAAACAATTCACACGTTTGAGTGCATCTAAAGAGTTAACTTGTTTTTAATCATAATCACAGAAAATTACTCATTTAAATACTACCAGGGATTGTAAGTCTCTTCCCTGCATTCACTGACTTTTACAGCACTTGATTTTTTAGCATTTAACATTAAAATATAATTGTTTTTATTTTTGGATGTGCTTTTACTTCGCTCTAGAGCTGCTTAATTCTCTGCCATATCTGGAATGACATTTGCCATGGATGTCAGCCAGTAAGTTTGTGAAAGTTTTTCTGGTTCCCTGGAAACCTTCCCTAACATCCCACCCTGCCCAGAGTTTAGACAATGACACATCTCAGTGTTACATACTTCCCATGCCTCAGTTCTGAAGGGATTTTTCCCCTTTGCATATGAAGAAGAGCTGACATAGCCTAGATTGGCTTTTGAGACATTCCTGGAATACTCAAGATGCTCTGTGTTTAAGGGAAATATTTACAGTTCACAGCCAAGGGCAGCTGGCCTGGCTCAGCACCCGTTGACTCCGTCGGGAATTGGCTCTGGCTGATGGAAGCTGCTCCCTGCCTGCCAACCAAAAGTGTAAACCTGAGAACTGGAGCAATTGTGCTACCAGTTAATGAAAAAACATGAGTTTATACAGGTTACACAAACAGAACAGTGCTTGGCCTGCAATTTCAGAAGGATTTACCTTTGCCCAAGACTTGGACAGTTTAGAGAGCCACTGAAATGCAGATCTGGGCCCCAGTCCAGTGCACCCCAGCGACAGAAGAAGGGACACATATCAGTAGCATGGAGTACCAGACTCCAGCCTGAGGGACCCAAGCAAGGGATAAGCAGCCCCTGTGGCAACATTTCCAAAGGGAGAGCACTCCAAATGAAAGGAATTAAAATCAGATTTTTTTTTAAGAAAGAAAACAACGCACAATATAATAACTGATCTATAATAATATTCTTCAGGCTCTTTCTCCCTGTAGTCAAGTCCTCCTGCACTTCCTCTGACTGTCAGAGAGATTTCCAGCAGATTTCCCAGTTTCCAGGCTTTTTGCTCTGTCTCCTGTTTGCAGAGCATCTGTTTCTTCCAAAATAAACAGGACTTATTCCTGCTGGTGCTATCCCTTGTACACATAAAGTAACCTGGGTAGAACAGTAACAACCAGCTGTGATATATGATGTACCATAATCTATAACAGCAACATCTCTCTCCAGCCCAGGAGGGTTATTTCATTCATCAGCTTTAACGAGTGTTCAAGCAGTTTATGACACGTACTGCTCCACACAATCTAAATGCTGCTATGTCATTATATCAGATAAATCTTCCTAAGCAAGAATCTGTGCTATCACACACACACACAAAAATGGTATCCGTGCCACTCCAAGGGCTCATGTTTTGCCAAATGAATTCAATTGGGATTTAAGTTAATGGTTTTAAATACAATTATTCCACACTAACAGTGAATTTAGGGCTTTCTGATATTAGTTCTGCTGCTGTGCTGGGTCAGTAGGAAGGTTCTGAGGCCGTGCAAAGAGTAACTAGGTCCCATGGGAGCCCTGGCAGGCAGACTGGCACTGGGGGTGTCCTGCAAACAGCGCGAGTTTATTCCGAGTTTGTGAGATCTGTAAATTGGCCTTAGTAAATAACAAAACCTACACAGATTACAAATAAGGAGAAGAGACAACATGAGACTTGAATTAATAATATTGTGGTTTCCAGGCAGGGGTCAAGGTCAAAGGGCATTTTCACAGTGAAATCTGCAGCCGTTGTTTCCGTGTGCTGATTTCTTGTCCCCAGCCATACGTGATGCTGAAAGAGCCACGTATACACCACGAGCAGGCTGATGAGAGCTTCTGGCAACGCTCCAAAAGCAGGCTATAATGAGCAAATGACAGTTGGGAACTGGCAAATTTCTGGTTCCCTTCTAACATTTTAAAATATGAATGGGTTTTCCAGGGAATGAGGAAGTTACCAGTAAAGTATTTCCCTGGCATCAAAATTATGAATCTGAAATAATTCAAGGATGGCAGTGCTGGTCTGCAAAATCCCCATTAGAAGAATTTTTGAAACAGGAAAACTAGGGGGAGTAGGGATTAGAATCACTTTACTAACAGTATAGAACAATACACATAGGTTTATTTTGAAAGGTTATCAGTGCCAGTCTTAATATAATGCCTGGAGCTAAACACATAAACTTGTAAAGATATGGAATCCATTGTAATCACATGTTGAGCAATGAGCAGTGGAATCTTTGATACAGTTTGCCTTGATACAGCCCAATCTAGACCAATAGCATCCTTGAAAATGTTTTGGTAACATAATACTCATATACTGAGGCAATTGTTTTTAGAAGTCTTGAGGTTAAAAAGAAGTGATGTAAATTTAAACTGGGTTGATAGCTTCCGAATAAATTCCTATTTTAACTTGGATGAGTTGCTTAGATTTATAAGCAGAAGTTGAGCACTCCAATACCTAAAAAGAGCACTGTTGCAAGTCAAACACCTCAAGATAAGGTAAACTGACTTCACAAAGTGTTATAGGGGAAGGGGCTAAAAAAAACCACTTCCACATGAAGCTGTCCTGTGGAGAGAACTCCACTGATGGCAGATGTTAAAGTAAAGCTTTCCCACATTTACGAAATCCTGGGATTGCTGTTTGAGATATGCCCAGTTTCTCTCCTCCCTGCAGCTGCAGAGCTTTGTGGGCAGCAGATAATGCAGTGAAGCCTTCGGGAAGCTGAGGGAGGTGAAATTGCAGCAACTCCATCCCAGCAGGAGGTTTCATCCCCTGAGCATAAACCAAGACCACCTTTAGGCAGGTGGCCTTTTCAGGGTGGGCTCTGAAGGTGAGAATGGGCACAGAGCACCTGGGTGGTGACCCCCAGCAGGAGCACAGGCTGCTGCACAGACCTGGTGGCTGTGTCTCTCTGAATGCAGAACATGTAGGGGTATTTAAGGAAATCTCTAAGGAGAGCCTGGTGAGGCCCCAGGCTCAGGACACTCAGCTTTAGCCAAGGAGGGTTGGTGGCTGAAGGCTAGGCAGGTAGGCTTCGAGCTCTGGCTTTGGAATTGCTTTTTTATCTCTTTTGTGCCCCTGCCCGCAGGAAGGAGATAACAGTTTTTCTCCAGCTGTTGATAAAGTGGCAAAGAAAATTAAAAATAAAAAAAAGGAAAAAAAAGAAAGAGAAAGAGAGACAGTTATATAAAGCTAGACAGACAGAGACACATTACCTCAACAGCACCAGAATCTGAGGCTGAAAAAGAGAGAGAAAATTGTGTTTGTCCTGGAATTAATAACTTTTAGAAGAGCAAGTGGAAAGCCCAGAAGTAGAGTACAAATTAAAACCCTATCTGTTCTCTCTTTGGGGGAAAATTGGTTGAAGATACAAAGCAGATGGTGGGAGCAGGACTGAGCCACAGAGGGATGGTGAGGGTCCAGTCCCTGAGCACACAGATCTGAAGATGGGCAGGTGAAGATGCCCAATTATGCAGCCCTGGCACAGTTTACTATCAAATGACAGCAGAAAGCATGCAACAAGAAAAACAAGGGATGCACCAACTTCTCTGTGTCCCTGGAAACTGCCACCAGCCCAACCTGAGAAGCTGCAGAAATGAAGAAGAGAGGGCTGGAGCTGGGCTGAGCCTCAAGGAGATGGTCCCTGGAAGCACCTTGTAAAGAAGGAGAGGACCAGAGCGAAGGCACAGCCTCAAACCTGAGAGCTTAGTGAAAAAGTGTTGAGTTTGAATAAGGAATAATTTCCTCACGCTGCAGTGATGCTTTCCCCAATTTCTGCTCCTTGTAAATGCCGTGATGCTGTCTGTGGGGCAGGGAGGGGCACGGGGGGCTGGGGCCGCGCTCTCCCGGCAGAGCTGTGCCAGTAGGAGCTGCTCGGGGCATGCCTGGTATTTCTGGAAGCCTGAGCAGATTCAAATAGCTGAGTGCTGATGTGTCTGGGATCTGCAGCCCAGGGCAGGGAGGATTAGCAGGAAGGGCTCGTGGTGCCTCCAGCTCTCCTGCAGCAGGGCAGCATCCAGGCCCCTTCGTCACCAACTGCGTCCTGTCCTTGTCATGGCCAGGCCAGCTCACTCTCGTGTTCAATATGAGTCTTCAGACATTAACCCAAAGGTGTAAATGTTTCACACTGCCTTTGGTCACTGTGCAAAGCAAAGCACAGCACTTTCAGAATGGTTAAATTTGATGGACCTAGAAGGAGGACACAGGCACTGGTCCTGCTGGAAAGACATCACTTTAGGGTTAATATTGTGCATATTTTTTCTTCCAGTCTTTGCCACAGCTGGAAATGATGAAAAAAAAAATCCAAACCCAAAACTCCACCACTTTCTGTTTAAGTTGCTGTAAAAATCCAGTCCCTGGGTGCTTTGATAGGAGATAGCCTAATCCTCTTCTTGCTTGAGTGGTCTCTCCAATTTCTGCTGTAGAGCTGACAAGTCCCTTTGGGGTTTATGGTGAGGGATTTTTTTTTTAGTCTGTTTTTTTTCCTTCTTTTGCTCTACTGATTTTACCTCAAGGGAAATCACTGAGGTTTATTTTTTTTCACAAGCAATAGCTTCTTATTTATTTATATAAGATATCTAATTCCATTAAAGATAGCTGTTTTGAGGGTCTTTTTAAGCATTCCTCCTTTTGCTCTGGATTCTTGAGAATTTACAGCATCTTTTTTAGCACACTAGTTGGCTTGGATAGTTAGAGTTCCATTACATTTGTCTAACAAGCAGGAAAATGTACTTAAACCCTTCAGAGAGAACAGTCCAGGGTCTGTTCCACTCCAGTGGGACTCAAATCCAGTGTGCTGGGGCAGAGCTGAGGGAGAGCCAGGAGACAGCTGGGTACTTTGCACTAACCCCTGTCCCCAGAATTCATGTGCCTCCAAAAGGGCAGGCCACAAATACAAAAGATAAGTAACTGAAGGAGTTTAATGACTTTATCTGTAATGGATGTGCTGATATTTCCCTATAAATCAAGATGGTGTGTTCCCATAGCCCTGCTGCGTGTCACATCCCAGACTGGGGGACATCACAGCACAGGAACAGCTGGACAAAGAGTCACAGGCTGGATTATGCCACAGGGCAGGAATGCACTGTTCCTCCAAATACCATTTCAGCTGTTCAGTTTTGTTTTCTCTTGGCAAACAAGGGACAAACTAATTACATTATATTGCAGATAGCTGTGGAGGGAAGTGAAATAGAGCCCCTTATCTCTGGGAAAGCCCTCGGATGTGACGGTGGTTGTACAAATACTTGCACTGCAAATACAATTACTCACAATGAGAGAGGATGTAAGGAGAGCCATGGGGAAAAGGGTGGAGCTGGGCACTTGGCAGACCTCACCCACCTCCCTCTCTGGTGTGTCTGGATTTCAGGGACAGGGAGAAATGTGCTGTCTCAGTGTTGCCACTGAGGACAAATGCCCTGTAGGGTTTAATTTCATCTTTATAAGCTGAAACAAAGCTGTTTATTCTGTATTTTTTCACATTGTTTCCATGTCTGTTTGCCTTGTGAAAGAGCATTTTTGGTTTCCTGGTCTGAAAAATCAATGAGCTGAATGCACTGAATGAGGTGCAAGAGATATTCAGAGGGAACAGAGAAGCTGACTGGAGACCATTCCAAGATTGGCTCAAGAAATCAGGAGCAGGGTCAGGAACTGCATGAAAATCCTGAGTCCCAGTCTCTTAACCATGAACCCCACCTTGGCAAGGACAGAGTTCTGTTTGTGAATTACACATTAAGCCACTTTTCTGCCTCCAGCCCACCTCACTTCAGCAAATTTACAGCTTTGATTTTCATGTCTAGGTGGGCAAATTCCTCCAGAAAAAAAAGAATGGTTCTACCAGATTAATATGTTCAGCAACCCCAAATGCTCAGGAATTGCAGAAAACCACAAAGACTCTAAAGAAACAGATACTGTTCTTTTTACAAAGCTGGTATATCAGGCTAATACATTGGGAAATTCAGCTGTATCAAAAATGAGGATGAGCTTACAAAGCAGAAAGCACTTGGCTGATGCCAAAAAGCTGTTTCAGTATTGGTTTCCATTTGACAAGAGTCAGGAACACAGCAGCCTCCTCCCAGGGGGAAGGCAGACCTCAGCTTTATTTATGAAGTCAGGAACCTGACTGGAGTACATTAAGCTTTGTGGAGCAAAGCTCCTTACAGGCCCATCAATGGTGTCAGGATTTGGGGGTTTGCTGTGGGTGTTGGAGTTCACTCATCCCAGCAAAGTGCTCCACGTTTGCCCTGATACAAATCAGGTGGTGAAGGCTGCTGGAGGGCAAAGTGCCTTGGTGGGATTCCTTCCCCACTGCACTTGGAAGGATGCATCAAGATTTAATTCAGTGAATATCAGCATATATTAGTGCAAATAGCACAGCAGCTGCCAGGGCTAAATTAAGGAATGGTTAGCTCCATTCAGAAAAGCATTGTGCACTCCACAAGGTTTAATTTAAATAGGAAGACCTTTTGGGGATCTTTTATAGAGGACACATCCTGACAGTGTCATCAAATTATGACTGGATTCTGAGGTTATAATGTTATTTGGCTTCTGTGTTTTCTGATCAAAATAAAATATCCTTTAAGAGTGAGATTCAGGATAATGATGCACATAACAATATTTTATGTTACATACATGAAGCCTTAAGTAATTCCAGAATCCCTGTTGGTATAATTAATGTTTAACACCTCTTTAAGTTCCCATGTCATTATTCCAGTAAAGGTATTTATCACTAGAAATGCAGTGCCAAAACACTCAGTGCTGAGCCCTGCACCAGGTGAGCACACACAAATACATCCCCTCCAAAAGGGGCAGCAAAGTGGGAAAAGCTGCAGCTGCAGGAAATGCATCCACGTGACAGAAATCCCAGACAGAAGGCCAGGGTCTGATATAAAGAGCATGGTATTTATTTTAAATTAATCTTCAAAGTGTGAGAATACAGCTGTGTCCTGGGGCTCTAATTTCAGATAAGGAAACAAAAGTGTGCACTCCCTTTGACAGCTCTCTATCTCTTATCCAGCTCTTGCAAGTGGAAGAAATAAAATACACCAAAATCCCCTTAACAACAGTGTAATTATATTTATCAAAGTCTGTGTAATTACAGCTACCCTGGCAGCTGTATTTATGCCATTTCCCCCACTAAAACCCACTCCTTGTAGCTAACTCAGGATAAACCCTGTGGTTAGTCCTGGCCAGAGATGCTCCTGCCTGTGCAAAGACCCTGCAGCCAGACAGGCAGTTGTGTAGAAGAAGCTGCTGTTTGAGGAGCTGAGCAAACTGAAGTACCTCCTGTATGGGATGGAGCTAAAAAGAGATAAGTATTCCAGCTGTGCATGGGTGTTTCTCTATGGAATACACTCTGGACTTGCCATGAGATCATAACTTCAATGGAGGCATCAATAAGTGAAATTCTTTGGTCCCATGTAATGCAGCAGATCAGATTTTCATAATAATTCTCCTCTTGACCATGAAACAAAGGAGTTCCACTGGGGAATCCCAAATCAGGCTTAGATCATTCCAGTGTTTGGCACTGCTTGAACATAAACTCAGAGGCCTGAAAAATAAAGGCTCTGCCCAAAGATATTCAGAAAACTCCTGACTCCATTGCTTTAAGATTGATAAAAGCAATTCCAGTTTGCTCCAGCTTCCTAGCTGCAAGGACAGTATCCATCCTCTTGGCCTGATAAAAGTAGGTAAAAACACCCCAAGAGATGCTTAAGGTCCATACACATGTATGCTTGAATACTTATTTCTGTGAAGAAAGAAACAACTCAAGTATTCACTTCAGCTTCACCAAAAATTGGCCCCAAAGCCGAGCAAGCAGGCTGGCAGGAAGGAGCAGTAAAACAGCTCCAAAATACAACTTTACCTGACAGAAAATTGACTTTTTAAAATTAATGGGCAAACTCTTCCTGTCTGATGTACCTGCTTCCTTCAGGAACATTCATCTCTTTCAAAATGCCTTAATGAAAATATCTTGCTTAACTGTTTTTCTGAGCAGCTCAGCTCTGTACAGGGAAATAATTTGGTCCCTGTGTCATTGGTCCTTTGTGCAGCAGTAATAGGTGCATGTTCAGTGTTCAGCCTTTCCTGTGCAATTGTGCAGATGAACCTCTTTGGATGTGGAGTTCTTTTACCAGTAATTTTGAAAAAAAAA
>VZTZ01049782.1:28016-94053 GCA_013400955.1 Drymodes brunneopygia
AAATCTAAAAAAAAAAAAAAAAAAAAAAAAAAGTGGCCCCTTATGCAGTGCATTGTAGGGCAGAACTTGCTGACTGATCAGTGGATTCCTATAAGGTGAAAATTCCCACCCATCTTTTGGGATGTTTTTACCTACTTTTATTAGGGCATGAGGATGGATATTTGCTTCTGAGAGCTGGCAGGGGGAAGAGAGAGCCCAGGAAGAAGGAGCAGGGCAGGGACTGGGGCTTAAGGGAGGGAGAGGGACAGGTGTTTGTTTTACATCTCATTATCCTGCTCTGATCCTGATTGGTAATTTCAATTAACATCCTTAAGTCAAGCCTGTTTTGCCTGGCTGTTAATCTGTGTGTGATCTCTCCCTGTCCTTATCTCAACTCATGAACCCTCTCTTATATTTTCTCTCTCCTGTCCAGCTGGGGAAGGGATTGATGGAGTGGCTTTGGTGGATGCCTGGCATCCAGCCAGGGTCAACCCATCCCACCATGTCTATTTTTAATTTAGAAAAACAAAATCCAAAGCAATGCAGGAGATTTCTCAGTTCCTTTGCCCTAAGAGAGGTAAAAAAAGTGTTCCCAAATAGGTGAGACCTTTATTTATTTGTTCTTCAAGAAGCACAAGATATTTTCAGCATGGGCATTAGCAAGGAGAGTACCCCCTTCTGTTCTGGCTGGGGGAGAGCTGGCCAGGACAGGCAAGGCCAAGCTGCTGGCAGCACAGGTTGCTGAGAAAGAGCAAGAATGAAAGAAAAAACAGGAACAGCCTCACGGGCCTCCCCGGACATCTCTGGTTAATGTCGTGCACAACTCTCAGGGGAAGAGGTTCTGCTTCCCTGCAGTTACACTGGCCCATTTTTTGTTATCAGTATTGTGGGATTTTAATAATAAAGCCTCAGTGCTGACCATCATCTCTACCATGAGTGAAGGGAAGCAGCAGCAGCTGCTCAGGTCAGCTTTCCCCTTTCTCCTCCTCCTCCTTCCACCATCTCCAGCATCCACAGCACGTCCTTCCCTGCCAGCCTGCTGAACTTCACACCTACACAACTGCTTCCTGCACAGGCACCAAACCCTTAAAACAGCAACAGACATTTTCCTTATCATCATCATCATATTTTTAAAAATTCTTAATGAAAGCTGAGGTTAAAAGAATATATATATATAATAAATTGCTCAGCAGCACTAGACAAACAGCCTTCACGCTCCAGAGGTAAAAGCCTTATTTCAGGAAAGCAAGCATGCTGATGGCAAAACACAGACCACTATCAATTGCTGCTCCCATAAATCACATTTATTTTCCAAATAATAGGAAGATTCATCGTTTTCTGCCAAGCAGTGTCACCTGGTAATAGGAGCCAGTCAAAGCAACAGTAATTTTCACGCCATAAAAACAGTATCAAGACTGTTCACTGAGTAGGATGAATGCTATTGATCAGAGGGGGAAAAAGCCTATAAAAACAGGAGGCAAAAGCAAAGAAATTAAGTAATGAGTATCGGGTGTGTAATGGAAGGTCTGTTAACATTTCCATTATTCAGCTTCTCTCCCTGGATGCCTCCTGTGAAGCATTTATGACCCCACCAGCAAACCTTCTCCTCAAACCAGGGCTGCAAGGGGTTGATGGTGTGAGACCAACACTTTGAGAAGGGCAGTTCAAACCATTGCACAGAAAGGAAGGGAAAGGTCCTGGCCTGGCCTCTGTTTATTGACACAGCAAAAGCCCCAGAGCATTTAGGTGAATTGACTTTTTCTGCTGCAGAAAGATGCAGGGCTGAAGGGACAGGGGCTGCAGAAGAGCTGTGGTCAGGAGAAGGCACAGGGCTGTGGGACAGGGGGCACCTATGCTCACCCCAAATCTGTCCCCTCTGGGAGGGGCTGGAAACTACAGGCCCCCTCCACTGAGCCCACCAGTAGTCAAAACTAATAGCACAACAAGAAAAGCTGAACATACACATCCTTACTATCAACATTTACCTAAACTTCTACCAAAAGAAACCCAACTTTTCCACCACCAGATACTTCCAGACTGCCCAGCTGAGAGGCTGCTTGCTTGTGCAGCCTGGGCACTTCAGCTGGAAGCAAAGCACCTGGCTGAAGGTCTCACCAGACCAGTGGAGGAGAAGGATCAAGACCCATTGGTTTCCACAACTTCCATCATCCACATCCCACAGACATGATTTCAGACTCAGACTTCTGCAATGTCCTAAAGGAATGTCCTTTGTCCTTGTGAATGACCACCAGCAACACAGCCAGCAGGGACAGGAATGCAAAGCCTACCTTGAAAACCTCTGCCTGTGTGCAGGCATCTGTCACTCTCTGGATAAACTGGGAAGAACAAGGCCTGTTCTGTCTGGTCTGTTCTGTAACCTCCTGACTTCCCAAATCAGACCTTCATAGTCTCAGTTCTCAGCAGCAACAGGTGATGGCATCATCACCCACTTCTAGTCAATGCCAGCAAAAGGTAGTCCTAAAATAAAGGCCATCTCAGAACCTTTCCCCTCTGCCAAGAGAGACAGTCTCATCCTGATGAATGGAATTTCTGAGCAAGTTTAACCCTTGCTAGCAAGAGACTGATGACTTTTCTGGGTGGAAAACAGATTCTGAGGCAGCTCATTGTTAGCAGCTTTAAAAAACCACATTGTTAAATGACAGACCAAAACCAATCTCCTAACTAACCCAGGAAAAACTTAGTAATCTCTGCATGAACCAGCAGTTGTTTCATAATTGGGCTGGTGGAAACACCTATAGCTCTCTACCTTTCTCAGCTGACACATCACAATAAAACAAGACATGAGGTGACTCATTACCATCGTGTTCTATCATATCCATCTCCTAATGCAACCTCAGACTTGCATTACATGAGCTGAATAATATTTTCCTAAGGAATCATGATAGAAAAATCTGTGGTTCCAAGGGAAGTAATTTTGTTGATTAAAGAAAATGCCACCACCAAACCTGAATCCTGCTGAGCGCAAAAGGGGCTCAAGTGCACCCCACCACCTCCTCCCTGTAGAGCCCAGCAGGGCTGTGTGCTGGAGCAGAGGCACAGAGACAGGGGTTACCCATCACCTGAGTCCATGTCTGCACTCAGGACAAAAATGTATTGGGCAAAATTGCATTTACAGTGGAGCTGGATCTGACCCAGGACTGCAGAGCCAGACACACTCTGAGCTTTGACAGGTCCTGGCACAACATTTCGGGGGCTCAGATCAATGAGCTGGTTTTGCCTTTGCCCTTTAACTATCTCTGTTTGCTGTCCTGCACCCTCCCATCTCTCTGGATCCTCCCATCACTGGCGTTTCCTCAGAACTATTTCCCCAGACATTTAAGGTTTCCCAAATGACGTGGATGACCCAAAAACCCAGTAAGTGAACACTTGCACGCAGCTGTCCCTGCACAAAAGATGCTGATGGGAATAGGGAAACTCACAGCCCAGATTGCTACAGATGGGAAATATTTTCTGCATATTGAACAAGGAGGGGTTGGCAGTGGAGAAGCTGTTGCCCTGCCACGGGCAGTGTTGCAGAAATTGGGGACACGAGGAGTGACACCGCCCTCGTCTCCTGGCACTGCCTGCAGGGATGTGTCACACCAGGAGCACAGAGCCTTCCCAAGGAGCAGGGATCCTTCAGCCAGGGCCAGCTTTCTGTGGGAGCAGGCAGCCTGGCAGTGGCCACACATCCCCAGCCCAGCAGAGGCACAGACAGCAAAAACTTGGAGCAGCAACGAGTGGCGGCAGGAGCTGAGCCTGAGTCAGGAGGGGCACGTCCCAAATGCTGCCAAGGAATGTCCCATGACGTGATTCCAGCTGAGGGGGAGGGAAGGTGTGTGGGACCACGCTCTGGAGATACCATCACTGCCATGAGCTCATGTGTTCTTACCCCAGAGCCTGTGGGAGCCTGGTGAGACTGAGGGCAGCAGAGCCAGCCCCAGGTCTGCCCTTCCTGCATCCCAGGCTGTGCATGTGTTCTCCTTCTGTCAGTGGAGCATCAGCGAGCTGATAACATGCTACTCATGCTTGTCCAGGTGGTCAGCACAATTTATGGAGCTGAGACACTCTTTAACCATCTTTCCCAATCTGAGAGGGTGATCAAGGGTAGGAAAGGCTTTCTGTGAGGAATGGCTCAATGTGCTGAACCTCTTGAGCCATAGAAGAGTTAACCAAAGGCTGGCAGGAGTGAGAAGTGTAAAATCATGAGTGCCATGGAAAAGGTGAGTGAGGACGTGGTGGGCAGTATCTCTTCCAGTGCTGGGATGGAGGAGGGGAGGAAACCAAAGGAAGATGTAGGAGAGATTTTTAAAACACAGCACCTATGTCATTATTCAGTAGAGTCACGTGAGGCATGCCTTGTCATAGGACAATAGGACAATGGGTATTGAGCAGCTTTCTAGGTTAACAAGTCAATGGGAAAAAAATACTGGGTGACAAAAAGGCCATTTCTGGACTCAGGAGCCTCTGACCCCCGAAGTGCCACAGCTGGGAGAACACTTTGGTGAGGTGTAACACACTCAGCCTGTTTGTGTGCTTTCCCCTAGGCAGCCACCATTAGTCACTATCAGAGACAGGACAGTGGGCCAGGCAGCTGACAACTCCTTTTCATGGGTACAAAGTGTGACTCACAGCCCAGGGAAGGCTCCAGTGCAGGAACCTCCTCCCCTTGGATCCTGCAGCAGTGAAACCCATGCTGTCACAGCTCCACCAGCATGGCAGGCTGTGGCTTGTGTCTGCTGCCAGCATCAGCCAAACACCTGTGCTGAATGTCCCTTCCAGGTACCGTGGGAAGTGTTTGTTCAGTGCTCCAAAACCTCTCTCCTCAGTGCTCCTTCCCTTCTTGGCTCTGAGCGTGCAGTCTGTGACAGAGGCTGCAAACTGTCTCCTGCTCTGACGTAGGAATATGCAGTAGCACTTCTCCTCTAAACATAGTAGACCATCCAAAATGCCACACATCTGGACTCAAAAAATCAGACAGAATCACATATTTTGTAGTTTTAACCCCATTACATTTAAGGGGTGTATATGCTTAAAAGCTCTGGTGTGATCCACGATTTTGCCACCTCAGCTTTCATCTCAGAAGTCTGGAAGTAAGTTTTGTTTTTTAAGTTAGAAGAAATTTTCCCAGCTGCAACCCCTAACATTGAAATAATGTAAAAAAATAACACCTGCCATATAAGACTTCATTAAATTTCAACCACCAGCAGCCTAAAGAACAAGCACACTGCTCTGCATTGACCAAAGGATGAGCACTTCCCAAACAAGGGATGGAAAAAATGACATCTGCTATTTCAGTAGAAAGGTGCATGTGTGTGCCAATGGAAACAGACACTGAAGAGATGCAGTCAGACATCCAGCCAGTGCAGTGAGGTCCCATTCCCTCCTTGAAGACATCCTAGAAAATCCGTGATCGCTTCCAGGCAGATACTGAGGCGTTTCCCTGAAATCAAAGCATTCAGACTCGTTATCAGTGCAAGTGTCTTAATCTCCCTCTCACACTCACTCCTTACTTTTTGGGCTGGTTTTGTGGAGGCCTTCAGGAAGAGGCAGGATCCTGCCTGTCTCAGGTCTGGGATACTTGAGGGTGTAGTTCAAGGTATGCCAAATGACATGGTCAGTCTGCTCTTGTCATGATGAGAGCAGCGAGGTAACTGACCCCGTGCTGGGAAATGTCATCTCACGTCAGCTCAGCCACTTTGTAAGTCCTTCTCCCACTGTCAGGAGTTAACAGCTGGTGGCTAAGAGGGCACCAGCAAGGTACTTAACAAATCTGACACTTCTAACACCCCACCTAATCCTTTTTGGCTAGAAGAGCTTGTGAAGAGACAAAGTGTGCTGAAATAGGGCAGGGGAATCGATCATAGTTCCAAATATGAACATTTACTGAGATCTGTATGTGGCTGTAAGTGCCCTCTTTTAATTCTCATTGATGGAGAGGAAAATTGCCTTGCCTAGAGTTTTCAGTGCAACAGGTAGCAATGAGAAAAGTTTTGCAAAGAGTGATAAAAAATCTCTTAAGACCAGTTTCCCACTGGGAAAGAAGAGAATTAAATATAGCTAATCATGGGCAAATGTAACCACACACACCCACCCTCCCATCAATGTGCGAGTTACAGGACAGCAAGGTGCTACCTGAGCAAGGAAACGTGAGAGAGCCCTAAAATGTGAGCTCAGTTTGGACATAAAAGAGCAGAACTGCCCAAGATAACCAATATCTGAAATGCAGGAAGGACTAACCTGTGCATCCAGGGAATCCTGTGCAACTAGCTCACAAAACAAAAGGGAAAAAATGGAAATTAATAGAATTCTTTACTGGTAGAATAAAACAATGACATTTGATATAGTAAGAAGCTAATCCCACCACTTGACAGGCACCAGTTTAGTGGCACACGGGAGGAACATTCCTGAAGAACGAGTGGGTGCGAGTCACACATTTCAGATGTGGCTGGGAAAACAGGCAGCTTAGTGCTTCCCTGATGATTGCTGCACATTTTCCAGATATCTGACTCATCAAAAGAAGCATCTTTTCAGTGTGTTATTTCAAGAAACACATACAAAGGCTCATGAGATAGTTTGAAATTTGGGGAAAGTCTCTGTAAAGGCAGCCAAGCCGACAGAGGAAAAGAGAGCTTTGTGTTACCTCTAGGAGCAGGATGTTCAGGTCTGCAAGCTGCTCATGAAGGTGGCACCAGCACAGAGCAGAGACTGGGCAAAAACTTGAAAAATGTTTTTTTATCATTTGTGTGACACCTACACACTCTGAGATCATTTATTTCAGATCAAAGTCTTGCCAAATCTTTGTTCAAAGAGTAAACAGTGCACCTCTCTGAAAGGTGTGGAAAAACAATTGAATTTAAACTGTTTTCATAGTGGCAGCTTCCGAGTGAGGAGCAGGAACATTCATCTGTCAGCATTGTGTTTGTCTGCAATTGTTTCCCCTCTACCTTAAAATTGGGAGTTTTTCAGTGTATCTTTCCTGTTACTCAACTGTGATCTACCCTGGTAAATTGATTTTCTTATGGGATACATTTTGGGTCTTGAGGCCCAGGTATCTGCTCTGTAAAGAATCATTTTGCAATATATTTTATACATCACATCAGGCCCCATATTTAAACTGACTCTGTTTCTACTCTCTGCTCTTCCACAGGAGTATTGTGGGATGGGCAGGGATCATTTCCCAACTTTCACAATACATTTATTCACAGCCACTCTTGGGCCAGCATCATTTGTTATCATTTGCGGTGTCTCACACCCACCTGCGTTTTTTCCTACCCCGACACATATTTAAGTACCCACATCATCAGGCAGCCTTCACCTGTGGCAGATGGATGCACTGGGACACAGAACCCTGTGCCTGCTCCTGCAGACACAGCACCAGCTCCAGGCTGTCCTGGAAGCAGCACAGCCACGTGAACACAGTGCCACCAGCCACGCTACACTTGAGCAGTTCCCCTTCAGCTAAAATCCAGGAATAATTAGGCTGAGAAAGAAAGAATTAGGCTCAATGGCCATGGGCCCACATCTCCTAATTTCTGGGCAAGCTCAGGCAGATTCTAGGTATTTATGGGAGAGATGATGCTGTGGTTCCCTCCTCTGGGGACTGTGTTTCCCAGGAGTTCTCCCAGTGGAAGGTGCAGGGTGTAGGAGGCCACCTGCAAGCAGGGCAGCACCCTGCCAGTGGGATCAGGCTGCCTTTGTTGAGACAGGCTTTTCCTCACTAATTTAGAGCCTGCCTGCAGGTCTGCTAATTAATGCTCCACCCGCCTCCATCAAGCCTAACACAGGGATTGAGTCAAGGAGATATTTATGTAGCAAATCCCTGTCTGCTCTAACTCTTCAAGGCACATTCCTGATCTGGAGCCACTCTGTCCCATTAGGTGAGGCTGCTCTCAGCACAGGGACAGCCCCGGGGAGACCAGCCCTGTGCTGGTGTCACCTCTCCCCTCCTCCACCTCTGCTGCTTTTCCAAAGCATGCACCATGTCCCCAACAAATAATGAGCTTTAAACTAACAGATGCATGGGGGGAATTTCTCCTAGAGTATGGAAAGCGACCTAACCAGGCTGCAGTTCAATGTTGTGCATTATCCAGGAAGAATATTCCTTGCATGGCAAATGTGCAAGCTCTGCTTGAGGCATACTCTCCTCATAGTGATGTTTCCAGCCAGAAAGAACCCTCATTTTCCAGTACCAGCCATTTGACACAGGGACTGTATTGACCTGCTCATGGATTTAACAAAAGGAATTACCTGGAATGGTTGTGGGCGTTGTGTGAATGAGGACTCTGCCCCCTGCGCTCACAGCCTGAACTTTAATGGAAATGAACCACAGACAACTGATGCCAGTCTACAGTACAGTGCAAGAGGACAAAGTATAAAGGAAGATTTTCTTTATTTTTAAATATTAATAACACTGCACAAGAAAAAAAAAAAAGTGGTACTTAAGTGACAGAAAACCAGTACTCAGTCCTTATTTGATCTGAACCGTAATTTACAGACCCTAACAGAGTTCAAAAATGGGTATGTGCCTGCAGAGGGTTACAGTGGGTAATTGAAGCTAAACCATTCAGATACCAGAGACACCAGGATTTGTTATATCAAACCATGCTAGAATGCAGACTTGCCTTTTCTGTTTAGCTCCTCTCTTACACCATTATGTGCATTCCTACATCTTTGAAACGTTAGGATGAGTGACTTTCTCCAGGAACTGTGGACTTTCAATATTGCCAGGTTTAAGGCTGTTACATCAACAACATATTGGCAAGAGGAAGACAAAAGGAACAAAACAAAACCATAAGCTGCTAACTCCTACCTGCTGGAGGTTAAAAAAAGGAGACAACACACTGACAAGAAACATGCAGGTAAATGCTTAGGGCAACAGAGGGGCTCTGTACGCACTAAAAGGTTAAGAGAAGCAATGTGTCATGCACATGAGACAAGCAAGGAAGTAATCTTGCCAGGAAATACAAATTTCTTTTAAATCTAAGACATCTTCTTAAGCTAAAAAAAAAAAATTAGTCCTGCAATAAAACCGATGCAAAATGCTTTCATACATAAAGGTATAGCTTCTTTGCAGAAACAAGTTGATAAAATCTAAAATGGATGCTGAAAAAATGTTTGTTATCTAAAACCTACTCAGAAGAAACAAAGAGCAGTTTTAAAGTAGCACTTGGATCATTTGTCTCTAGGTTCTGAAAATAAACTTTTGAAATAAGGAATGATTTCACTAAATGATTCATCAGGAGTCAACTAAGCCTAAAGAAATCCATAGGAGTGCTTACAGGAGACCATCATTACACTGCATTTCTTAAAATCAGAGGATATAACTTCAAGATACAATTTAATATGAGGGAACATTTAATAGCAGAGGCAGAACTTCCCAGCCTGGGGAGGGGAAAAAAAACCAAAAAACCCAACTGTAAAAGTCACTTATTAATCTTGCATAAATTACCCTATAAGAGCTCATGTCTCAGTCCCACTCCCAATGACATGAGCAAAGAGGACTCTTCTTTCAACGGGCCTGATGTTGATGCCAGTGACCAAACAAACAGGCATTTGCCTTTTATATCCCACAAGACAAGTAACAAACACTAGACTAGAGTCATCTTAGTCCCAGGGAAGGAAGAGGTAAGCAATTCTGTCACACTTCCCAATCTTCAAACGTAACAGACTTCTAACCATGACCAGCCTCATCCCAACTCCCTAACCTGAACGGGCAAGAAAGCCACTCCGTGAAACTAAAAGGAATAACATAGTGCAATTTTAGTACAGTTTTAAACATGAGTCACTTCCTTGGTAGCAGTGTGAACAATCAAAAAATATACACAAAAGAGGTGTGCTCGAAGGTAACATGAAGTTGTTGTCATTATTTTAAGGTATTGGCATAGCAGAGAAGTCCATTTTAGTAACTCGCTTTGGTTGACTTCTTCTTCTTCAGTTCCTCTCTCTGCTTCTGCTTCTTCCTCTTGCTGCCTTCTTTGTATCCTGAGGAAACATGGCTTGTAAAACACTTTTCACAGCATGCATGGTCTTTTCTCTCTAGCAAAAACACATGTTCTCTGAATGGTTTAAAGAATATTAAAAAAAAGTCTGGCTTCCTAATGTGTTGTCTTTTTTTTTAATTGCCATTTCCTCTATATCCCCCGTTCCACTATATCCCTTATATAGGATAGAAAGAAACTACTACCAATCTTTGAAGTTTGAAAAGATCTGTAGAACATCATGTAGCCATTCAGGAAAAGCTTCAAAATTAGAACACATGCAAAACCAGAATAATTTTCAAAAAGGAAGCAATAAATAAGACTTATGCAGCAGTAGCAATTTAAGTACTGGCATTTCCTGCTCACAGTAGTCAGAGTTACCACGACATTTGCATTTCCATTTTAAGACTAGGGAATGCCAAGAATCCTGAGTAAATAAGAAGGTGCTCAGTGTTTACCAATATATATTTTATATGCTGGTCATCAGCCTGCTCATGCTTAACTATGCACCACAGGTTATATTCGACTGCAGCCCCAATGGTGCATGAAAGCATTGAGTTCAAGCAACAATTATTTGCTACAAGTTCAGTAGGCACAAGCTTCCAGCCATGTGATCATCATTCCAATGGTTTATTATCCCCACAGAGATGTGTGAAAAACAGTTCTTGCTGGGCATCACACCTTTTCCTCCAAATTTGCAGTAAGATCCCACTTGCTGGCAGACTTGCACGGGCAGTGAACTGTGTGAGCCACCATATCTACCCAGGTGCACTCATAAATCTAAACTGAGAGCCAGGAAACATTTCCCTCAGACAATCATTCTGTGATGTTTTGGGACAGCTGGAGGGATCTTTCAGCTCAGTGGTGCTCTGGCACTGGGAATCAGCACAGTCCAGTGACCGGGGCCAGCACGGAGCAGAGCAGCCCCTGTAATCCAGCCAAGAGGCAGTGCTGGGACTCAGAGGAATGGCCCTGGAAAGGCACAGCTCTGCCTGTATGGAAATCCCATTTTTCCCTCTGTTCTATCAGCAGGCAGGCAGAGATGGCCCCAAGGAAGCAGTTTCACCAGTGCGCCTGGTTCTCCATCAATTTATCAATAGCAAAATTACGATGGGAAAAGGAAGCGGTGGGAGGCCAGGGGAGCACAAAGCCACGCTGGGGCTGCAGTTTGCTCCTCACCAGAGCTCCTCCCAAGCACGGTCACAGATGTGCCCATGGCAGAGCTGAAATTCTTCTGTTTAGGTTTAATACTTGGGGAGAACCACGAGGTAAGTCTTTCAGCTAAAACCATTTGAGGCATTATCAAAAGCTTAGAGGAAATAGCTTGTAATTCCCTTGTAGCAATGGGAAACTGTTCTGGGTTATAACTCAAGCTCCAAGTATCCACAGCATGACTTCATCTTTTGCAATCATCTGAGTCAAGAGGCAGGATATTTGTTTAGAAATTCTGCCATGAGCGATCAGCCTGCACAAAGTTAGAGTGGAAGCCAGTTTTCTTGTTTAAGGAAGAGAGAAACTGGCAGTGCCTTGCAGAATTGCAGAAGACACTGGGTCTTCCCTGCACCCTGTCACCCCCTGAGCTACACTCCTGTCCCTGGAGTCACTGTGTGAACATCTCCTCACTAAGAACTCCATCCAGGAAGTTTCCTTCCAAGTCAGCCCCTTGGTCACCTGCACATCACCAAAAATAGGATCCTTTTGCATTCAATTCACTGAGTAAGGCACCCATCCCTGACAGGCTCAGGCATCTCCCTGCTTTCCCACAGAGGTCAATGGAGGCAGAGGAGATGTGCTGGCTGCTGAGAATCAGTCATCTGGGGGGTGTTATTCAAGGGATTCCTCCCTTTACTGGAGGGAAAAACAGCATCATATCAGCTGATCAGAACTAGCTCACGTAATAACTATGAAACAATAACTCAGATATTTGGGAAAGCATCATTAAACCCTAGCAGGTATTAGCTTCATAACTTTTTTTCATTTTTCATTCTCAAAACCGTGTCAGTTTTTCTAAAAGGTGTCCACATCCAGGCATGATAGCATTTGATGCTGCTATTTTATATCATAATACTTCTTTTTTTAATAGTCCATTTTCTTCAAATGCTTGAGATTTTGAAAGCAATCCTAGCAACTGCTTCTTAAAAATACTGTGAGTCAATGTAAATTATGACTTGAAGTGAATGCCACACAATTCATTGTCTTACAAATTAAACTACTCAAATATTAAAATATTGTGGTATGAAGATATTTAGGCATTTGACAACATGGTCTCCTACCAGCCTCTGGAATGATAAAGCTGAAAAGTGGAAATCTTTCAAGCGTTATCACTGACACACAGAAAGAGATTGCCTAAAGTAGGAGATAACACACAAACACAGAGTATTCCTCAAGAGAAAACTGCCAGGTCTTTTCTGTTTTGATCCTGCTGTGATAAATAATTTCTCTGTCTGCCATTTCCTTTTCTACCCCCACCTAAGAAGAAAGGATAGGTCAAACTTTGCCAGTCTGTTGCTCCAGCGATGCTATGCTGATAACAGCCAAAAACCTGACCCAAACAAGTGAAGCAGCTCCTAACATAAGTAAGAATTGCACACTAAAGATATAACCTTTCAGTGCATATTCCACTCAAACACTTCAACCAGCACTAATTAAAAGCATATTTAGCCTTTTGTATTGGTTACAAGACTAGCCCCAAAGTCAGGAGACAGCAAAATCTGAATTAGAAAGCAGCAGCCCCATGACTGATCACTCTGCAGTGAGCCCGTGTCCTGGCGAGTCACCAGCATCCCAAAGTGTCCATAGAAACTTCCCAAAGTAAGTGCCAGGCTGAACTGCCTTCAGCCAAACAGTGCTGGCCTTGGAGAAGGGCTGTTCAAATTGCCAGCCTTAGCAGCAATCTTTAGCCACCCAAACTCTGGAAATGCCTCACGGGGCAGAGGGAGAACAGGTTGCTGAGAGCTTCCCCAAGCTGTGACGTTTGGAAAACAGATTCACTCAAATGCAGATAGAAATCTCCCTAAGTTGGTATTTCTTGCTTTTGTCAGCTGCCAGGAGCAGAGATGGGTGAAGCAAGAATACACACCATTTGGAATTACACCCGCTTTACTACTTGGATAATTCTTGTCTAAAACAAACAGCATCAGCTAACCCACTCTTTCCATTTCATCCCCTTCTCTTCTACTTCCAGAAGAGCCACAAGGAGCACAGAAGCTATTCCAGCTTCCATAAAGCTGCTGAAGGCTGAAAACCACTTCCAAAAACACTTAGGTGCAACTCCTTCAATCATCACTCAGCAAGGACCCAAACAAACTGGGAAGCTTCTCTGCTGTGTCCCAGATCGACTTTCCTTCTGCCTTTTGACTTCCCTGCCATCTGCACCTCCCAAAGTCACGAGTTTGTTCAGTCACTGACTGTGAAACTCGTCACAGATTTTGGGTGGCAGCTGCAAAGGAGGTGTGCACATCAGGCACAAGTGTCCTGGGGACACTCCTACCCAACACATTTCTGGTATCCTACTTTTTCCTGCCCTGCCTGACATCTGCCTGCTCTACCAGGACGCAGAGAGCGGCCACGGGTCTGCTCCACCTTCCGTGTGCCAGCACAGAGGAGCGTAGGAGTAGCAGAAGGAAACAAAGTGTTCAGTCACATCTGACAGTAACACACAGCATTGCTACTGCTTGACCCACATCACTGAGCAACAAAGACCACGGCATGATTTTTATACAAGATCTGCTAAGGTGAAGACTTTTGAGGAGCCTCCTTCCACTTTCACAGTGGAGCACTGAGGTTGGGGGTGGGAGGGAGTCTCTGCGGAGAAAATGTTCTCCAAGATCTACCAACTCTTTGCTAAGATTGTGGCCTTCCTTCAAAGCATGGAAGTAGCCATGGCCCCAACACCCACAGAGCTTTAAAAGGGCACTTTCAAGCTGGGTTCTGTGGTGCTCTTTCTAATTTTCTGCTCTTAGAAATGTCTCTCTAGTCAAAACAATAAACTGCTATTTCAAAGGCAGCTGGATTACTTGTGAGTTGCAGCCACCCTCTGTTATTTTAGACTGGCCACACTCACATATGCCACTGTAAAAATGCACCCCAGATCACAGCTTCAGTATAATTTCATGCGTGACTCAATTTGCAATTACAGCTTTACACTTTCACATCCCCTCCTCTCAGCCTGAGCCACTGCCCAGCACAACCTGACCTACAAATTCCCTCTCCTCATCTGCAGCTCCTGCCTGTGCCATGGAGCACTGTGGAGAGGGAGCCTTTAGTCAAGACCTGGGGTGACAAAACATCCCACCCTGTCTAGGTATGCTGTTTCACTATTCAGTTATCCACACTGTTAAATCCAAGGGGTGGGTTCTCCAGTTTCACTGGCCAAGCCAGGGATGTAATCCCACCTTTGATGTTTTAGGGGACTGAAAAGCTTTAGCAACTTGCAGGGGCCTTCCTTCATGCTTGCTCCCCATGCTGTTTTCATTACCAATTCTGCCTAGAATTGCCACAAGAACATACCAAGCCAGATACAACCTGTCTGCCTGCTGTTAATTAGGGTAACACCAGCACTGAATAGATTTCCAAGGCTTTACTCCCAATGGCAAGCAAAAGCTTGCAGGGCTGTGCAGCCATGGAAGCCCTTCCAGACACAACCCAGCTGTCTCTGATGGGTAATGGAAGGATTTTGTACCAGCAGCCAAAACACCATGCGTGAAGGCAGCTCTGGGCTAAGCCTGGGAGCAACCAGCCAGTCTCCAAATCCACCAGCCAGTCTCTAAATCCACCAGCCAGTCTCCAAATCCACCAGCCAGTCTCCAAATCTACCAGTCAGCCTTCCCAGCCCCTTCCCCACACGCGCACAGCTGTTACCCCATCCCACTCACAGTTACAGCCAGGGGATGTGGAACAAAGGGAGGGGGAGCTCCATCTCTGCACCTCCAGCATTCCTTGTGTATTAGATTTCCACAAAAAACAGAGGCTTTGCTTTCCTTTCTCTTTCCATTACATGCCCAAAACTAAGTTTGTGATGGAATTATAAAGTAATTAGTTTGGATAACAAAGCACATCACTGTTACTAGTTAGTAAAGTGTAGTTCAGGAAACTGCATGTTGTTAAAAAGAACGGAGACTGAATTAAGGATTAAATTAAGTACAAACAGCTCAACTTTCCAGCAGAGGAATCCGTGCCAGGAAAGGATCAAGATTAGTTAAGCTAGTTCTTTTAGAGTGGTTTCCTCTTCATAGATGCCAGCAGATGAAAATGCAGCAAAAAATTAATTATTAATGTTGTAAGTTGTAGGTTAATGCAAGCTATTTCTTTGAAAAGGAAGAGCAAACCTTGCAATATTATCTCCCAAATAATGAAATTTATATCATATACTTTTCACTATTTTAACAATTAAATATTTCGATCACTCTTGCTGGATAAAGGTCAAAACTCTCAAATCCAAAGCAGTAGCTTTTAAGGGGTAATTACCACTACCTCTGGCATTAACAGCTGCCATCCCCAGGAAAGTGCTGCCATTAACATCACTTTGACACAGCTCAGATCCCACCAGTCAGCCGTGTGTCACTATCAGGGAGTACATCACTTGCAGTATCTGAATTCTCATTTCAAAAATTCCGTGTTTGGAGTTAGGGAACTGTTTGAGAGATGCGGTGACTTCAGAGCACAAGGGGTGAAGTTTTATTCTAAGAGGCCATTATGAAACCAGGAACAGTTTCCAGAGCAACTTCCACTAAAACACAAAGTGTCTGTGATAGATGGAGAATTAAATTAAACTTTCATTTTTTGTTAAATACCCACTGTGATGACTGGCAATCCTGACTAAGGAGAGGATTCATCTCACCTCTGGGTATTGCCAGTCTAAAGGAGCTGGCCAGCCTTTCCTCTTGGGCACCAGAGAGATGCCACTTTCAGAGGGATTCCCACCACATAGTCAAGATGAAACATATCCCCTTCTCCTTCATTTAAATTTCATATGGACTTACAAATCAAAATTCAAACATTCCCATTCTTAGAGCTGGGAAAAGAAACTTCACTTCACTGCAGGTGAATCATTAATGACTGAGGGTTTGCTTGAGATGCTCCAACTGGGACAACACCTAAAACTGCTGCATGGTCCCACTGCCGAGGGCCCCACGCTGGTGGTGGCAAAAACATCTGATTCAAGGTGGAACTGCACCTGGTTTGAGGCCATTGAACTGAACTATTTCCCAGTGAATTGAGAGGGCTTTGGAGCCAGGCAGAAAGGATCCTCTCCCGTGTAAGCACGGCAGTGATCGATGAGAAGCCAAGCGAGTAAAGTGGTCTCTGTAATTACAGAGCTGTGCTGGTGAAGCTGCTTGCTGGGCAAGGCAGTCAGCAGGGGTGAACACCCATGAAGGGGAATGGCATTACTGGCCAGGGCTCGTGCACAAACTCCCCAGGGAGGGATTAAGACACTCACGTAGGTTTTTATGACTGACTCGACCAGTCCTTCAGCAGCCCTGTCCATCAGAGGAACAGCAGGCAAAATATTTAGATCAACAGTAAAATCTTAGTCTTACTGCAATCAGGTTTTCACCCTGAGTCTTTTTTGGCAACTCACAATCTACTGGTAGAAGGGAGCATTTTGTGATTGCACTAATACTTCTGGAAATTAATTTTAATTGCAAACTTGTGCGTCTTGGAGCATAAATAAATTCACAGCAAAAAGTCCTAAGCAATCTTAAAAATTGCTCCAAAAATTGCACGGTGCGTTGTCAAACTCAGCTGCTCCTTGGAATCCATTGCAAAATACTGTGATTGCAGAGACCCTCATGTGTCCAAAGGCAGAGCCAAGATTTTGTTTTGCCAGCCACAGACACAGGAGACCAAACCTGTAGCCCTTGTGTGGGAGGCTTCAGGACGTCAGCCCAGAGGTTACATTCAGGCCTCAGTAAATTTTTTCTTTTTTTTTTCTTTTTTCTTTTTTTTAATAAAAGATTAATCTTGGTCATCTTTAAGGCACAAAGCTTCCAACAACTTATAAGGAAGACATTAATCTAAATTATTCTATTTTTTCAATCTCTCATCCATCATAATATCTTTAGGTCTTCCATACAAAAGACAGTGTTAGGTTTAAAGGCTCATAAACAGTTGGTGAAAGTTGGTGCAGCACTGGGAGTACATGAGTGCCTGTCTCTGGGTACAGTGCATATTTTTCATGTGCTGTGTTTACCCTGAGAAGCCTCACAGGCTCCCACGTCCCAGCACTTCACCTGATTTCACATTACTGAGAAGGGTCCTTGGTTTGGGCATCCAAGTACAAAGGCATTTTTCATGTTTCAGAAAAACCTGTCCTTGCAGTCCTGGATGATCTCTGACCACAAGTTCCAATTAAATCAAGTAGTTATGAGGACTTTGTTGTCCAAGATAACCTCTGGACTACATTGCCAAAAAATTACAGACTGAAAATATATCAAAGGACTAATTACTTCCAAAAATAACCCGGACAATTGCCACGTTGCCACGTTTGCCTGAACGTTCTCAGCCTCCTCTATTAGGATTTAGTTGCCTCAAATTGCAGCTTCTAGAAATAGTATCAACTTGCTGAACTTCTTGGACAAGGAAGCCAAGCACAATTTAAGTAAATGAGTGTGCAAAGTATTGTGATGAGTTAACCTCTAAAATGCCTTCACTTTTAACAACAAAGAGCAGAGGCACTTCAGCAGCACAACAGTATTTGCCCTGGATCCTTAAATATCCCAGGGCCTAAGTGAATCTAGGCTAAATGGAAGATCAGAGCTAAAGCAGGATGAAGGCAAACAAGCTGCTATTTATTATCTACCAGGGAACTAACATTAAGTCAACACACAGCACCAACTTCTCGCGTGGCTTTCTGGGCTTGGACTATGTGATGGGTCCTTCTCTGCACGTTTCTCACCAACATGCTTGTGCACACCTGATAAATAAAAAGGGGCCTCGAAGCTGCTCATGACCCGGCTTCTGTCTTGTTCTTCCACCTCATCACTATTGTAATGGCAGGCAAAGCGGGGGGAGCTGGCAGGCTTGTGAGGAGGCTTCAGCAGGCGAAGGTTGGTGGGCTGGGAGGGCAGCGCGTGTTGTCCTCTCCGTCTGCACTCCTCGGCAAAGGCTTCTTCATCTGCCTCCCCTGCAAAAGGCACAAAAAATTGCAAGAAAAGTAAGCTGCACTCAAAATGCATACATTTAGCCTGGGGGAAAAGCCCTCAGAAACGGGCTGGGCATTAGGGGTCACAAAAGTGATGTCTTGGCTGTGGTTGGCCACAGACAGTCCTGTGTATCTGCAGACTGGGGAGTGTCTGGAGCTGAAAGCTCCATCAGTGGCCTGTCACTACACTGAAGTCACCCAAAAAAGTCCACTAGATATGATGACTCAGGGGCCACTGTTTCCTTTTTCCCAAAAGGCAGGGTGAGGGAGCTGAGCACATGGCTCTGGACAGGATTTTTGTCCTGTGCAGAGCATGGCATCACATCCCACCTCACCTGGACTGTCCTGCTCAAGGAAAAGTTAGAGATAAATACCCAAGCTAGGTTGGTGGGACAAGAATTAAGCCAATGTGGGTTCAGAAGGGCCAGATGTTGGACATCACAGCAGGAAGGATGGTGGAGATGTTTGATGGACCACATGAAGAAAAGAAATCATGTTGAAGCTGTGAGAGGTAAACACAGTCCAGAGGTAAGGCAGGCACACACAGCACAGGCCAATGAACACAATGGAAATAAAACCCAGTATTTGCAAAAACTGGTATGAAAGATGAGGTACTCCCACCATACTCATGCTGTTTTGCAGATGACACTTTCCTTTGCTGCAGAAACTGTAACAGTACCAGTACTGCAAAGCAGAGAAATCAACTACCACAAAACACACAAAACTCAGCAAAACCACACATTCAAAAACAAACAGATACCAAAAAGTCAACAAAAAACGTTCAACAGGGAAAATAAGGGGGGCAGGGGAGAAAGAGTGGGAACAAAGGTGTGTACCACATTCATCTCTTGGAGGCTTTTTAAAGTTTCATTAGTTCAATTACTTAAGTACTTCTAATAGAGCTGATGAAATATGGCATCATTTTATTTTCATCAAAAGTGGTGTGTCACATTCTGGAAGATTTTCCTGGGATGTGCCCGGCATCAGCTGCCCAGGGAGGGGTGTGTGCTCTCAGCTAATGCGTGTGCTCTTAGTTCATGGCTGGAAAATGCTTTGAAGATGAAAAAGGCACCACGTACGCAACACGGGACAGAGCAGGAACACCCGTTCTGTGTGTGCCCCACACCACCACTTCCAAACACAATGGGCTGCTTTGTCTTTACCTTGTAATCCTACACGGGGAGATGCTTCTGAGGGCATGAGGAAAAGGAGGCAAGGTGTGTTTAAGAAGTCATTTCACAGTGCAGTGAGGCACCCCAGGCCCTGCAGCAGAGGAGGACTCCAGGATGTGCCTGCGCACCCGACAGGCTGTGCTTGGGTGGTAGCACAGGATGCTCCTTCCCGAGTCCTTAAATGCCCATCCCCACCTCAGTGCTCCTGCTTTTGTACCCTGGAGACCCCACACTTCCAAAGGCACAAGCAAATGCCACAAAAACATGAGTGAGGATAAGAAAAGGATTTCTGCATTTAGTCTCTGCCTGCCTGCATCAGGCCAGTGTAAAACCCTGGGTGTGTGGCTCTCCTTGCAGTAGGAGAGGGCTGGCAGGACGGCACCAGGACTTCTGCTACAAGAGGCAGAGGGCAAGGAAAAGCTCAGAGAATGCCAGATGCAGAATTGCCATCATTACCCATAAGAGGCTACAGGATTTTACACACTACACAAACAGCACTGAAGCATGTATCAGGCTGCTGATACCAGGTCTATGAAAGCGAGCCTATAAAATGCCAAGACTAAGCAGAAAAAGCACATGGAACCTACATATCAGCTGCACATACAAAAACCAGTCAAGAGAGTTCACTTCCTAAAAAATTACAGTGCACCAGAAACAGGAGATTCCTCCTCTCCCATGGAAACGCAAAGTGCACGGATTTCTTTTTCATGTGCGAAGTCTTGCTTAATATATGTTTAAAATTTATATTTGCAAATAGATGCAGGAATGGGAAACATGCTGAGACCATTCTTGAAGCTCTGGATGTGTTTGTGCATCACAGAGACATCCCACAACTCCTCAGTACTGGGCTCAGGGAACCAGCATGCCTTTGGAATCATAGAACACTTCAGCTGCAAGGAACCTTTAAAGCTCATCTGGTCCAACCCTCCTGTAATGAGCAGGGACATCTTCCACTAGATCAGGTTGCTCAGGGCCCCATCCCACCTGACCTTGAATGTTTCCAGGGATGAGACACCTACCAACTCCCTGGACAACCTGTGCCAGCATTTCACCACCCTCACTGTAAACATTTCATCATGTATCTAAGTCAACCCTCCTGCAGTTTAAAACCATTACCCCTTGTCCTGTCACTACAAACCCTATTAAAAGGTCTGTCTCCATCTTTTTTATTAGCTCCCTTGAAGCATTTGAAAAGATTAAACCCATCTTGATCACATAACATAACAAGAGTCCTTCAGTCTTCCATCTCCCAAAGCAAAGGCAAATTTTAGTTCAACAAGTAGACCCCAAAAAATTGCCCAAACTTTTCCCCCATTATGAATTGTGGGAGAGCAGGATGGCACCACAAATCAGTTAAATGGTGTAACATCACGTCAGCTGTGATTTAAATACTGAACCAACTCCAGTGCTATGCATGGCATGAGCTGTCAGATCTTCCTCTGATCATCCACCTTTAGCACACCTGGCACAGCAAAACTGAAGTGTGATTTGCATCAACTGTTCTCTCCTGTCCTACATATTTGAAACATTCGAGCCAGACCGTACCACTGCAAATAGAAAACTTCAATAGAATTTACTCTGGGAGAAGTCAGCCACAAAGGACATAGCCACCAAAAAGTGCTCAGATTCTGCTAGAGCTTTGTCAGCAGTGATGTTTGTCCTAGAAATGGCTTTTAGGAAGACAGATGGTATTGGGAGTGGGGGTGGGGGTGGAATACCAGAGTTCTGAGCAGGAATATCCACCCCAGAAGCACCTTCCAGGAGTGCTCAGGCTTTGAACAGCCTTCAGTTCCCCCACCAGCTCCTTCTCCCCGTCCCCACGCCAGCACACCCACGTGAGAGCCTGGGCAGCCGTGCCATGACCCCAAGCAGGGACTGACCCAGGTTAAAAATATCTCTTTTTGCCAGCTTATTTTTAACCCAGCTCAGGGCCTGCAGCCAGCTCATCGTGCAGCCACCCCAGCTGGGGCAGGGAAGGGGGAAATTATCGAGGGCAGCTGGAACCAGCATCCAGGTTATGATGTTAAGCAAAAGATCCTATTCTACTAATGCAAATAATAATTAAAAACCTAGCAGTTATTTCACTTGCAAAACCAGTTCGGAGAAGTCACGTTTCTAAGGGTTGGCTCTGAAAATTACGGATTTGGCATTACCAGTAACATTTAAAAACAATAATTAAGATTTGGGTTTCTGGTGCACCAGGTTCTCCGGAATGAACAGCAGCTTCCAGGGAGGAAAAAAATCAAACACGAGCTGTAGCATCCTAAAAAGATGAACTGCAGATAAAAGCTGCCTTCTGCTGCCAGCAAGAAGGGCTGGAAAATAACTTCTTAGAGCCAAGTGGTGCTGCCTGGCAGTGGAAAACAGGGATTCTTGGAGCTGTAGCAAACCAGCAGAGGGCAATATTGGCTGTGGCGGTGTCCCGGCGGAGCAGCCGCTGCCAGCCCGGGCTGGGGCGGTCACACGGCGATTTTACACGGCTGCTGCAAACCTGGACTAGGTGAGAGCTCAGGGAGTCACCCCCTACAGTAAAGGGTCTGTGCGTGCCCCTGGAAAATGAAGATAACCCGCAGGAATGAAAACGCCGGCAGAGCCATTCCAGGTGAGCTGGGACAGGTAAGTCACGGAGCACTTCCCACCAAAGCACGGGCTAGCGTTATAATTTAGTGTTATATTTAAGTAATATCCATGTATGTCCAGGAATTGAACAGAAATCCTAGCAGGAATCAGCAGTAATTAATGGCAAGACAGCAATGACAGAACTATGCCGAACAAACCAGGGTAAACATCCCGAGGATATGGAGCTGCTGATTTGCATTTACCAGCTCACTTCCCGCACGGCAGCACTGTGCTCTTACACACCTCACCAAAGAAATACACGCAGAACTGGGGTTTTCCCCTATATTATGAAATAAAAAGCAGGTGCACCAGTTTGCTCAGTCCAAAGGAACACTTCCCCGAAGCCGCAAACACCACAGAGCCGCCGGTCCCGTAACCAGCACCAGGAGATGCACCTGGTGAGGGACATCCGGCTGTGCCTAATGACACAACAGCTCCTGCCACCCACTTATTCAAAGGCGGCTTGCAGGAAGCTTCCTCCATTCAAACCTTCCTTGAAGGATGGCCTGCGAAGTGTCTTTCTAATACTTCAAGATTCTAAAGTTAAGCGGCAGTGTAAACTCAGAGCGGGGCACCGTATTGCTGCTTCAGCTGGAAGCCTGAGGTTCACCTGAGCTGTTCGTGATGCACACTGACATCACAAAGAGTGCTGAAAGGGGGGAAAAGAGATTTTCTTGATTTTTTCCCCCTCCTATTACAAGGGTTTGGAATTTACCCTGTGCTTACAGAGGGCACTGGAGTTTCTGATGACTCAACTACATCCGCTGCTGCTGTGGAGAGCTGAACTGCGATGGAAGGAGCAAGCGAAAGTGAAAGAAAAAAATCCCCATTTAAATACATTTATCTGAAGTCGATTGCACTATGATCTTTGTATCCTGTTGATAAGATTTTACTACTGATAAACTTTTTCACTGTTACAGCAGCTCTGGTATTAATCTTTACCTTAGCAGAAGCTACCAGGGCTCTTCCTAGTCTGAAGTCCAACAGTTGCTGGGAAATCGGATGCTTTACAGGAACCAGTTCAATCTGAGAACTCATCTGACAGATCTGTCTACAGGCCTGGATTACCCTGGGCTGAAAAAATCCTGGAGATCAACTGGGTCTTCTGTTTCTTCTCATGAAAGCTTCATATCTAACATATGATAGCCCAGAGAAAACAGCAGGAGACCAAATGACTCTACTAAAACACAGAAATGGTCTAATTTGGGGGACCACACCTTGAAAGTTGTTTTCACAAAGTTGCCAGATCATCAGTTTCTTTTATTTCCTGCTGGAAACGACGGATGCTCATTATAAAACACCCAGCCCAGGGTATTTTCCAAAACCACGTGCACACACACACCCCTCACTTCTCCTGAAACTGTAGACAACATGCTCAGCCAAGAAAATACTCCCTCACCATTACTAGGGGCTATGTTGAGCAAGTTCTTCTGATTAATTGTTCTTAAACTTGTTTCTAAATGCCAGGAAACACTAACACTGTGACGCTTAGCAGGAGTTATAAAACCCTCTTTCAGCCTGTGCTCTCCTGGGTTTGTCAGACTCGATAGAAACCAAAATTTGCATCGAGTCCTCTTTGGAAAACGTCTCTGAGTTTGACAGAAGCAGCCCTTAACAATCTCTCTCTTGCTATTTGATGTGATGCTTACAAGACAAAGCAGCCATTTTAAAATCCTCTGATTAAAAAGATGCACATAGTTTTGAGAGTTGAAAGAGCCTGAAATCACTCAGAAACTATCCAGGGAATGCCAGAGCAGCTGCCCCATCTGCACCGTCGCTTTTGTAAACTGTGAAGGGAGTTTATTTCAACAGTGACGTTTATCAGCCAAAGCACAGGACAAACAATGAGGTTTTGAGCCAGCTCACACAGATCAGTGTCTTTCACCAATTATTGGCAATCATTTTCCTTCCAGAGCAAATGCACCCAGTGTTACAGAGAGCACAAGGTGATTCAGGGTTTCCTGGTGTCTGTCTGAGACTCCTGTCCTGCAAAATTCAAGGAAATATTTATCTAAAGTGGTGCCTGGAGTGCTCAGCTGGGTAGAAACTGAAGATGCCAGCAGCTCCCAATCCATGTCCCACCCCCTCCTCTCCCCATCTCACATCCTGCTCTGGCCGTGACAGCTCAGCTCTGTCAGCACGGATGGCAGTGCTCTCAGATGTGTGTTATGTCTCCCTGCTTCAACCCAAAAACTCATATTAAGTTTATAATCAGGGGATTTGGGCTGGGCTTCCCGGGCCAGGACCAGCACTACTATCTCGCCTGCCATGCAAGCCAGGCATTTCCTGCAAGGGAGGAAGAAAAATCCAGAAGTGGCAGGAGACGGCAGGGGAGGTGGTGGCAAAGTGCTGGGAAGTGATGGAAAAAACAAGGGTGTGTGATTTGGGAAAAGGGACAGACTGATGGAGTGCTATTTCTGTCCCGGGAGAGGTCTGTCTGTAGCAGGTCCAGTGTCCGGGAAAGGGCAGGGCTCAATGCTTTCTGCTCGATGCACAGAGCAACCCTCTGCCCTTCTGGCTCTAAAAGCTGGCAGTGGACTTGCTGCTTTTATTTTTGCCCTCGTATTCATCTGCTCCAGTGCCAGCTCACAGTGTTCCTGCCCAGCTGTACCCCTGTGGCACAGACCACAGCAGGGAAAGCACCACACTGGGTTCACTCACCCTCCCTGCCCTGCAGCAGCTCCCTTAGAAAGTTCAAACTTTTGATTTTCCTTTTTTTTTTTTAAAGTGGATTTTACCTACCACCCCCATCCACACCCAAGAACTCCATTATATCCTGCATTCAGCCCAGCGTGTACCAACACGAATCCTGCATTCCCAGCATATCCCAAACTACTCAAGGCAACATTTCACCATGAAGATTCCCCAATCTGCAACTGGTAAAATAAAGTGAGTTTTCAGCACACAATAACCACAATGGTGCTGCTTTGAAAGGCAATCTGATCATGCTGCTCCCCATTGCAGCTATCAGGGATCAATGGCCACAGCCACTCCTGTTGGACCAGACTGAGTTCTGGAGCCTGACCTAGAGTGGGAGCTGCTGGGCGAGCCTGGAGTTACCTCCTCCCTGCCAAAACTTCCTCATCAGAGCCTTTCAAAGCCCAATGAACTGGTCCTACATTGTATCTGAAGCAAGAGAGAAGGCACAGGCTGAGCACATCTAGGTTTCTGGTAAAGCACACCAGGGCATCCGTATGGATTATGCCAGTTGCTCTCATCTCAAAGATCTGGGATGCTGGAAATGTAAACGGCAGGAGGTAACGTGAATCCTCACGCTTCCAGCAAGCAGAGAGATGACCCAATTTGCATGCTGCAGCTCAAAGTGAATTTTATTAATTTTAAAAGACTTTATCAAGCAGGGGCCCTTTATTCATTTCTGCATGAATTTTGAAAGGAAGCAAAGAATGAGGAATCAGCTTTGCAGCTTGACATATATAAATACAAATGAGCAAGATTTCAAGCTCCGAGTTTGACCAAATTGACCTGATTTTTAAACAGCAATCAAGATTACGTAAAAGATTATATTTTCTACACTTTTCAGGATGTCTACCCCAGTTTCCTGCAAGTCTCATTGCACAGCTCTATACTGAAGTGACCAGACCCCCTTAACAACCTGTACCAGAGGCTCCTGCTCTTGGAACTTGCTCTCCAACACACCTCACACAATTTGTAGCTGAGAGGGAGCTCAGAACACTGTCCCTCTTACATGGCTCCTCTTCCTCCAGAAACTGTATCACTGACATCATTACTTGATTTGGTTTGATACTTACAAGGGCAGATAGTGATAGGACAAGGGGGAATGGCTTTAAACCATGGAAAGGGGGCAGGGTTAGATTAAATATTTGGAAGAAATCTTTACTGTGGGGGTGGTGAGGCACTGGCAAAGGTTGCCCAGAGAAGCTGTGGATGCCCCATCCCTGGGACTGTTCAAGGCCAGGTTGGATGGGGCTTTGGGCAAGCTGGTCTAGTAGAAGCTGTCCCTGCTCATGGCAGGGGGGTTGGAACTGGCTGAACTTTAATGTTCCTTCCAACTCAAACTGTCCTGCAACAAAGAGGGGTTTTTCATCTCAACTATATTTCAACCTCAGACAGAAATCCCCATGGGTTTTGTTTCATCTCTACCATGAGGACGCCTCGCAGCCCAAGTTTCATTTTGAAATTGTGTTTGAAGTGCAAACCAAAATCCTACTGAGAAAACGGAAAAAAAAAAAAAAAAAGGAACCAGCCCTTACAATGAAACTTAGTACTCACTACTAGAGGAAAACAAAGAAATAAAAATTCCCCAGTGCAACTACATGCAGCCCTGCCAGGTCCTCCATGGTGTACCCAGACATGAGGTGCCTCCCACCAGTGTCTCCTCTGCCCTTGTGCCTGAGCAGAGCCCCGTGGACATTCACACCTGTGGCATTAATTCTCCAGAACCTCCCAGTGCCAGATGAAACAGCTCCTTCATTGCCCCCAAAGACAAAATTTTGCTTCTAGCCTACAGCCCTTCTAGAAGTTACTACCACCAGGTCAAGCAAAATTGGCTTCTAATTTAAAAACTCTTCAGATAGCAAAAGCAGAGGAAGTGTTCTACTTTTGCAACAAACAGACCTTTATAACTCTTAAAAACGAATGAGTTAAAGTATAAAGAAATCATCTAATATTCCCATTAGTGGCCCTCACTAAAGGAGCATCTCCAGAACAGTTTTGAGCAAGCCCTAATTTGCAAATTGTACAACTGTGTTACATATTTTTCCATTGATTATCAGCTTTAAGCCAGTCTTCAAAACCTTAATGCACAGCATCCCCAGATTACCGTAAAAGAAAAAAAGATACATCAAGAAAAAGCCATGCAGTTAAATTTAAAAAGAAAAGAATCTCATGAGTGACTTCAGAAAAATGTGATGAATGACTTCCCCAGCTGTTTTGTCAACACTTCCATAGTAATTTGGCAAAAGCACAAAATCACTAAGTTTATACTTTCATCAAATGGCTATTAGTGCTGTTGAAATCTCACAGACACGAGACAGTAAGTACAAGCTTCACATTTCATATTGCACTGTCCGTGTTCAGTCTGCAAGGTCTCATCTTTTCAGGTTAATCATTTGAAAAATATTCTCCCTTCTACCCTGAGGCTTAAATATGACACAATGACTCTGACACTAAGGGTTTCACATAATAATTACAAAAAAAAGAAGAGATACCTGCCCTCTCCAATTATACCCCCCAATGTGCAATTTATTCCTCATCCATCTATCCCTGTATTACTAGGACTACAGCAAGGAAATCCCATCTTCAGTATGTACACACATCCCTGATTTACAGAGCTCCAGAGACCATCATCTTTTAAAAGACCCTGAAAACATCACAGGCTCACAGTAACAGGACATCTCTTCTGACAGCTCAGTATGATTCAAAGTGTTCCATGAACCTTCTCTACAAAACCCAGTCCTGTTTCTGGCATCTTCCCAATGGCAGGAGTACTAAGTCATTAGCTGCTGTTCAATTTTTGACACAAAAATTACTAGCCTGAATTTTAAAAATATTGTGTTTCAAGTTGACATTCAATGCTAATTTTGACTAAATACTACATTTAATTATGAAACCTGTACAGTTGGCCTTAGAGGAGACATAACTCCCAAAATGCACCATTTTTTATTGTTTCGCATCTCCAGTCCATCATGGAATTCTCAAAGTTTCCAAACATTCTTCCTTTCCCACTCATAGTAAAGACTTATGCCTTAAAACCCACCACAGTTTAGAAATACAACTGATTTTTCAAATCCTGTCAGTAACAATGTTTATAAATGCAAACGTATGCACACATATACATGCATGTATTTAAACAGACAAAAATTAATTGTTCCATGTATGCTGCTCAAACTGAACTTCTGACCCATACAACCAATAAAGAGAGCACAGAAATTAACATTTGCTCAACTGAAAAAACCCCAAACACCAAACCAGGACCATGACTGCCACCCAACACTAACAATACTTACAATTCTCTTTTGTGCCTGGGAACAGTAACGCCAGTCAGTTTATGCGCTCCTTCTGCAGAGATCCAATGGGAGCAGGCAAGAATTTACCAAGAGAGCTTTGTGAGTTTTGGGAAGAGAAGGAGAGTTTGAAGAGCAACATTAGTACCTCTTGGTGCACCCAGGAAGGCCACAGATCTCCCAGGAAGGCCACCCCAGAGCTGCCCCTGCCCGGAGCGAGGGCTGCTCCCATCCTGTGCTGCTGCAGTGGCACCACCTTCTCCTCTTCTCACAGACCTTTGAGATCCGTGGGATGAAGCACCAAGGACAGTAACAACCATTTCCAACCACAGTCTCTGGGGCCAAAGCAAAAAAGGGGGGACCAGTATTTAATAACTACCATAAAGGCAGAGAAGTTGGAGTGCTCTGCATTCCAGAAGGGTGGAACACACACTGGAGTGCCCACTGGTCCTTGGTGGAGAGGTGGGTGTGACCTGGGGAGGGCTGCATCCATCGAAACTGCACAACTGAACAACAACTCAACACCTGAAGCTGCCATAACCAGCTTCTGCTCAAAATCACCCAGCATAAGCATGTACCCTCATCTCCTGTAATTGTGTAATGGCAGTGAAAGCTTTTCCAAATGTTTTAAGTGACTATTTGTCAGTGGGCTCACTGTGTCATGCTATAAGTGTTTGAAAAATTATAAAATCAAAATATCAAAACTGCAGAGGTTTGAGCTGTGTAACTACAATTTTGTACTACTGGCAGCCCAAAGTGCAGCACCCAGCAGAGCTACTCCACCTCCTCCTTGAACACCAGCAAATTCAGAATCTTCTCAGAAACATTTGCTAAGAGTTGTGCTAAGTGTGAAGGTGTCAAACTTCATTTACACAAAAGCATTTCTCCTCAGCCTTGTGAATCATTGTGGCTCCCTTTGCAGGGCTGGAAATGTCCTGCAGTCAGCACTGTGACAGAGAAAGGAAACCTGGAACAGACGCACAACAGGTAAGGCTGATGTTCACCTGACATTTGTTATCATGCAAGTCAGTGACTGACAGAAATAGTCCCAGACTTTGTACATTTGAGAACATTTCATCACTTTCCAGTTAAAATTCTGACCTTGCCTGAACTGCTGGTATTGGATACCACAGCCTGGTATCTCTACAGAAACAATCTCCTTTTACAGTAATATTTAAAAATACTAAATAAAAGAATCATGAACTGTTTTTCTAAGGAGAAAGTTGCTTAGTCAAGACTGAACAGTGGACTGGAAACAGAGTTGGAGCCAGAAGGGCAGCAACATCGCCTTCCAGGAGATGGAATCTGTTTGCAAAAGCTTTCAAAGCACTGAATTCAATTGAGAAGACAAATTGATAAATAAAACCACACTGTTGTAACAGCAATAAACAGACATTGATGGCAGTTCAGCTAGGACCTGACTGTCCACCTCTACCCCAGTTTCAACTGAAAATCTGGAGGACCTGTATTTTAAAGAAAGATTAGCCAGAATTGTCACGAAAATAGAAAACTCAAGAGGCTTTGACCCCTGTTAACAATCTATCATCTAACCCACATGAAAGCTGCACTCCAAGTTGACAGCTTGGCTCTGTGCCACCTACAGGCCCAAACTCAACACCAGAGACACCGACAGTTTGGGTGAGTTTGCCACCACACCCAGAAAACACAACAGCGAGCCGAATCCAGAGCCCAGCGTGAACCAAGGGCTGGCTTTTGGTTTCAGGAGGAGCTGGGAGGCGCAAGGCAAAATTCCCCCTTACAAACAGCTCTCATAAAAGAACTTTCCACTATTGGAAACTATTCTGTGCAGGGCAACAAGCACCTCCCCTGTAACGGAGCAGCGCGGGCATGCACTTGGCTCCGTGATTTATTCCACGAAAAGGGTTACCAGGGATGTAGTCATCATCTTCTATAAACATTTCCAGAGCAAGGCACACATGTGATCTCAGAGCAAGTGCTAGCGGAGAGGGAAGAGTGGAAACCACGTAAGAGTAATCAATTAATCTTAGTTCTCAATTTGGTTCATCAAGAAGAGCAGGGAGGTTTAAACACACCTGTGTCTTCTCAGAAAAATGTTTTATTTCCCTGAGTTCAGCTTCTTGTTTTTAGGAGTGATTACAAGAACCATCTTCTCAATTAGTCACTGCATTAGAAGCCACTTAAAAGTCACTTTCGGTTCTGTGACACTTTTCAAGGCAGAGTTATAGCTATTAATAAATAAATTATTAACAGCTACACAACTATGCTATGAGAAAGCTTCAGGACAAATTACTCTACTTCCTTTTAACCTTTAACCAAAAGGACTTTCTTCCAATTCTTGCAGGCTAATACTTTCACTATAGATCAAAAGTAGGGCAATAGTAATGTTTCAAAAGTACTTTCGAAATTATTTAGACATGCCCCCGCCTTGCAATAGATCCTGAAATTTATACAGTGTATATCACTGACATTGATTTATAACACCTCTAAAATGTTAATATGCGTAGTAAAGTACACATCATTTTCTTTTTACTTAACAGTGGTAAAACCAAACATCTACTTGTCATTTTCTACCTGCTTCTCAAAAGAAAACAGTGTTTGGTCTACGAACACCTGGCAATGTCTCTGCCACTGATGTAACAGCGGACTTGAGTTGTACAGCAAACAAAAACTACATTTTCCACCTCTGAAACAGGTTCCACACAGAATGCAACTCAGATCTTTGAGGGTCCTTGGAAAATATGGATAAAATTGATAGAATTGTTTTGCTTTGCCAAGTTCCAGTTCTAGTACATTTAAAAACATTTAGTTTTGAAGCCATTTACTGCTAACGAACATGCAAGGTGTGCACTGGCTACACACTTTGCAAACTACAGAAATATTTCTGTCCGAGCCTTCTTTTAGGCCAGAAAAGGGCAGAGCAGTACAGCACGTACACTTGTTTGCTTTTCCATTAACAAGATTCCTTGTGTCACTACAGCTGGCTCTGCCCATGCTGGTGACTGGCAAAAGCCTGGCACTTTTTATTACTTGTTCAGAAAGGAGATTGCACAAATGCTATTTTCAGGGCTGAATACTTAGATCTCAAAATATAGTTAATTTGACCATTGAAGACTAACATTCTGGAGATCCAGCACTCTTCAAGCAGGATACCTTTCCCAGAAAAACTCCAAGGATCTTAAGAGATACCAGGATTTTACCACACAATAGCTGACATTTCAGTTTTGTTACAAAATGTTTGTTGCTTGTATGACCCAAATGCTGCTGAGCTGTAATTCTAGGAGGTTGCCTTTCCTCAAGTTTCTTTTAGAAATAAACCCAAAAAAGCATCCACTGAGAGGTTTTTCACACACATAAGCCCTGTAGGACACTTCTCTGGCTATTCTGTAAAACTCTTTATCTGACATAATGCAGTCTTAGGCATTTAGCACACTACCAAAGGTGATTCCATTAACAAAAAGCCAGCTTTTTTCATCGTAGTCACTTAAAATTCAAAATACCTGTATTGCTATCCACATGAGATTTAACACACACTAAAAATAAGAATCTTTAGATCATTAAAACATTGCCCACATTCAGGAAAATGAATAGTTCACTCTGAAATGTGGATCTTTGCTGTATCGTTATATTGATTAACAAGACACCTTCTAATCTTCACCTTAGGAGCTGGAATTAGGCTGCCTCAAGGTGTGCAGTCAGTGGTTGGTGAGAAGACAGGACATACACAAGGACTCACTGTAATGCAAATTCCAAATCTAATTCCCTGGCACAGTCATCATGGACCTCGCCCTGGTTCCTCCTCCTCCTCCTCACTTAACATCCAATTCAGTCATTACAATAAAACAACTTACCTGAACAGATCCAGAATGTCTTCTCCCACATGAAGTCCACTCTTGGCACCTACACATCCCAAACTGGATGCTTTAGGGCAAGTGTCACCAGGCTGCCCCAGATGCACGTGGTGTTGGCTCCTCTCTTGCCAGCTCCCCTGCTTCCTCAACACCTCCCGAGCGGCAAAGCAGCCCCCACATCACAAAAGCATCCCCCAGTCTCAAAACCACAGGAAGGGAACATGGCCCTTGCATTAATGTCAGCACATCAGGAGGGAAGAAACGAAGATACAGGCCATGGAAGAGGGCCTGAAGGAATACTGTGCTCCATGGTGCATCTCGCTCTGTGCCCCAGGCTCCCAGAGCTTCCACTACCTCTCTGTAAAGCCCAAACACTCCCTTCTCACTAGGAGATGTTTTTCAGAAAGCTGGTCTTAAAGACACTGAAAACTAGAGAAACTACTGCTCTTGGCAGCTTCTTCCAACAGTTATTCATCCATGTGTTAAAAATGTATGTTTATCTTCTCATTTGAATTTGTCTAGCCTGATACAAATATTTATACTCTTCTTCCAAACAAGGCGACCTCTGATATGCACAGTTTTTTCTAACTGGTGTACACATTTTTTTAGAATCAAAGTGGAATTTGGCACACCATCCTCAGGCTGCAGAAGCACCTCCCTTGCTTGTGCTGGCAGGAAAAGAGCCTCCAGAGCAGCCCTGAGCCTGGGCAGCCAGAGAACAGGCAGGGTTCACTGGAGGAGGAGACACAAACACCCACCATTTCTGCATTCACTGTGATAACTTGTGATTGTTTTCCTGATGAGAAAGGCAAAAGCCAAATGAGGAGAAAAATCCTTGAAATTTATGTCAACAGCACAAACAAGCTGCACTGTTTTCCTGCTTCTCCCTTACTGGTTTCAAGGACCTTAAGATTTGCTGTTCTTCTCAGGGCTAAACCATCCCGTCCCAGAAAGGACAGAAGTAGCACTAGAGGTGTTTAATAAAAGAAGTATTTTGGTGGTTGTCCTAACTCTGAAGGTGAATGTCCCCAAGAGAAAAATCCACCTCTTTGCAATTACTCAGGAGCTCAGTCAAAAACTGGGGCTGGAGGCTTGTGAATGCTACTCCTGCTTGCAGGCAATACCAGAAACACCCAGAACAGATTTAAGTGAATTTCTAGCCCTCTACTGCTCTCCTGGACACCCAGCTCCCACTTTGTGCAGAACACATGAATAATGCCCTTTATGGAACATTTGGTGATAAGGACCTGACGGTATTTCCACAGACACCCAGCAGTAAGAAATGTATACACTGCGATTAGCAGAGTAATTCTCAGGGGTGTCTGACTGCCTACTTAACAGGAGATGTCCAAATAACTCAGAGCACCAAAGTGCCTTCTGATGAGAGGCAGTGTTATTACAGAAAGCCTGGACAAACTCCTCTGAACATAGGCCTCGTCCTCTGACTCTGGCTAAGAAATGCGGTGGGAAAGGCCGAGCCTTGGTCATGTGATTTTCTCTATTTTCCTTCAGAAACACTTTCACAGAGAAGTTCAAAACATTTTTAAAACATCCACAGTCTAGCTTCCCCTGGAAGGAGAATGACAGGGATGGATACTGCAGAATGCTCTTTCACAAAAGCAAAGCACGGTACTTCTGTTGCTGAGTATGACAAATATCACAACGGGATGACAAATGCAGATTTAGTTTCTGTAAAGAGTAAAAGGCAGCCTCCAACTACATGTCTAGGAGCAAACTTTGCCAGAGGTGGCTATGGTGACAGTTCAGCAAATGTGTGATAAATTAGCAAGTTAATCTTACTCTATGTATCAGTCACAAAGATTAACACAGACTTGACGTGTCTTTCTGGAGGGAAACTGAAAGATGGATGAGGCTGCCCAGCTTTTCCACCAGATATCTCAAAGCCTCTGTAGCCTTGTAACTTTTTTTTATTATTGGGAGGTAAACTCCCCTCCTGCACAATTCAGTCAAGGTAGTGACTGGAACCAAGACAGAAGATTCCAGAGCTACTGCTTTGCATTTTCAGCTGGTTCAATGACACCTTCAAAGAAACTCCATTACAGACACAGCCACATAATTCTCTTTTCTGGCCATCAGGAATCTGTGCTCCACAATATGAATTCCACGACCAATCACCCAGGCTGGATTCCCTTCTCATTTTAGTAACTCAAATAAACTTACAAATAAGAAACAATGCAGGAAATTTCAAATTTGACTTTTAACAGTCAAAAAAAGGTGGAACTGAAACCTTCTCAATGTACCATGTTATCTGTTCTATCACGTGACAGACCAGTATCCTCACATGAGCTTTTACAAACCAAGTGTTACTATTTAATCTCTCTTTAACATTCAGGTGAATGAAAGGATTCAGCTTTATTTTCACTCCTGGTAAACTAGCAGCTACAGGGTTTTGTTTTCTGTTTTTTTATGAAATTCACTTGAAGTTGGTTGAATTGAAACTAAGAGCTACAAGAGCCCTCATCTGAGATTCAGAGGCAAGGATAAGCTATAGGCCAAAGCCAAATTTTAAGAGCTATTACCGGAAGCCTCTAAAAATATATTTTCTTGACTGTCAGCTTTAGGTCAGGTTCAAAAATTACCTATTTTAGTGAGTTTAAAATGAACTCAATATGCAGCAAAGTTAACTTTTATAATAAAAGCCAGAGAACTGAAGAGACAATTCTATTTAACAGCATCCTTCTGATAAAATGTTTTATTTATCTTCTCAATTAAACGTACTTTAATCCCCATCACAACATTTTGAAACTGACATCATCTGAAAGTCTTCCACTTCCTTTATTTAGAAGGTAATTAGCAGTCAGGGCATCAGTGCAATCTCCCTCACACCAGGACAGCCCAGCTTTCAGGCCTGGCCACTATCACCTCCAAACTCCTGCCTATCTTTTGGCCACAGCAGCATGACAGAGCATAGACTACTCATCTGCGGGGTTTTGATTAACTTTTTACCAGCTGTTGTAAGTGAGATAACACCTAATGCAGCACTGAGTCTGCCAGAACAGAGTTTTCAGAGAAGTTCCAATGAGTTTAAATCAGTACAGCTTGCAGAGGTTTAAGGTTACGACTCTGATCATCACAGAATTTTAATTCTTTTGTCTTTTTTTAATCTGACAGCAGCATCTCAAACATGAGGTTTATTATTTTGTGAATGCACGACCTGTAAAGCAGAGTATAAACCAACCACCTTCAGCTTTAACCTTTCAGGAGTGCACTTCACTCAACAACCAATTCTAGCCAAGGTATTTTTTTCAAAACCAAGTAGGAAACCCACTAGGATTATAAATTCAAAGGTACAGTTTGTAACACTGACAAAGCAAACATTCTTCATTCCAGCACTATTGCAACGTAAGGACCATTTCAGCATTTCAGATGGAAGATAAGAAGTTCTGTACCCACCACAACTACTTGAAGACAGTAACAAGAAAATCCAAACTGTCTATGTTGAGTACTAGGCAAAGCAAATCTGTGGTCAGAATTCAATCCTAAGGTAAACAAGCCCTGAGGGAGCAGACAGTGCAAACAAGCTTTCTTATGTTAAAAAAAGGAAAGTTTCAAAGTTTGGTTACTGCTGACTGGCAGGTTACTGATGTTCATATTGCCACTAGCCCAGGAGAATTACCATGACTTAAAAATAAGCCTAAGTACCAAGACATCCAAAAATCACAACCAAAGAGGCAGATTTTCCAAAAATATTAAGAAACCCTTCCACAAAAAGGTTAACAAGTATTTTAAGTACTGAGCTCTTTTCAAAGGTTTTCTGACCACAAGCATCATACAGCTGTAGCATTCATTCTGCAACACAACCATCTTCAGAAGCACTATCCTGTTACCACCACAGGTTAAACTCGGGCAAAGGACATATTAAGCTCACTTCTCAAACTGAACAGAAGCAGACTGAGGAACTCACATTTCCACAAGTAAAAAAAATAAAATCTAACTTTATCGCTGGATCATCCCACCGATGGTCTGAAACGCAGCACAGCTAAATAAGAAGGACAAATCTCCAGTTACACCTAATGCCAAAACACTGAAGGAGTCAAGGAAACAGGATAACCAAACACAAACACTGAGAAGAGATACAATCCCCTTGGGCTTAGAGATGATGGGTTTTTAAATCTTTTACCATCTTGTTTTCAGCATTCTAACCCAGCTCATCAATTAATCACAAGTTGACACAGGATCCACCTTACAAATGCTACGTACACATTCTCTGCAGAGCAACTTCGTCCCCTACACCACAAACCAACCCCTCTGATTCTCAGCAGGGATGTTCTGAGAACTGAGCACTGCAGGAGTGCAGCCATTTTACCATGTGAGCATTCTAACACAAAATCCCAAATTCCTTCAGTAAAGCCGAGCGGAAGGGGGAGGTGCCATGCAATCTACAGAGAAACTGGGGTTAGTGTGCTGCACTGGAATTACTGCCATGCACAAGGGACCACAGAGAGGTTGCACCAGGAGAAAGCATTACAAAGTTCTTGCATCCACCAATGAACTTTGAAGCAGAGCATGAAAGAGTAAATGACTTTAGCAGGTTCAAAAACTCCATCTTGTTTTTTCCAAACCACTGTTTTTCCAGGAAGCTTAATTTAAATGGGATGGTGTCCCTAAACGTTCAAAGTTAATCCCTCATGTATGAAAAGATGGCACTTTTAATCCAACAGCACCTGGTTTTGAAAACTGCCTCATCTCACTGTACATTTGATGCCTAGCATTTGCTATCAAGAACCTTTTCTGTTATTAATAATTTTGTACTATTTTGGCCAAAATTGAAGTTTAAGGAAATGTGCTGCCCTTGATGATTTATCACTTCTAATAAACAGGTCTCGTACATTCATGGAAATTATATATTAGAAAGGAACAACATAAAATTTTTGTTCAAAGCAACCTGACAAGTGGGTTTTCAGGAGAAAATAACTAAATTCAGCAGAAGAAATTCTGAATAGAATATGGAATGTGTGTTTATTTTGTGTTTTAAAAATGAAGCTTGATGCAAGAAGTTGCATCAAAAAAAAAGCTGGATATGGTATTATTTCAAAAAACACACTGAAAGAGATGGAGACTATTAGGTTTAGGTCAAGTGAACAATGACAGTTTTTTAAATCTGGAACTGGAATTGCTGGTTCAATGATATATTTGAACCAAGACCACATATCCAGTTCAACCACCAGCCTATGGAAACACTGGTGTGTGGATATCTCGCTCCTGCAGGAATCTACTGTCAAATTCTGCCTTCTGCTGACTCATTCCTTGTGTTTTGCCAGTTTCTCTTTCTACCAAGGAAGTACAGCACTGCCATTTTAGTGCTGCATTTTGGCCAGCTCTGACAAGCAGCTTCAGGGATCTGAAGGCAGAACAAAGACCATCCAAAACACTGGATCTTGAGCACACTTAGTGTCAGGAAATGTCACTACAGACCCCCGGTGTGACCTGTCCGTGTGTAACACTGTGAGAAGGAGCACACTTTCCTAGGTAAGAAGATAAGCATGTGGGTACAGATTTGCCACCCTAACTGTGTTTTTAACCTGAGCAAGGTAATTTAAATGTTAAAGAATATGACTTGGAATAAAACTAGAGGGCGAAGTTTGGCACTTTAATATAAAACCTATGGATATAAGAGGAAGGCATTCAAACTCAACTCCAGATTGTCCTAATTTTATTTGACTTGGTTAATCAATTTTAAAGCACTTTTTACAATTTACATAATTTAAAGGAGCACACTGCATCCTATAAATATAAATTAACATTTTTAATAACTCAAGACATCACAACAAAGCCAAATTTTGAAAGAAATTTCATGTTTAGTTATCTGGATCAAGAAGTAACATACATGGGGAGGGAAAAAACAGCATTAACAAGAAAACACTGTTTAGTTCTAAACTAAGTTTGTGCTTCTACATCAAAAACACAACACTGAAGTGACAGGAACTCTTCAAAGAACTTGAAAAGATACATAACTGCTTTAGTCCCAAAACCAAAGTAGAGATTTATTTTTTCTTCTACATGTTATTTTTTTTTCAGTTCTATCAAATTAGCATTAACGGTAGAGGGACAAAAGTACAATATACTAACTTTACTGCAAATACGAATTCTGTTGTAGCAATTTGTTAACTTGGTTTGGCTTAAGTTGAAATGGTTTTCCTGCATGAAAAACAAGAGCATATCTTTTCAATGTATTTAATAATCAACACATTTGTTAGTACAAAGCAGATGGTGTTCAGCAAGAAGGCATTGGGTGATCATTTGAAAACACCATGCTTTTTTTTTTTTTTTTTAAACACTAAGCCACCCTGAAGAATTTTGTGAAGGCCAAATGGTCAAAGCTGGTGCATAGATGAAAACTGCACATCCATGATTTATGCATGGAACTATCCAGAACCTGGCAGGAGTTAACATACACCATTAGTTACCTGCATGCTGTCTCTGTGACACACCAAAACCAAATCATCTTTTACTAAACTTTGAAAATCTGGTCTTAGCTACAAATGAACACTTTACTTCACTCCATTAATTTAACAAAGGGCATTAATCCATCTTTCGATTTTTGGTTGAGGACTAAAAGTAAGAGTGACATATCATAATCCTGATAATTTTGTCCAAATCCTCAAAGCAATTATTATTTGTTTTCAAAATAGCAAAACAAATCTCATAAGTCTCAAAGTCTTTTTGTAATTATTAAATGTTAAATAAATAAATATCTTGAATGTATATTTATATTCACTACAGACTATTTTTTGAAGAAAATCTCCAAATTTAAAACTTTAGAAAGCTTTTTAAAATTGCTTTAGGCCTAGACCTAAAATAATTACATTTTAGAGCAAAAGATGGAGTTAGAGAGTCAGCCTCTGAATGCTCCTTAAAAATAGGTGCTTTAAATACAGGTTTAGAAATGAAACTAAAAAACATGTTTTCAGTCACACTGAAGAAAACATCTGCGAAGAAAAAAGGCCCTCATCCTTAAGATTGAAGAAAAAGATGGTAAGGAAAAAAAAAAAAAGCACCGTTTTCCCAAGTTGCCCAAATCACACACAGACACAGGAAGGTTACAAATGCCATTCATGAAAGAATGCACCACAAACATCAGCATTTATTCATTTTGAATTTTTTTTTTTAGCAAATGACAAAAGACTCAGCTCACTGGCTTCACTTTTGTTTACCTTTTGCTTACATTACACATTTAAACATTTGTCAAAACTTACTAAAGTTGTCTGCATTCATGCACAACTAGAAAACATCCTTAATTTATTTAAACCAGAAATGCATTACCAGAAATGTATTAACATTGTTCACTACTAAACAATAAAAAAAAAAAAGTTGAAATTATTAAAAAGGTTATCCTGGAACTGTTAACTTCACAGCAGACTTGAACTACTAATTGGCTCACATTTCAAATTGGAAAAAGCAAGATTCATGCTAGTGTTAGCGTACATCTCGCCCTAGCACTACTGAAGGATCATGGTTCACCTTGATCACAGATAAGAAAAGAAAAGTGCATACAGAAGTTTACAACAATTTTAAGGACAAAAAATGGTCCAATTGATGTGGTCCCAACAATTAACTCAAAAGTCTATGACAAATACGAGCTTCTGTGAGCTACTTACACTACTTAAGATTGAGTACGGATATACAGAAAGTTGAATTCATTTGAAATCTTCAAAAAATGTTCCTGTCAATCCTCAAATGGTGGCTGTTATAGCTTAAAATTTCTGTTAAATGCGTGCGTTGAATTACTTGTTATCCAAGCGTAGCAGCTGCTCCTTACCATTTATTGTTAGCGACCTTAACTGGCCATCTTCTTCAACTTCTACTCTCTCTTGTCCATTTTCAACAATCCTGCAGGACAAAAACACCATGAGCCATTTTAGAGCACTGCAGGCAGTTTTAAACACACACCAGACCCCAGGTTTAGATAACAAACTGTGAGGGAGCACCACCTGCTTAATGAAACTGTACTTGGCGAGCTTTGGTATTTGCACCCATCTGCATTTCCCCACTGCTTAGCCAGGAAAATTGCCTTCTGGAAGCTGGAATCCTCCAGGGTGTAGAGTTCACAGTTACAGCTGCCACCTCAGACATTGTCACAGTTGTGCTCACACTACACACTGTTATCTAGGCCTAAATGCCTTGATAGATCAACAGCTCAATCTTGACATTGCATTTAATCCCAACCCGTTTGTTAAATGTAAAATATCCTAGATCAAATCACAGTTTTGCACACAGGACAGTCTTTAATCCACTTTTAATTTGATCAGAGCAAGTAATTTGTAGACCTACTATACACCAACTTCATGACCAGCATGTATGTTACAAAATTCAAGTATCCCTGATTGAAAAGAGAGATTATTAAAGAGCTTTTGAGTTTCCAGATTTTTCTAGAATACACAGAAGAATATCATGATCACACCAGCATGTGATCCAGAGGCTGTTTTTAAGTGGTCAAGATGACAGGAGCTCTCCAAAACAACAGGTCACAGAAGAACCTTGCACTTACAAGTATGGGACACAAGTTAAACAAAAAAATTCATCCTCCCTTGCTTTTCCGTAATTTTTTATTAAGTATTGAAATTACATTTAACTACTTGTTCAGTACTCCTATAGTGATCATAGTATTTCATGTAGGTTATCTATAGCTAAGTAAAATTTGGCTTTCCCAAATGCAATGATTTCCCCATCACAAGCATGAAATGGAGAGAAAGTACACTGTGTACAGGACCTGAAAATTCACTTTCCAACAAACAGGCACATTTGTCTCCAAAGCAGGCTTCAGTCGCTTATTTCACTTGACAGAAGAAAATTACTAGAAAAACTTCACTCAAACACTACCTAGGAAAGCACACTAAGCAGATGTTAGGGAAAATTCTTTCATAATGCTTGCAAAACTAAGTCTTCCCAATTCCCAGTCAAAAGCTTCACAACCAGCAGATACAAAGCACACTTTCCTTCCAGAAGTTCAAGCTAACTGGGCAGACAGTAGTCAAGGACAATAATAAAAGGTGCAGCACTACACAGGAGGTTCTGAAGCCTAAAAGTGCTCCAGCTACAGCATTAACTCAACAATGCAAAGAAGAGACAAAGAACCCAATAAAATATTTCAAAATGTTTTTAAGCAGAGAAACTCAAGTAATATGATGAACACAAAGACAAAAGTAAAAAAAAATACATACATGTATTACTATATGTATATATGCAAAATTGCATATATATTTACATGCATGTAATTATAGGTAAGTCTCTACATCTAGTGTCATATAAATATATATCTATCACCTACCTCTTTGTAGTGATTCTTCTGCCATTAACTATTTTAGTTGAGGTTGATACTGATTTGAAGTTTCCCATCCCACTGCCACCAAAGGACGTTGAGGAGAACGATGAACTAAGGCCTCCATGTCCCAGGGAGCCAAACGAAGTAAAACCTTTTGAAAAAGAAGGCATTTGAATAAAAATGCAATTTTGTATGACGGTGGGATCCAAATTTATCATCCACTCAGACAACATCCTACTTTCAGGAAGCCCGCAGCTGACTACATCACACAGCATGAGTGACTAGATGGCAGTAAACACCAAGGTGAGAATAAAACCACAGCTCCATTCCCATCCATTTCTCTCCTATGGACCCACAGTTCAAGTTCCAAATGCACAGCATTGACCAAAAACCATCTGTCAACTTCTGCCCTGAAAAGGCATTCAAGCCTGTCAGTTGAACTCAACCTTCATCCATGCTCTGCACTCAGGGGAAAGCCAGCAACTCCAGTGAATCTGATAATCAGCTTTAGTGCAGATGTTGGGATGCCCTGAGCTGGCAGACAGAACAAGTCCCGGATCAGGAACATCCCAACCAATATTCAGATTCTCAACACTCAAACTGACTAAGTAGCACCATGGGGTTTAGGCACATTTTTTCAGGACTTGTAATAAAAGCCATCACACTCCTAAAAGCAAACAGAACAAAAGAATTCTAAAGCTATAAAGAAGCTGTAGCATCAAATTAAAGAAAACAGTTCTACTTCTTAAGAGATCTGTTCACTTTACGTGAACTTTCAAGTAGCCTAAGTACTCTAACTATGGCATTATTTACACTTACACCTTACAGAAAGCAGGTTAATTTAAAAAAAAAAAGCAGACTCAGAGTTTCCTAAATGGAGAAGCCAGCTTATTATATTGCAATCCTTTGTGAGCCAAAATCGCATTCTTTAATGTTATGGTATTTACCTGTGTCAAATGGAGAGAAACCACTTCCAAAAGCAGGGAATCCACCGAAGGCAGAGAAGAATGATCCACCACCCCCTCGGTTTCTGCTTCCCCTTGGACCCCGCCTGCCCCCGAAGAAATCCTCAAAAGGGTCTTCTACAAAACAAAAGGCAACATTTTAGAGGTCAATATTACTGAGTCATTCTGTATTTAATCATTAGGGATTCCTTATTGAAAAAAGGTAAGTTTTTTGTTACAGGTAAGATTCTTCCTTTGAAATATTTGAAGCAACTGAACTAAGACTCCTCCAAAGGTAATTCCTATGCTCTTTCTGGTCTGAATTCTGCTTGCTTCTGGACCTAAAAATAATTTTATATATAAAAAAATATTTTACCTGTTTAGCATTACAAACTAGTAAACCTGATGGAGAATACTGCATACTTGAACTTTCTAGTGTATTTCTATTCAAGATTATTGTGGTTTAGCATGATCTGAAAAGTAACTTCCAGATAGGTTGTATTAATTATTGAAATCTAAAAACAGCAGCGATGGATTGATGACTCATAATCCTAAAGCGTTCCAAGTGTTTAATTTAGCACTTGCCACATTAGATACTCCTAACATGTATTCTGAAGCACATTGAGCAGCAAACTATGGAGGTTTACACACACACTGTCCCAAAGAAGCATTCAGACTGCACCAAGCAAGAGGGAGAGGGCAAAAATAGAGAAAGGGGGTCATGGATAAAATGTTATTTCAAGTTCCACTGTTATGTCATTCAGAACAAGCTATTGTTCCATCCCCACCAGGAAGACAATAGTCTCTTTCCAAAAAGGGGAAAAAAAAGATTGGCAGGGGGAGGGGGAGGGGTCAGGACATGGGGTACAAACACCAGCACCTATACAAGCAATCTTTATTTACCAGAATTATCAAAAAACTGCTTTTTTCTAATTCTCTCAAGACAAAGAACAACAAAAAAAATTTGCAACCATAAACCAGAGTCAATTAACGTAATACTTGCATTATAACTAGAAAAGTTTAGGAACTACAACCTAAACTTCATCAATCACAAGTCTCTCAGAATTAGTGTTACAGAGTACACCAATGATTTTACCAAGTTTTGGAAGGAGACTCAACACTGAAAGCTCAGAATAAACTTTTAGTGAAAAATGCAAAACCTGGTGATAGGAGCAATAGAGGCATGAAAGCAAGGAAAGACTTGGGACTGCATGACTGTTCAGAACTACAACTGACAAAGAGAAGGTCAGAAATGCAGTATTTGTTCTACACCTGGTATCTTAACAAAAATCCAAGCTGATTTATGATAAATCACCAAGTTAATGCAATATGCATTATACATCATTAACTAATCAATATGATAAAAAGATGTAAGTTATCATCTGGTTTATGTGCAATTACTTAAATGTGAAATGGCACATTGTATTTATGCTGAACAAGGGCAGCTGCTAAAAAATAATCCTACTCCTCTCCTATAACCACTGCAGTTAGTGAGTAAAAACTACACAGGACCAAACTTTCATCTTACATATACTGGCAAGCAAGTGATAAGATTTTTTCTACCTCAGACACTTTCTGTTTTGTAGTTTCTTTTTTTTCTCCATGTAGAACAAGTTTTCCTCAATATAAAGATGACCTATTAGTACCTTTATAGAAGTTAACCAACACTCAACCATGGGAATAAGGGAATAAATTCCAAAACAAGCATTATGTCCATTTTTTTAAAAAGGTCGGTTTTGTCAGTCTAGCATATCAACCAGCAAGTACCACCAGTGCAGTTAATTGTTTTGTAGTCCAATTTATTCTCACAGGAATGACTCAGAGGCTAGTTATGAAGGTCATTCACTCACGTGTACAAATGATCTATATTATATTACTCCCACTGTTAAGCTTTCTATTTATAATCCAAATTTTCTCGTTACCTGGAGTTTGAATAGAAACAAAACAAGCTATCATGTAAGCTTTGAGTTTCTAATCTCCCAGAGTGTCTCAGCCTATTCTGCAAGTGAATCTCTCCTCCCCAGCACAACAGCTGCAGAAACAAAGTTATTTAAGGGAAGACCATGGACTCTCCTAGAGATCCCTGATATCAACCCAGCTTCTCAGTGGATTATTGCCACACCAGAGTCTAACCAAGACTTGGCCATGCCTTATCAGCCTGCACAGCAAAGGAAGAGGTCAGCACTTGGTATCAGCACGTGTTCAAAGGTCAGGTGATGGCTGTCAGCAGCCCTGGGAACAATCCCCCAGTGCTCTTCCTGTAATTCTCTCAAGCAGCACAGACCAATCACTCTTCCGCAGTGCACTGCAGAATGCTCAGCAAGATGGATTGTGCCGAGACAGGAAAAGGGGCAGGACTTGTCACACAAACCATTCCTTTACTAGTCTGACAGCCAAGTACAGCAAGCAAAAGAAAAAAAATACCAACAACATTGAGAGAAGGCAGCAGGAGGCTGTTGCATTATCATTTGTTGTATCTACCACCAAATGCACATTAATATCACAACCTCATAGCTACTCAGACCCTGTTTATGCTGTTACTCCCTAAATCAGGATGATTAATAGCACCACTCAGCAAAATAATAACATTTCAGCCCTGTAAGTCTATTTTAGCAGAACCTTTCCAGTCCTGATAACCTTTTCAGAAAGAAGGCCTTTTCCAAACAGTTCAAATGCAGGGTGTTGGGGTTTTTTTAATGATTCCTCTTATTATAGTCATTTTGGTACTTCCAGTCCATTTTTTACTGAATGTGAGCAGCATTTCAGATTAAGAAGAATAAAAGCAGCAAAAAGGGAAGAAAAAAAAAATCAAGGCCTTTCTAAAAAGGGGAAAACATTATATAAATACAACTTCCAAGTTTCAGAAAATCAAAATGTTAAACCGGTGATACTTAGGGGTATTACACTAAATACTGTTTGGAGATAAATTCAGTATATTATAATCTAAGTATTACCAGAAGCTTATGGGAGGACAGAGTATTAGATTCAGGTTCAATAAAAAGTTGGAGTAAACTTCTAATGCAGAATTTGTGGTGCTGTCAAAACAGCAAATATCAAGAGAGAACACAAGGTAAGAAACCTCAAGAAAGCCAGTGAGAAAGACTTCTTATATATCAACAACAGCAGATGAGACGAAACTTCTTGGAAAAGGGCAAATGTTTAAGCAAAGAACTCATGTTCTTTGTCCATTACCAAAACACCAGACAAAATGAAAGACTTCAGGACTCTTGCTGTTATTTGGTAGGAAGACTGAAGTTACAGAAGCCAAAAAGTTAATGTGGAGATTGGAACACAAAACCCTCAGCAACACAACAGACTGTATCCTAACAAACCTGAATGAAAATAATTGCACTAGAGGTAATGTTTCCAAGAAAATTTACTTTCTTTAGAAAAATCTTTGCTAATTCAAATGCAACAATTGTCTTGTTCCTCTGGGTAAAACATTAAACCTGCTCCCTGCAAACCATGGAATATTACCTTGCTTTTCTGTTGTCACAGAAAAAGAATTTCACCTCTAAACAGGTCAAATAACAACAACTACAATAATAAATATCTCACTGCAGTTCAAAATAAGCCAGGTCGTGATCTCTCTGCTCTGAGGACTCCCCCAGCTGTAACACAGAAACAGGATTTTCTCCCTTTCAGCTCATGGCAGAATACTACTTAAAAGATGTGATTGTTTTCCTTTCCTGCCTTGTGATCATGGAACGAAAAAACAAGTTGCACTAATTCACTGATCCAAAAGAAAACACTCAGCTGTTACTTTCTGTTGCACCCATGAGCTAATCTGATGCAGCACTGGAAAGACTGGTGTATCTGGAAAAAAATGTGAAGGGAAGCACCATACAACAGGGGAAGGGAGGAAAGGAGGTAAACCCCACAATTTGTAGCAGTCCACAATGCAGTTAAAACTCATGAAATTCATTACAGCAATCTAAGGCGTTAGCTGAAATGGCAGTCACTTCTACCAAGACCCCTTGTACCCTGGCTGTTGACTGGGGAACTAGATCAGGAACTGATATATTGAAAAGAGCATCTCCAGATGAAACCAAGTTCAGCCACCTCAATTCTCTGCTAGAGTTCACAGTGTGGCTGTAAAAGCAACTGTGCTGGTTGCAAGGCAGGCAGCAGCAGAAGTGCCCAAGGGTCAAAGGCAGCACAGAAAGATGCTTTCAGTCATAGAACAGAAGTGTTGAGCACATTCCACTGCAATGCCATCATTCACCTCCAAAAATCAAAGGTGTTGAGATAAATGGTGAGCTGTCAGCAAATGCTGATGTCAATAATCTTTTCAGGACAGTGTGTAAAGGGAATTCCCCTGTCCAAGCAGGGCCCCTGCTCGGACCCCACTCACTGAACCACCTCCCCAACCACTGAAGCTTCTTTCCTTTATTCTCTGCCACCAGAGCCTCATTACTGCCTCTGCCAAAACATGATACCTGAGCTGAGTACTCGTATTGCAGGTGTAGGAGGTCAGCACTCACTGCAACAGGATAATGGAGAAAGGATAAAGGAGACTGTCCAGCCCCTATGGAAGGGCATGGCCAAACCCAACAGCATCAAGCATTGCTGCAGGGTTGCAGTAAGCAAAGGCTGCCTGCCCCATGCTTCCTTTATATCAAAAGCATCCTGTAATGACTTTATACATCCTACCAGAAAAGTCTCAAATACAGGTCTGAATAATGTGTTTATGCAAAGGGCTACAGATATGAAACCTACAATATAATAGAATTCTTGGAGTACGTGTTTTCTATTCTGTATCTTATTTGAAAAAAGTTTCTAAGATGCAAATTTGCAGTAAACACACACACAACCTCATGCTACAGCTCTGGAGAGCACTCAGGCACTAAAAAACATACCACGAGAACTGGATGGGCCACAGAAACCTGTAAGCACTTCTGCATGCAAATATTTTCTTCCTTACAAAGTAAGCACTCTGTTGATGCCCCTTACTCAGAGGAGACACTAAGATATTGCAAGCACTATTGCTTCACCTGCCTAATGTTTCAGCATGGTCTTTTTAATTGCTCACTTAATTAGATGTCAAACAGATGTTTGCCCCACTCATTTAATAAATTACCAGCAGAAGCATTTGGAAGACCTCCAAATGATATATAGCAGAGATCTTGGGATTTGTTATTTTCTAGAAAAGGAGACCTAAAACATCACCTTCGAATGCCATCTATATGGCAATTACAAAGATGCTGGAGTACAGTAATCAGCATTTCATACTTATCAAATGAATGCTCAAATGTTCAGGCACACCTTAAAAATGGAGGAAACTTCCATTACCTCTGTATGACCTGCTGTCTTTAGGCTATGCTCAGCATTTGTGCTCTGACCCATTTAACCAGCTAGCTGACCAGGAAAACCAAATTGAACCACTTTCTTGGGGGCTAACAACCCCAACTGGACTGGGATTCCCAAAACAAACTCAGGTTAGTGTGCTATCAAACACTTTATCAATCTATCTAATGGGACATTAGACAAAGATTAAAGTTTTAAGACAGACATGAAAATTTGGAGCAAGGCCTCCTCCCTTCAGCAGGGGTAACTCTGTATTAGTTTGGCCATGGAGTCACCTATTCCTGTCTGAAAATGCTGTTTGGGTGAAACAATTCCTGGGTTTCAAAAACCATCTTCGAACCTATCAAGTTATTTCTGAAAAATCCATAGTGAGATCTGGACCATTCAATGGATAATTATGATCTGAGACTGGTGGTTATGAAATAAAACTGCACATTCATACCAAATCAATGAATGCACATGCAAATCTGTGAGCACTTCATAAACTGCACCAAAAGCTGCAAATTTACATCAACAAAAAGATTAATCACCAAAAAGACACTGCTGTTCAAGACAGCTTTAACAGAAAGCCACCTCCATTTTCAGTTTTAATAACCCATTTTACCAACAAATACATTTTGCATTAGAACACTTAATCAATTATCAGAAATTAATGTGAATTAAAACCATGATCTGATTCATGTGAATCTTCTGCCATAGCAAGACACCTTTCTGTACTTCAGACAAATAGTTTGATGAAGCTGTCCCGTTCAGGAAAAACATCCTAAAAAACATATCATGTAGAGCTTGCAATGATTACCACACATGAAATTTCCTCTCTTGTCAGGTTAAGACTCTTTTGCCTGGATAATAAAAGTAACTCACTGTACTTTTCCAGAACAGTCCTGCTTCTTTTTATGTAACCAATATTACAGTAGTCAATCTGAAGTAATTCTGTCCTTTGATGGAACCAAACTATATACCAGATAACTAGCTAGCTGACATTCTCTGTGATATTTCTATCTAACTAGCTGTATAAAAGTGTTAAGTTTAATTTTACCTTTCATTTCCAAGAGTATAGATTTTTAAATATCACATGAACCAGGTAACCAGAATTCTCAAGGGAAAAGTCCACAGAATCCCTATGAGTTGATATGCATTATGTGGTATTAAATTTAGATTAAAGAACACCGTGAATTCTACTTCACAATCTAAAAAAACATTTAAGACATTTATATATTACTACTCCAAATGTGCATTGAGAAAACTAAAATGTTTGGAACCACAGCAAAACTGTCAAGACTACAATCAATGTTTAAAGTGATCCCACAAACAGACTTCTCTTGGGACATCAAGGTGTAGAGGGAGCATCCACCACGAGCAATTTATCATGTCACATTAGTAACAGATTCTACCAGGGAGAAAAGCCTGGCTCCTTGTGGGATTCATTTAACTACAAACACAGGCACTTGAAGCAGTTTGAAATGCCCTGAACCATCCTGTCAAGCTTGTAGACACTGCTGCTGGAGGATACTGGTCTGCTGTAGGCCCTGCATTGTATTTCCTAGCCAATACACAAATTACTTGGGCATCATTGACACATCTGGAGACAGCTGAGATGGTTCAGGGTGTGTATGCAGCTTCAAGTCTAGAAAAAAATTAATTAACTCCTTCAGATAGATCAGTTGAGGTGTTTCATGATCTTGTTATACCAACTCCATCTTTCAAAGTAACTCCTCACTGAAAACACTTTCCAACATAGAATCCATTCTTGAAGTGAGAATCTGTAAAGCCCCTAAAACAAAGCCAGATCAGTTCTTTAACAGCCCAGAAACACAGCCCAGCCTACACCAAAACACTCAAATTTCTGTTCCTCAGCCTGAAACAGCAGTCTTTCGCCAATACACTTCCATTACCAGTGGTAACATAGGGATCCTTCCCTCTTGGGAACTGCTGAAGTATAGAAGAGGAAGGTCCTTGAAAAGTTTCCAAGTAAAATATAAACAAAACACAACATGGAACACAAACCAAATCAAAGCAAGCACCATATATAAATGGCGTAGGACACAGGTACACTGAAATGAGAAACCAATCCCTACATTAAGAGTAAACAGTGAGTTCCAATGTCAAAGAACAGTCAGAGAGCTGAAGGTGTTTGGGACAGACAACACCAGATCACCGGACAATAGCCCAAGGCAGTATTCTGCAATGCAAAGTGTAGTGCAGCATAGGAAGCACCAACTTTTCTTCCTGTTACAAGGATCACCATCCATCCGTTTGTCAGAGGCTAAAAACTACCCCTAGGAGAGCTCACCAGGAATACACACTCTGCTTTAACCATTTGTCACAAAAAGCAAGCCCACAAATCTCAAAGAGTGAGAGTTAACCATCTGTCATAGTCTAGTCTAGTCATAGATCAAGTCTAAAAAGTATTTGCCTTCATGCACCCCTAGTTTTACGAAGAATTTGAATAAAACAGTGAAAATAAACTGTGACTGTCTCCAGTGCAACACACAGCACATAACATTAACTTTGCTCCATTTGGAAGTGTTCAGAGCTGTCTCCATTATTTGAAAAGTCTAAAGGGACTCATCAGTTTAAAATCACCACAGAAGTCTTCATATATTCTCTTCTACAGATGAATAAAAATGCCTCTGTTTATAAAGAAAACTTTCTGTAACTGCAAGAGCAGTGCAGTATAGCTCAGTGGAGCTGAACAGATTCAGTTCATAGCATAATTTTTAGAACTTCTTCACATCCATAAATTTACAGGAATTATGCATATGAATGCTGCTCTTTACATACTCAATGACAATCAGGATATAGAGAGTCCCACCTGCATTCTGTGGGCTTCACTGCATGCCACTTCAAACTGTATAAAAAGTACGAATGTTTCAAAGTATTTATTCAATTTTATCTTTGATTCCACCAGTATACGTTTTCAGAAAACATGACCTCAGTCCCTATTTAGTTGCTTAGAATATCAATTATAACCTAAGTAGCTCCTTAAGACATTACTAGTTCCACGGAAAACTCATCAACAAGTTGAAAACTCCTCACTTTTAGAAGATAAATTCTCTTATTATTCAGGACAGAACTGTTCCACTAGTGCTTCAACACAGCAGAATCTACAAGGGCTGTGGTTCACCAATACAAATATTCATGCTACACACACAATTCTACTCCTTGCTTTTGGAATTATAAAATGCACTACATTCAGCTGAAAGTACACATATTTTTATGTTGTACTATCTTAAACATTCATGTGCGAAGACCATTGCAAATACTTTTTATAGAAATCTGTGAAAAAATCCTTTGGAGTCACAATTACCCATGTTAGAGAATGTCTTAAGCATCTTAAAGAAAAAAAAAAAAAGAGGTGTTCACTTTGAAGCCTTCTGACCAGAAAAATTTCAAGAGCTTATGCTCAAAATCCAGAGCTTAATAGAGGGTTTTAGAACTCTGGTCACTGACACTGCAACTATCCACATAAAGTAGAGAGGCAGCTTAGGAGCGATTAGTTTTCATTAATCAGAGTGCACGTAACACTGCTGACACTGCCGGAACCTTGGCAAGAAGCAGAGCCTGTGCTCAGTGCTCTTATCTTCAAGCTGACAATGACAGTGATCAATACATGAAGTAGATAACCTGCTTTTGAATAAATAAATAAATCTGGGTGTTAAGCAGGGTGAGAATGTCTCTCTAGGTCACTAGTGCAGAGCTATGTTGTTAAGCCCACTGGTGCCCAAGGCAAGATGTATCATTGCCTCTACAGGAGGGGCAACTGCAGCTGCAGTGTCCCAGGAAACGCTGGCAGCAGTGGCACTTCCATTTGATAAGCTGGACAGCTCTGTGCACTGTGCTGTACAGCCTTTCTTCTAAGGAACCCAAAAAGTAAGGCCTCAGCTCTCCTTAAGCCTATCATTTATTTAACAGCACAACTAAACTTCATGGCTTTAAGGTTAATCACGAATGCTGACATTTTCAGAGACAGCAAGTTATATTTTCTGCTAGTGCTGATGAAGTAAATACAATCAAAATCAAACAGAGCCTATGTCAGTCTCCCACTAGTAGCTAGAACATCTCACCTATATGATTTAGTATAATGATATTTGCCTGAGAACCAACTATTTTGTTTAATAGATCTTAAATCAAAAAATAAACAAAAGAACTGAACACTCTCTCCCAGCTCCTCCACACTAGCTTCCTACTCAACATCTTGCTCAGATTTGTCCAGGTTTTCTACCACTTCATCACAAAACAACTGAATTTGACAGGGACCTCTCATCCAGTCCAATCCCTTGCTGAAACAGGATCAACTGGAGTGGGATTTCCAGGACTACTCCAGGTGCCTTCCAACTATCTCCAAACATGAAGATTACACAACCTCTCTGGACAACCCGTTCCAACACTGTTACCTTCACAGTACAGTTGCGTTACCTAAGTTCAGGCAGAGACTCCTTGCTTCCATTTGTGGGCACTGCTTCTCGTGTCTCCACTCCCTTCCCAACCCACTGATGAGACTCCCACCCTGAGCCTCCTCTGTACTGAACAATTCCAGCAATTCTCTCAACCTGCTCTTCATGTGAGAGAAGCTCCAGTCCTGTAATTATCTTAGCAGCCTTTCACTGGACTCCATCCACTAGCTCTTTCACTGGGGAGCACAGAAGTGGACCCAGTACTCCAGATGTGTCCTAACCAGTGCTGAGATCACTCATCTAAACTGAAATCCTTGTCTAGTACTTCCTAAAATTCTTATTCTAGTGCAGACAGTGAAGAAGTTGTATCTACTCAGTTCAGAGCCCATTTCACTCATCATTATTTTGCTAGATGCTTTCTCCAACCTTTCCTTTCCTACTTTCAGCTGATTTCCCACTGGATTCAACTACCCAAGATCAGCTGCTTCTCTTCCACCAGATTCTTCCTCTAGCTACTCATCTAATTCATCAACTAGCATTCTACTGCATTCAACCTCTAGCCCTTCAACTCCTTTTCTAATCCTTCATTAGTCATCTAACAGCTGATGATCCTGAAATAGCAAACCAGAAGAAGATATAATTAAAATCTGAGCTGAATTATCCCTTAATGCTGCCAAAGATAATAAATTACTTTTAAAAATATTAAAACATTTACATACGTTATTACAGAGATAAATCAATATCTACATACTGAACAGGAAGAAAGCTTGGTTTTTCACATACAATTCTTGCAGTTTTCAGTATGGAACTTTCTCATAGTAAATACTGAACACAGGATCTGTTCTGGCTTTATAGGTCAGCATTTTGCTGAGTTGAACATAAGATTGCATAAGAATTCCAGCACCTTTGAAAAGACCTTCACTAGAGCAAGCAAAGTCACAAGTCAGAAGACCTTCAGAGGATAAAAAGATTACTTTGACAACTTTTATCACGTATTGCTTCCTTTAATGAGTGCTTCCTAAATGAAGAATCCAGGCTTCAAGAACTGTTTTATCTGAATCTTTAGGGGCTCTATACCCCAAGCAAACAAGTGACATGAATTTGGGACTGTCTCGATTATGTACACAACTGTTTTTATTCTGACAAAAGAAAATCAGTCCTGCTATGACACAAGTTCACACTGAGACTTATGGTGTAAGAGTTATAGTTAACGTGTCCAGTCCAGCTCTCACAGTTTTATTTCTGAATTTATTCATAGATCAAAAGAGAGAAATCCAACAGACTAAGTTAGCCTGCTCAAATTCTCAAGAGGAAATTCCAGTATGCATTTTATCTGTTAAATATTATTTCCTTCCCACTTAGAGACATTGCAGCCATCATTTTATGGTTTGGCAAACCAGGCTTCCAACAAAACATGAACTGGCAAGCCATATCTGTTCTGTACCATAAAATTAACCGAGAAACAGCTATGAAACAAAGATTTCAAATATACTACAAAATACCAGTTGTTTGCCTCATTTTCAGAGCTATTTCTAATACAACTACATTAGCTCCTTTTGTTCTGTAAGAGTAAAGTTTTAGCCACGCTTTAGATACACATAACTAAAACCAGGGAATTACTTACCAAAGAAGTCAAAAGAAAAGGGGTCCCTTCCACCAAAAAACTCCCTAAAGACGTCATCTGGGTTGCGGAATGTAAATCCAAAATCGAACGCATTATCGTGATGATTTCCACCTGCAAATAAAAAAAAAAGAAAAAAGTTAAATTTCAATTACCATCACATATTCTTACTAATAACGTTCAGGCCTATAGGGTACGTGAATAATCTAAAAACAGAAATGATTTCCAAAATTTCTCTGTCTTTCAGATATTATTCAACCTAAGTACACACATCACTTCATTACTTTTTATAATTGTTTCTCTGTTTTCAGATAACAGTAATACCTTTAAAAATAACTAGAAAAACTGTAAAACAATTTAAACTTCAATTTTCAAAAGACTGAATTTTAGGCCTTAGTACAGGCTTTTCCAGACTCCAAAAAGAAAGCTACAGAAAATAGAGAAAGCAAAGAACTGCTGGTTATCAACGTACCTCCACCTCCATTTATTAGGCCTTCTTTTCCGTATCTGTCATAGATGTCACGTTTTTTAGCTACAAGGAGAAGTTGTACATTGTGTCAGTAAATAGGTTCGCTGGTTTTGTGAAAAAATAAAAACACTTAACTGTATTCTCAGTTAAGTATCTTCTCAAAGCTAGCTTATTTAAGGAAGTTCTGGCATGTAACTGCTGAACATCTTTAACAAGAACTGCCAAAGCATTTTTGTTCAGCAAGAACAGGTACTGAACTTCAAGCTTACTACCATTAAGTTGTAGAAGGTTCCATCTTGATGTATCAGAAACTGTTTGGTGTAAGGACAAACTTCACATGGAAGTTTGCCTTTCAGAAGAATATGGCAGGCTTTTTCTTTGCACGGCTACCATGAAAAGCTTTAAGGCTGTGAAGGACCTCTGGACTTCAACCTGCTCCTCCTATACAAGTCGAACTGTGAGGTTGGTCACATCTTGCCTGAATAAGGCCATGATCGCATCAATTTCCAAGATAAGATTCTACAGGCTCTCTGGAGAACAGTTCCAGTGCTCAAGCATTCCCTTCCTTCTATCCCACTTGCAAACCTTGACCATTGCCTCTTTTCCTTTTATTGCACAAGACCGAGACCATTGTGGGAGAGTTATGAGGACGGAAGAAGAGTGTTTATATGAGTGACTGCAAAACCCCTAAAATTAATTGTAACCACTTCTGCTAGCTTAATAATGGAGAATGAAGTGATGTTACAAAATGCCATGGAAGGATGTGACTCAAACTGCCTGCTCTGTTATTTTAGAAGGCATGGAATGACTATTAATTTCACAGCAGACCAGCCTTACAGTATTCATGAGAAAGGGGAGAAAAATGAACTCTGCATTACTGCACTAGATCAGATGGCACTTTGGTACTGGAAGGAAACCTGAAGAGCTTACAGAGGCAGACGGTCAACTTACTTTGCTTGCATTGGTGTAGAAGTATCAGTCAAAAACTAATCAGAGTATTTGATTTTAGTCTCTTAATATTACCATGCTTTTCCCACTGGAATCTCTTCAGTGAAAGTGTTTTTAAAATTTAAACAGCATCACTGAAAGAACATGCAGTTACCTCAAACAGATGCTGGAAAGTAAAATACTTCTAACTGAAATTAAAATTTCATATAATGGTTATCATCTCAAATAATAGAAGCTTGCAATAGGTTCACAAGCAGACAAATCCCCAAAGCTTGATACATTATCTGTACTGCCTTTCTAGAAAGCAGTTTTTAAAGAAAGGAGGTTAACCTACCCATCAAGTTATGAAGAAGAAAGCAGGAAGGTAGATAAACTGTCATGGGCAGGAAAACAGCAAGGATGCCCTGAGGGCTCACAAAGACCAAAATTCATCTTGAAAAATGTTCCATTTTTGAAACCACAAGGTGTCCCACAAGAAAACTGTGTTCAATGATCACCCAATTTCAGTATTCTTTGCTTATGTAATCCGTTACAAAACTATTCTTCTGCCAAAAATCTGTCATCATTCAAGCCTGTAATGGTGTCAGAAAATTTCATTAAGTTTGCAGAACATTTGACTGCCTCTCAACCACTGGGCTCAGGATTCTGGTATCCCTGTTGCACAAATGATTGTTCAGACATCAGTAATTTAGGATTTGGTCTAGATCCAAAAACTGGCAGCACTTTTAGAAGATATTCTAAAATTCTAGCAGTGTACTGTTTCCAAAGAACTTAGAGATCTGTATAACAACCAGACCACTATCCTATTTTTATCCTGCTCAAAAAAATTAGCTTAAGAAGGATAAAGTAGTCTAAAAGACAAGTATACAATGAACTAATGATAAATTCTGTTTCTCCCCTATCAATTAAGTATCAAAACCAAGCAAAGAAACACGGTGTACAAGAGTGGAACTCACTAAATCAGGCTGAACTCTGAGAGGTAATCTAGATGTTGCTAGTGCTTTAAATATAGCTTTCCCATGCTCACTGTCTCAGGTGAAATCAAGGACACTTCAGAAATAGCATATAGACAGCTGCAGTCAATTACAGAGGAAAATAATCAAAGTAGCTCAAATCACTTTGTTATGATTCAGGCTGCTTTTGTCAGAACATTGGCAAAAGTTAATGATACTCTTCAAGCAAAAAGACAAGGGTGAACTGTAAACTGCATTCCTGCACTACATGGTTCAGGCTAAACACCTCTTTCAGAACAATTCAAAATAAACACTACCTTTAGTATCACAGCTGACTGAATTTACAGAACTCACCCAAATAATGTCCAGATTTTCAGCAAGGTTTACAGTATACTTGGGCTTTGTCAAGACTAGTTTACTGTTACAGAAACTAGAAGCATTAGGCCCAACAGTAGATACTTCAGAGTTGGTCTAGCCTGACTTCTATACGATAAACACAACAATACCCCTATACTGATGGTAACACTGGCCCCACCTGCTAAGATAAAAATAATCTTGGGATTCATAAAAGTCTGTACAGAAATTTCTGGCAGACACTAAATTTCAGTTTCCAGTGGTTTGATTACTCATCTAGGGAGATTCTGAAATTTTTGTTTCAAAATTTCTGCTTATTCTGTCTTATCTGCAAGCTTCTTTTTCTTTTGAAAACAAAGTAGTCAAGTTGGATGGTGAACCAAAATTACAATATCCCTTCAAAACATCACAGATCAACATTTTCAGTCTGATCCCCAGAACAGAGACAGGCAGCTCAAGAGCCCTTTTATAACACCTACCATCTGACAAAACTTCATAGGCCTCAGCTACTTGCTTAAATTGCCGTTCCGCCTCATCTTTATTGTCTGGATTTTTATCAGGGTGCCATTTTAGTGCCAGTTTACGGTACCTGAGTGGAAGGAAAACAAAGGATATTTTACTCTGAAATAACGGAATATGCTATACAGATAAACACAATGTTTCAAACAAGTTGTCAGGGATTAAATTACTCAGAATTCCTGGCGCTTTGGATTTTGCATCTAGACTGGTATCAACAGATTCTGCAGGTACACAAAGAACCACCTACTTAAATATGCTTTAAATTAGAAAGTAGGTTTAGGGTTTTCTACTTATTCTGAAATTATTCCTGTGCATTTTTGATGATCAAAATCTGCCACACCTAAGCAAAACATTCCAAAATATCTCTGCTACGGGCTTCTCCTTAGAGCTCTGTAATTACTCAGTATTAGAACCAAGAGAAGCATCAAGAAGGATCCGGTAAGTTAAAAGCTGATAAAGCTGCAAGAACACCCTGTGACATGCTAACACCAATGCCTTCTTTAACAGCTACACCTCCACACAATTCCTATCCCCAAATGAAACATTTTAGGCAAAGTATTCGTAACTACCTACTTAGAGAGGCAAAGCTAAGATTGCACTTAGGTTGATGTGTTTTGCAATCATCCCAAGATCACAGTTCAAACTTTTGAGTTGATTAAGTAGCATGTGTGGGAATTTGCAGAAGAACACGGGAGGACAACAAAGTGTGACTCCAGAAACCATGTAATTGTATGTGTCCCTTAAAATCCGTAACACCTACAGCAGTGACACTCACGCTTTTTTGATATCCTCTGCTGAGGCATGCTTCTGCACTCCCAGAACTTCATAGTAATCCACCATGTTTCACCAGTTGTCTCGGTAACAACAGTCGAGTTCTTCAAGTCCTGTAACAACAACAACTTGTAAATGAAGCTTCTCCAGTACTGTTACTCCATAAAAGTCAGGTAGGAGCCTGGTATTGCCTTGACTGAAGAAGGACAAAGCTCAGATGTGTCAAACCCCAAAAAATAAAACCACTTTAGGTCAAGAGATCAAACAGGTATTTTAATTTTTATGTTCTTTAATCCCACTGAAGCACAGTACACAAACACACAGATAAATAGCAGTTCCTGAAACAGATAAGACTGATAAGCTAAATTTAATCAGTATTTTAAGAAGGGTATCTGGATCACTGTTTTGATGTAGATATTAATAACCCTGATTGTAGAAGTTCACTTAATGTTATCTATGACACCTGTCATGTCTTAAGCACATACGGGCATAAACAAAGGGACCCATCTTTCACATCTGTCCTTCAGAACATCACTTCCAGTGAGATACTCTCTTCAGAAAAGCAATATATGTGCAGGTCTTGGAAATCTAAAACTCACCTGTTGAGTCCAATGAGCCTTTCTGGTACTCAGATTTTGACAAAAAACGTGCATGTTGCCAAAGCTACTGAATACCATTTGCATCCTTTATGTTTACCAAGAGAACCAAGAGTTTACCAACACAGCCAGGCAAGATTGTTCCCACTGCAAGGTAACCAGCCAACCCAAGTGCAGAGGCATCCAGTGTTTCTTAGTATAAAAGAACAGTTCCCACAAGAGTCCTAAGAAACCTAGAAGTTAAAAAGCAATTTAAATACTGACAGTTTCTTGTCAACATTAAAGAATAACTACAACGAACAGTTACACTGACCATTACTCCAACTAAATGACCACTAAGATGAAAGAACCTTTCTAAGAGGTTTCAAGAATGTTTTGTGTCTTCATGAAATGCTGCCCTTCTCTCCACCACTGTGAAAATTCTCCAGTCTGGCTAAACTTCCAATCCCCTTTCCATTCTACCACTGCTGGTTTGCTTCAAGTTTTATGAACAAGGAAACAGTGACCTTTTCCAGTAGTTATCAACTTGTTGCAGGGAAAGTCACCCAAACACACTCAGAACATAACAATACAGCAATGTAATCAGTCACATTTTCTTATCTTGTGCATCAAGAACAAAAATTCATTGAAATAACCTTTCCCTCCTCAAGTCGTTCAGTGTTTTTCATTTTAGCCCACGCAAAGTCTCAGTTTCCCTTTCTTTCATATAAATGCTGAAAGAACCAAGTATGATGTAGCCTATGTAGCCTAGTGAAATATTCTGAAATTAATCTATTGTACTACTTTTACATGTATCTTTCAACGTCTTGGGATATAAACATTAAAGAAAGACCTCCTTTTAAAATAAATTGGTACATCTTCTAAATATGTTCCTGCTGTACATTAAAGCTTAATTAACTTTAATTATGATTTGTGGTTACACACACATTTCCTCAAATGGCAAAACCAGTTTAAGAGATACCCTGCCATGCTTCCTCCCCTCTCCAAACCACTTACAGAAGCAAATGTATTGGAGTACCCATGTGTTTAAAACTTGGGTGGTTTTAGCAATCTTACTTAACCATACAGTCCCACAAACACAAAACTAAAGTGTAGCAGGTAAACAGCCCTTTGCCCTTTGAAGAAATCTCCACATCAAAAAAAAACCATAAGCGTATAGTTAATGCTGTGACCAACACCAGAGGAAGTTGGGAGACGTGCATTAAAATTAACACTAAGAATGCCAATAATAATATACTAATGGCAGGGCTCATTAAGTAAACATACAAGTTACCAAAAATACCCCAAGATATTTGCTATCAGCTGGCCTCTCTAGTTTTGCTGTTTTCCACACAACAATTAGAATGGCTCTGTGAACACAGAGGTGAGGAGCAAAGTCAGTAAGGGTTAAGTCTGTCATCAAATCCCATAGCCAGCCTTACAAGAAATAGCATGTATGGAACGTGTAGTTTACAAAAAGAAATCAGGAGGGAATCCAGTATGAGTCAAGCTTAAGGCTAGAGGTCAGAGTCCCTCCTAACAAGAGACACCAGCCTAAAACTAGTGAGCAAACAGCAAGAAGCCACAGGACAGGAGCACATACTGTAACACTAAGTGTTCTTTCCATATTCTCCTCTTCTTAAATACAAGACTTTCATTAGTTCTCCTGTCCATTCCGGTACCTATCTCAGAGGGAAAATTTAAAACTCAAGCTTCTAACTAGAAAAGGCATGTAGGAAAAGCAACTTAGATGTAAAAAAATAAATCACATCTTTTCCTAAAGAACTTGGTGCACAAAGGTAGTCATATTGATTTCAAGACATATTTCTTTAAAAACTTTCCTGTTTGTTTAAAAGCAATGCTGCAGAGCTCTTAAGTTCTGACTCAATACAAACACCAATATATCCCAGATAACAGAAGCCTGAAACTGGGACAAAAAAAACAATGCTGAAGCAACATGACCACCTCTTTACAGATGGCTCTGACCCTAAAAAGCAACTCCTTCAAGATAGAGAAATTATTCATTTCAAAAAAATGTCTGGGGATTGCATATTCTGTCTTTAGTGAGAGTATTATTGCTCAGTTTTTACTTGCCACTAATAGAGTCTGGAATTAAGATAAGCCAGAAACTTTCTAAAGAAAACAAATTCTTAATATTCGCCTTTCCCTAACTGAAGTGTCACCAAAGTCAGGTGACAGCAAGAATTCATCTCTGATATACTGTTATTTTTATCCACTAGTTATAAAGCATAAACTGTATTGCTGAAATTTTAGTTGTCATACAAACTTCTTTCTTGTACGTAAAAAGGTTTTACAAATATTTACAAGAACAAAATTCATCTGCAGCTTTTCTGGTCTAGCTTAAGAAAAAAAATGTCAGCTAATATTTAGCCCCTCAACAGCCAGTAAGATTGACCAAAAAACACCCAACACACTACCCTCCCCCCAAAAAATCCAACAACACTCACAAACTAGGAAAGACCTCTATCAGCAATCTTTTCAGGACAGAATTATTTCAAATATTCACTCAAGGAATGAGCCACCATCAGCTTATAATAAGAGAACATGGATGACCATTGACTTAGAAGATGGCCAATTAAAAAAAAGAAACCAGTACTTTTAAGGCTAGTAGGAATCTGCATGGTGAAAATGCCTAGATGTTCCAAAGATGCAAAGCAGATACCTCCCTGCAAGAAACCGCTCAACTGTCCTAAACAAAATGACATGACAAAAATCTTCTCCAAACACCCAATCTGTCAAACAATTTGTCTCCAAATGTGCGAGCAAGGCTCATTAATGAGGCACTTGAGAGTTTTTTCTAAAGCCAGGAGGAAGGCAGCCCACATTAGCTGATTTCCTGCCTCCATCCACAGAAAATCTTCAAAATCTCAGAAGAAAAGATGAGCAAAAAAAACCCCAGCTGAAAGGAGATGTTTCACGGCATTCATGTTTGCTCGCAAAAATCTGTAGTTCCTTGTGCTGAGAACTGCACCATGTTCACAGTGTGCTATCAGCTACTCCAACTCCTTCTTTGGGGCATGAAAATCAAACAGGCAAATGTTTATGCGAACCCAAGGTTTCCATAGTTTATAGATTTCTCAGTCATCACAGGTGAAGGCAGCTCTGTTCTGGCTTAGGGAGGCACTGGCCCTGAACTACTGACTCAAGGCAAGTGACAGGGCCACATGACCAGGCTCAGGCCCTCCTCGCACAGCTCAGCCCAGCACTCAGCCAGAGGTTCCCAAGACCAGACTCAAAAGCTCTTTTTACAGCACAGTCCTCAGCTACATAAAAAGCATGAGAAGTACTACAGAAGACAGATGTGAAGAGAGCGTTAAACTTTTATAAGATCAGATGACAGAGAAAACCAAGTAATCAGATAAACAACCAGCACCCCTAACTAAATACGGAAAGAACAAAAGCATCCAAACAAGAAATTCTTAGACCAGCCAGGAGGGAATTCAGACAGCAAAGGGCATGCAACCTTTGCAGTCAGCTTAGGCAGAAAAAGTTATCTATTTCTGGCCATGAAGCAACAGGCAGCACGGACAGTCCTGAAAGATGCCAGAATAGCTCGAGCTTAGTGACTACAGCAGTCACCTGGAGAGCGGGATGGAGTTCCAAACTCCTGGTTCACACAGTTCACAAAGCAGGCAGTCATCAACACCCTCTGCAAGTCCCACAGCCATCCTGTTCCTGGCACCTGCCTGCTTTCCATGGCCTCACCTAAAGGACTGCATCCTGCTGGCAACTCCCAAGGATCAAACACCCTGCTCTGAATCCCAGTTCGCTTTGACTGAACTCAAAGATTCACTGGGCTAGAGCTGTGTGAAGGCTAACACAAAAATTCCCACAGTTCACCAGAAAATTTTTCAGGGAGTAAGAATGTTAAGGAACAAATAAAGTTACTTATGAGTGCAAGAACGCAGAGCAAGAAAACGTGTATAAGTTTTGTGATTAATTAACCTGACAAATACATTTAAACAAGGCACCAGCATTAATTTTTTCCTGCCACTTATACATGCACAGTGCAGTGCAGACTAAGGTACATTAAAGACTTCAATACTTTAAACTTCCACTTACCTAAGCTTAGAAAAGTTGTCACAGTTTAACTTCACAGGCACCTGAAATTTATTGTTTCATGGAAAAATGTCAATTTACCATATAATTAAAATTAATAAAATGTACTTAAATAGCCATGTTTATACTCATTATTTTAATACTCCCTCAGCATCCCCAGGAGATGAATCTAATAAAATGAACATTCCAAAAAGCTTAGTTTAATCTCATGTTTACAGCAAACATCCTGCTTGTATGTCAGACAGCCGAGTGGATCTGAATACAGTTATTATACCAGTTCATACAGGGAGAAGGCAGCTGGGCTGACTGCTTTACCTTGCAGTTCATGTTCCATTGTAGAAAAGCCAGCAGCAACAAAACTACAGCACAGCTAAACAAGAGACACGTGTACAAGACACCCTCACCCCTTAAGGCAAGAAGTTACAAAGAACCCTGTCCACTCCACCCCAAGGGCAGCAAGACACAGCTCTGGCTACAGGACTGGGTCTGTATTGCTGCCTGGCACATGGAAAGCCTGTAGAAGGCAACAAGTAAGAAACCATTAAAAAATAGTGAACCAACCAAAAATGGAAACAGAAGAAATCCAAAATCTTTATCTGTGAAAGAAATGTAAACTGGCTAACAAAAACCAGGAAAGGATGTTGATCAGTGAACAGGCCACCCTGACTCCCTTGGCTGAGACTCTCCTGCTTATCCAGCTGATCTCTGATAAAGGGGAACGTATTCATGATCTTTCCTTAAAGCAAAGGAGCATTTTTCCAAAACACGACAACTCAGGTGTCCAAATTTGGAATTGTGTCACAAATATCTGGAACACTGTCATGCTTCTAAAACTAACCATAAAAGGTTATTTTATACAAAGTAAAATTCGTATCTTATTTTTAAAAATATATGATCTGTGTATGATTAAGCAATTAAAGACAGTAAAAGCCTCAACTGAAAGATAAGGCCCAGAAAGTTTTAGACAAATAATCACATGATCTTTTAGGCAAAGAAAATAGCTTAAAGTTTCTACACATTTCCCCTGAAGTATTAGTATTTTTGGAGTAATGATGACTTTATCCAAGTCAAAAAAAAAAAAAAAAAAAGAAAAAAAAAGAAAAAAGTTTCATTGAGGCAAACAGCAAGTTCTTTTCAGAGTACTGACAGGCTATCATAGACTCAGACTACTTTTTAAGACAGAAAAAAATCTGTAATCAGAAAAATTAAAGTTTTAATAAAAACTGGCTGCAACGTAGCTATGAATGGCTTCAGACTTATTATGTGGCCTTTAAAATCCTAGTTAAATACTGAGTCCTCACTAATATCAGTGGGATTTCTGTATTTACACAGAATAAATAGAAAACAAAACCTACAATTAGTAACTGTAGGAGTGAAATGCATATGCATGAATTATTTCTTCCCTAGCAGTTAAATAAATAAAGCAGAATGATTTCATTAAGTTTAAAGTAAGAAAAATCTAACATCCATTCAAATGTATTTCATTTAAAAGAAAATATAATTTAAACCTACTAATACCCTCAAGTACAGTTTTATTTTAAATCTGTCTTGAAAGAAACAATCGTCATATGCAAGATCCAACAAGTTTTGACAAAGCTACATAATTTCTCACTAAGCCTTCCACTGCTTAAATAAGACAAAGGAAAAGCTTTGACAGAAAATGTTTTCAGGACACAGCTGACGAGGTTCTTTACAAATGCTATTAGAGAAATGGAGCACTTCCTATTTAAGGAGCGCAACGCTTAAACATAAACCTCGTACAGGCAAGTTGAAAATCACAGCAATGAATTCCCTTCGAAGCATCAGTGCACGTTTGAGAAGCAGTAGCTGCGCTCCGGGAAGTGTGGAAGCGCAGCGCTGGCTCGGCCGAGCGGCACCTCCTGCACAGCCCGCGGCACCGCAGCGGCCCCGCTCGCACGGGTGGCTGCGCCCGGCGCCCGACCCGCGCTGACATTTCCGTCGATTCCAGGCCACGACTGCGACGCCTTTGGACTGGGAACAACGCAATCACCGCCCTCGTCCCACGCAACCTCAGCTCACAGAGCTCACTGCGCCACTGAGCTCGGCACAGATGCAAAACAAACCAAAAACCTGGGATTTACCTACTCAGGTCAGTCCCTGTACTGCTAGGAACTCCTACATCCTACGTAAAATGATGATGATTTAACGTAAGTTGTTCCCTCTCCCCACATACATTCCAAAACTTCTAATGGATGAAAGAAAGAAAGAAATGTATTTATCTATTAAAAATCAGGAGCAAAACACATTAGCCCTCTAAAATTTCAGAGTTGCACAAAAGTAATGCCCTGCATGCCTCCTCCCCAAGCCCAGCCAAGATAAATGGGCAAACTGCATCAGTCCGGGAAGGACAGAGCAAATACCCGAGAGAGAAGCTGTTTGGGTAAGAATCTGCTGAAGTTTGAAAGCACAAGTACTAAAAAGACAAGTCTGATGGAGAACAAGGGGAACTCTGGAGTTTACAGACAGAGAAATTATTATTAGTATTGCAGTCTAAACAGTGCTGCCAATAAAAGTAGCAATTCAAATTTCTCCTCCAGTAGAGATTATTTAAGAAAATTTAATAGTAATTTAACTTTCACTTTCAACACACTCATATTCTCCACTGAGAAGTCAGCACAGGAGCCAAGGAGAGAACACAAAGTTAGACCAGTGTTGTGCAGTAGTTAAAATGTTGGTTGTTTGAAATAAAAAAAAAAGGTAATCACAGAGACAAGATCTGTAAATACATCTACTCATTGGTCCAAACAAATCTTCTTTGACAACATAATCCATCAAACTAAATGGTATTTTAACTACCGGGCTCTTGATCACCAGCTGAACACAAAATCCCTGACTGGAGTACAAGGATCTACAAAGAGTAAACAAAAATTAAGGTCAGCAGGCAGTAGTGACTGAAACCTCTGCTACAGGAGTGGAGAGGCAGAGCCTTGCTCCATTCCAGTTGTTCCCTATATGTCAACACCTTGTTCTTATCATTTTTTGACACTTTATAGCCTAAAAACTCTTGGGTTTGATCACTGACTACACAATGTCACAAGCCTGACCATTTGCACATTAGCGCTGTTATAAACTTAGCTGTCATGTTCCTGTGCCCAAAGAAGTAGCAGTTTATTATTGCCACAATTTAAAACAGATTTGTTCAGTATTTTGAATCATTTCTAACACCTTTGTTAGCACGGCTTAAGGCTGCAGCTCATGTGTTCAGCAGCTAAGGAGAGCTCCGACAGCAACACAACGTGAAGTGTTGGTGCGAACAGGAACGCCCCGGGTCACAAACCCGGCCCAGTGCCCCCTCCGAAGAGCAGCAAACAGCAAGGGTGTTCCTTACCTGGCAGTGTCAACTTTCAACTCGGCCCGGAACCTGGCAACAGCGAGCTTAAAACACCCGACCTCTGCCGACCTCACCCACAACAAACCTCCCTCCTGCTCCTAACGCGAGCAATAAACGCTGAGCAGAACGTAACCAAACTGCTTCCATCGGGGGAGAAAAACAGCGCGCTTGGCTTAGAATCATCAAGGGTGGAAAAAGCCTCTGGGATCATCCGGCCCAACCATCCCCCCCCAACGCTGCCACTGTGCCCCTGAACCGCTGATCCTCAACACCCAGCGCCACATCCAGGCGCTTCTTAAACACTTCCAAGGATGGCCGTTCCACCACCTCCCTCGGCGACCTATTCCAATGCCTGACCACCCGTAATGGGAAACATTTTTTTATATTATCTAATCTGAATTTCCCTTGTATCATCTTAGGGCCATCTCCTCTGGTCCTCTCACTGTAGGCAAGGCAGGAGTCCGGTCCGCAGCTCATTACGAGCTCCTTCCAGAGCTGTACGGAGAACGGAGAAAAGGAGGGCACAATAACGCTCACAAGCCGCCAAGGCACTGCCCTGCGATCAAGAGCACTTTAGGGACAAGGTCTGTTTAACGACCCTGTGCTCGCCCTCACCTACTGGAAAGTGCCTCCACTGTGAGCAAGGAATGAAAATCCGAAATTTTTTTCTCCCTTGCGGCAGTGCGAGCTGGGACCGAGAGCCCCGGGATCTGCCCCGCTCCGAGTCCCGGGGGGAGGCGCAGGCAGCCGCTCCCTC
>VZTZ01049782.1:95745-218239 GCA_013400955.1 Drymodes brunneopygia
GACGCGGTGATCTTAGAGGTCTTTTCCAACCTAACTGACGATGTGATTTTGTGAAGCAATGCCCAGGTGTGCAGCTGAAGGGAAAGGAAAAGGGAAAAGAAAAAGAATAATGTTAAGAAACGTTTTTTGAATAGGTGAGTTCGGCTGCTAGAAGTGAGATGACAAAACTTCTTCCCCTTTTGTGCCTTTACTCTCAAAAGCTGTGGGTGCCAAGAGGGTGGACCAGGCTCTGCTCGGTGCCCAGCAACAGGAGATGAGGCAATGGGCAGAGACCGATGCACAGAAATTTCCACCTGAACACGAGGAAGAGCTTCTTTACTGTGCAGTGACCGTGCACTGGAACAGATTGCCCAGAGAAGCTGTGGTCAGGGGGTCATTTGGTCCAGCTTCCCTGCTCAAGTAGGGTCATCCCAGAGCACCCCCGCACTCTTCCAGCCTGAGCCATTCTGGGATTCTCTGAGGGGAAATGCAAAAAGTGATGCCTGGGTGTGGTGCTCTAGGAAAAGGTGAAAAAAAACAACAAACAATTTTAAGAAACACTCTTTGAATAGGTGAGTTTGGCTGCTAGAGGTGAGATGACAAAATTTCTTCTCCATTGTGTGTTTTACTTGTAGTCTCAAAAATTGTAACCCTGGCACACAATTCCTTTGAGGCCTTTCCTTTCCCTGCATGTAGCACCTGAACAGAGCCCTGTGCTGGGTGAATGTACTGGAGCATCCTTTGGGTTACATTCAGGTGTGTGGTTTTCTGAGTGCCATGACTGAGAGCAAAGTATAGGGCAGCAAAGTTATTACTCTGTTTTTAAAATGTGGACTTTACCCATGCTTTAAATTTCTGTAAAATTATATTTCTTGCCCCTTATTTAAAAAGTGGAGGCAGTAATTTATAGATCACCAAAGTGAAGTTAGAGAGTTTCCACACCTCAAATGTGTGCTTCCCAAACAAAGTCAATTAAAAGGTTACTCATTATTTAGGAAGTGTTTGTGTGGGAGTGGGGTCAGTTCAAAAAGACAAAAAGCAGCTTGGAATAAAGCAGAGGAAAACCTAAAACAAATCAGCAGGACAAGTAGTAGGAAAACCCTAAGTATAGGCTTGGTGCTTTGGGGAAATGCAACCTTCAAAAGAAATATTGTTGATTATTGATGCTAAGCTGTGGTCGTGGAAACAATTCTGCAAAATTAGAACAAAGACACACCTCACTGCATTATTAGTTTCTCATTAGCAAGTAGCTGTGAAGCCCAAGTTGTTGTTTCACTTGGGAAGAAAAACCCCAAGAATTAGTAGGTTAGACTGGCTCTTCCTGATGGGTGAGGTTCAGACCTCAGAGGATTTGCAGCCTGGCAAGGGCAAAGGCAGGTCAGTACTGTGTGGTGTGGGAGGAGACCATATAAAATTTTGATTTAATCCTTTAAACGTGTCTTGATGTGGAAATAAAGGTTTTTTCCTCAACCTTTCATAACCAATTACAGGGGAGAAAAAAGCATGGAGAGTCCTAAACCCTGAGCTGCAGTAAAGAAGACAGAAGTTGCACGAGGCAGTTTCTTTGCTGTAATAGTTTAAAGAGCAGATTTTGTATTTACAGTTAAGGTATGATGGATGCCAACCATAAAACTTTCTGTTTATCCAAGCAAACAGAACATGATTCCATATGGAATATTATTCCTTCAGATATAGGAATAATATCTGGGAAGGCTTAGAGACCAATTTTGCATCTGGAGAAAGGAAGGTCTGAGAAGGTAAAGTGCCTGCTCATAGCTGAGAGCAGGGCAAGCTGCACGAGATGAAGTTTGGCATTTTCTACAGCAAAACACTGAGAATGTAAATAAATGTTTCCTAACAAAGTTATAGATGGAAACAAAAAAGTGTGTAATTATTTTTTAAAAATCCAGAATATGTTTTAATTGGTTTATGCTCATCTTTGAAGAAGAAATGAAGACATTTCCCAAGACTGCAGAATGGGCAGTTTGCAGAGCCATCAATTACAAATATCATTTATTAGGGCACCTCTTTTTTTTAAACGTATGATATTTGATAGCTCAGATTAACTCTAACACTGAACAATAACAAGAATTCTTTACTTTTTTAGAAGTTTGCTCGTATTGCGCACATGATATTTAATTTTCTATTCTCTGTTACAGGGTCCCCCCGTGACCTGACCCAGCTTCTGCAGAGCTGCTTGCATGGATCTCCCCAGGGCCCCAGTTCTGAGGTTTCCCCCCTCACACTTGTGAGCACCAGGTTTGCTCAGCTCTGATACTGCACCCTGCAGAAGCCAATCTCACCATCGCTGCAGGAGGCAGCTCGGGCTGGCACAGAGTGCCACACAACCTCCATAGCTTTGGTGACACTTGGGAACAATGGGACAGAGGTAACAGCGGAAGAATTCCTATTTATATTTCAGTCTTAGGAGCAGGGGAAGTAAATTCCAGAAACTCCAGGCTCAGACTGGCTCTAACCCAGCATCCATCAGACTGCTCCTACCAAAGGAAGAAGTTTCTACCTTGAACCTGTGGTTCTGGCTCCCCTTCGTGGTGGTAAATGACCTTGGTAAATGACCACACATTCCACCTGAAGTTGTCTTGACATGGCTGATCTTGAAGAGATCAGTGCCTGTCTCTCCTCCTCCCCTCAGGAGGAAGTTCTAGACTGCAGTGAGATCTCCCCTCAGTCTCCTCCAGGCTGAACAGACCAAGTGACCTCAGCTGCTCCTCATAAACCTTCTCCTCTAGAACCTCCACCACCTCTGTAGACCTCCTCTGAACACTCTCTAGATCCTTGTATTGTGGCACCCAAAGCTGCCCCCAGCACTTGGGGTGAGGCTGCCCCAGCCCAGAGCAGAGTGGGACAATCCTCTCCCTTGCCCAGCTGGTGATGCTGTGCCTGATGTCCCCAGCACACATGGGGCCCTCCTGGCTGCCAGGGCACTGCTGGCTCACATTCCAAAGGTATTTGCAAAAGTATGAAGTCAAAGTGTCCTATGTTTTTATGGCTTGCTGCTTGCAGCAGAAGCCTGGAGTACTGTGTTAAGGGGCACTAAATCTGATGCTGCTGGCAGAGCATCAACATTCCAATAACAAAAGAAGGTCTGGTGGGTCTGTTAGAGCTGGTATCAAAGATCCAGGCTGATATCCAAGTGCTGAGTCATTAAGTCAGAATAAACGCTGCTATCAAAGAATCTTAATTGTTTAATAACTTTCAACTCTCCCCTGGGAACACAAGGGAAAGGCCTGGTCACTTCACCTAACTTCAGCTGCCTCAAACATCCAGTCTGAGGCTATTTACTGTGGAGAGAGAGGAGGAGAGGGCACCTCCAGGGCAGAATTCATTCCACCCTCTTTGGAGATGTGTTTCAGTAAAGGAGGAACCAGAGCTCTGTCCTGGTGCTGCCTTTTCTCCCTAAGTGCCTCGACAGCCACCTCATAGATGCCTGAAGTTAAGTGAGATGAAATCAGGCCTAACTGGTAGCTATAACCTAATGATGGAAATAATGTGGCAGCATTCCAGGAGGTATTAGCAATTCACATAGTTCCCAGATTCTTTTTTTAAACCATCTTTTATGATTTATGGAGGTCAATTATGTAAAGCCCATCAGAACACAAGAAATGCTTAAAAATGTTGCATTAGAGAGACATTAATATTAGTCCTCCTGAGGTGGTAATGGCTGTAGCCTTCCCGGCCTGCTGCTCTACCCTGCTGCTTAATGCATCCAGTTTTTCTATTTACAGATTTACAGATTCTATTTTTGGTGTTAACAAAGAATATGAGCATATGTATCAAAGACTGTTCTCACGTCATCTAATTACAGTACTGCTGGCAAAGTAATTCTGGAAAGTGCCACTTAATTAAATATAAGCATTAACTTTTTGCTGATAGCTTATCAGAAACAATTAGACCTGAAATATGGGCAATACACCTAGTGTTTAAAACTTTCAGTAGAAGCATTAAAAGCACAAAATAACCCATTTTCACTTGCATTCTCCAGTGTTTTCCTGCCAAGCACAACCTTGGTTTTCATCAGTACAGTGTGTCTTAGGTAATCTAGAGGCTGCAAGTTTATCTGGATTCCTCTTTGCGAGCAAAAGCCTGAGCCAAGTGGATGCTTTTGAAAGTAGTTAAACCACTTCAGCATAGTTGATGTTTTTGCCAAATCCTCCTAAAATATCAGAGGCTTTCTGCTGATCATTTGGGGTCTGCACACGACAACGCAGGAACTACTGTGGGCAGTCAGATGATCTCCCAGCTTATGCCAAGTGCTTATTTTTTGCAAGGACAGCTTGATCAGCATTTATGTTCATTAACTTGATCAGGGATATGCTTTTTTATCCATGTGACAATGCTAAGTATATATATGTAATTTTCATTAATAGCCAGATAAAACTACCAGCTAATTATACCTTAAAATAGCTCTGCAGAACTTTGAGCTCTGCTGCTCTTTGCCTGAAAGTGAAGAGGGGAAAAACAGTAAGCAAAACTGTAATGAAAATAATTATTCTTAAGTAAAGATACAAAGGCTAGAAGAAAACAATTCCTTCAGAAGGTTTGTTTTGACAACATACAGCAAAACTACATAGCAACTGAGGAGAGATGCTTTTCCCAGGTCTAACATTTGGGCAAGCAGCAGTAGCAGGAGGATCTGAAATAACACCATTTGGTGAGTGCCTGTTTCTTTCTTCAGCAATCAAGAACTATGTGTAACTATAAACAAAGAATAAAATAGAAATAATGCAAAACTACTTTTCAGTTAAATGTTGCACAGAATGAACAAACAGCTGCTCTGGGAATGCAGAAAAGAATGATGTTAAATATAGTAGGAAATTTGAGCACGCTGCTCCTATAAATACATGAAGCAACTTTGCACACAGAATGTATGATTCTGCAGAGCTGTGGACAGGGAAGCTTAGTCCCAGACAGGAGAGCAACTATTCTGGCAATAAATGTAGCAACGATATAACCATCACACAAGAAAAGCTCATCCCTTGATAGTGTGAAATCAAGCAGCAGGACATCTGTGCCTGCCTTTATGTCCCATTTTTCACCAGTCAGAATTCCCATGTTTCTCCTGTTTGACTGTGCTTTGGGATTCTGGGCTATTTGACCTTCAGAAGGCAGTAAAAATGCAGGAGTTTGCACTAGAGGTTGCACTTCTTGAGCATCTGATACTGTTGGTGGCAGAAGCAAATATACATTTAGATGATTTAACATTAGTCCTACGGTTTTTACATCGATGTTTAGCCGTCCTATCTATCAAAAACTGTGAAAATAATTCAGAGCTCCATTTTTACCAAGTCTGTTATTTTGCATTGATAATAGATTTGCAAAATCCTTGGAAAGTCAAAGCAGCACTGGAAGTTGAAAAAGCAAAGCCACAAAGCCTTAAATCCAACCCTATGTCATAAGTGCCGCTGATTAACAACCACAGGAGCCTGACAAGGAAGAGATTTACTGTCACCTACTTGGTCCCCAATCACATCAAAGTCCACAAAAGGTATTTTGAAGATGCTGCTGGGTTCACTAACAAGCAAGGCAGAGAGAAAGATGATGAAGATTTTGGAGGCTGTCAGGAGGAAAGGCTGAGAGAGCCAATGCTGTTCAGCCCAGAGAAGGCTGAGATTCCTTAATACTGCTCAGTGACAGGACAAGAGACAATGGGCACAAACTGGAGTACAAGAAATGTGTTTAAACCTGATTAAAAATGTTTTATTGTGAAGTTAACTGAACAATGACAACAGGTTGCACAGAGAAATTGTGATTCTTCGTCCAAGAATTCAGAACCCCACAGGCGAAGGTCTTGAGCAACCTGCTGTAGGTGACCCTGCTTTGAGCAGGGCATTGGAGTAGGTCTTCAGACATTCCTCCTGACTTCAGCCATTCTGTGTTCTCTGTAATGGACTCAACTTGTGCAACTTCATAATCACTGTTTGCCTTGTCTCTCTACACACATCAGAAATTTAATGATTTCCAGACTACCACGTACATACTGAAAAACAGGCAAGATATATGGGCATTTGTATTTTATTATTACAAATTATGAAATGTCCTGCAAAAGGTGTTTATTGTAGTTTTATGTTTACCACATTTTTTGTAGCAGGTAAGCTGAAGCATACATGCTGCTGTTTCTAAGTATTCAAAAATAAATATGCACAATAACTAACTTTATAAATAGTAAAGTAGAACTAGAAGTGTATTTAGCAATGAAAATAATAAATAAGCAAAGGGAAGCAGGTAAGTCTAATTATCAAAGGAGATAAAAACTAAATTGCACCTTCAAAGGGGCCCACACATGCTAAAATTCCAGAAGCAGCTGAAGAAGACATTTTTGTATGTGTTTGCTGACAGAGTAGCATTCCTCACTGTGAATTACAGCTTCTCAGAGTTCTATCCATGGAGTTTTATTCTTTCCAAAGATTCTGACGAAGTTTTTACAAAGCAGAGCAAGTGCATTGCTTGAAAGACACCCTGAAACAAAGGTAAGCCTCAGAGCTGCGGCATCCTTGGCAGAGTGGGAAATCCCAGCTCGAAAGCTGAAGGTACGAACTATCCCCAAGCAGCAGAACCATAGACAGGAATGTTTGAGATGGAAAAGACCTCAGTGATGACTGAGTCCAGCCGTTAACCCAGCACTGCCAAGCCCACCACTGAACCACATCCTTCAGTGCCACATCTCCAGGAATTTCAAACCCCTCCAGGGACGGTGACTCCATCACTGCCGTGGGTGGCCAGTTCCAACAGTACTAACTTCAGGAACAACAAGCAGTTAATATTAGATTCCTTTAGAACCTATTCAGTACTATCAGTCTTTAACAAGAGAATACCCAGTTTACTGCAAAAAAATGAAAAGAGTGTTTCTGAGGAGTTTCAAGAAAACTCAAATTATTTTATTCACAAAAGCAGAAGTCAATAAAAATATAGATATCCTGATCAGTTTTACAGACCATGTTAATTTCTTCTCTCCTTCACTGACAGGCAAAAGCATCATGAAAAAAAGTAACAAGCATTTACATCACAAACCATTATTAACAAAGATTCATGTATATGAGCAAATATCACAGGTCCAACAAACATTCCTCTTTTGTTTCCTTTTTTTCTGTGCTGTACTGTTTTTCAGTGGGGATAAGAGTATGTGCTGTCTCACTGGCATTAAACTAATAGTTTTGGCAGAAACTGAAATGTATGAACTCACTGCACTCCAATTGTTTTCTCAGAATTCCAAACCCCTTTAAAGAATTAAATTAGGATGTTTGTGCTATATTACTCAAGTGATGCCAAAAAACAGTGTCAACATTGCTACTAATAGCATCGGGAAGCTCTTTTATTATTATTATTATTATTATGGAGCACCTCCCCAAAAAATACCTGAAGATATCCTCCTTATTAAAATCAAATTTCTGCTAGCTCAGTGCTTACACGTGAAACTAGAGGAAAATCTTTCCTCTTCTGCAGATGTACAGATGTTCCCTAGAAATCAGTTTTATGAAATTTTTATGAGTCTGGCTTTCAGGACCATGACGGAAGACAACAGAGATTAAGGACAAGGCCAATTACTCCTGGCTTGGTTTGCTGTGCTTTATTTTTTTTAATCCACCTAACAGGACTAAACCCCCATCTGGGAAAACTCTTATTGAAATAAAGAGATGCAAGTGCTTATTTTATTTACTTATTCCACTTTTAATGACTTTGAACTCTGTAGAGATGAACAATTGAACTCTTCCATCATACAGACCTTGACAAAAATGTTTGTAGAACAGATTACAAAATAACAAACCCAAACTTACTTGAAAACAAAAGCCAATCAGAAAATGCTTGTTTTTTCAAAAAGCAAGTACTGAACTAGGAGAATGAAACACTGTAGTACAGAAACTTACTTTAAGGAAGGGTTGTTTTGTACAGAAAAAAACCTCAAACTCTTAATTACCACCTCTATAATTCTGATGATCAAATCTACAATATTTCAGGTTGCTTGCACGCCGAGTGCTCCTACCTCTGCCTACCCAAACTTGGGGAGCATCACACCTGGGGGACAGTTTGCTCTTCTTTTAAAATCCCAAAAATCCATTTTCATATAGAAACAATTCTTGCTATATAGGTGCAATGAGAGATCATTTTGACTCCCCCTGCTCCTCAGGACATGACTGTTACCTCTCACACCTTTATCTCCTGTTCCTTAAAATATCCAGCAACAGCTCATTGAAAAGCAGGAACTCATGCTTCATCCTGCCTCTCTGAAAACAGCTGGCAGAGCTGGAAGCACTGGTGCCAAAGGAAAGCCCCACTCTCCTCTCACTGCAGCCTGGATTCTGAAGGTGGTGAAGCTGCCCAGACCTCCAGCCTGTGCCCAGGGAAATCGGGGCTACAACTGCCCTGCTGCCCTGCCTGTGCCAGTGTCACACTTCGCGTACAGGATACACCAACATCACCGAGTGCTGCAGAATGAAGAGATAAAACACCAGAGTACTGCCAGCAAACTCGAGTTCTCTCCTGCAGGTTTCTGCAGCTCTGTGATTCCTGCAATTACAGCTCTGTGCAAGTCACACTCCCCCCCAGCCTGCTCTCCCTGTGGCACCCGCTGCTCTCCTGGCCACAGACAGCAATAGTGGGCACTGGCTCCTTTTCAAAAGCACAAAGTAGATGTTACCAGTCACCAGTACTTGGCATGACTCCAACACAATCTTCAAAATACAAATATTTAATAGAAAAATTTAATTTAATTTTACAAAATACAGATACAACACTACCCAATGTAGCAAAATAATGGAATTGAAAAATAATTTCAAAATATTTAAAGCATCGGTTCTAAAATAAATAATGCTATCTAAAAGAAGTGTTCAGGTTTTGCAATTAGGAGGAGGCAGTTTCACTATTACTGATCTCTTTTTCAACTTCTTTACAAGTTTCATAATTTATGTAGAAAAATATACAAGGAAAGAATTTGGGATAAAGAATAGGTTGAGTATGTAACATTTAACATAAATAAGAAGCCTAAAGCAAAACCAAAAAGAAAACCAATAATTTTATTTCTGTACATCAAGACTACAAATAGTATTTTAACACTTCATTTATTACCCAAATTAAGAAATTATACATTTTTATATGGTTACTAGTAAACATTTTAAAACCACTCAGTTTCCCCACATTTAAAAGGATATTGCTGGTTACTGCTTATTAAATAGGAAATCCAGCAGAGTTTCCAGTAACAGCAAAATATTTTTTTGCATAAGAGATGAATACAAATTTGATTGTAATTTTTGATGATTTAAAATATAAAAGTAAAGTTCAGAGGGATGGACTTATGAATCTTACAGTCTGAACTCTAATTCCTTTTTTAAACTCACTGCAGTTTGCATACGAAACCCCACGTTGTGCCTACTACTAGAGGATCAGCTCCTTCCATATGAGAGCAATTTTTTCCCATGTATCAAATTATATTAAGCAGCATATTGCCACTTACTTTTCTCAGCAGAAATACTGCAGGGAAATGGATATAAAAACTGTTTCATCACCAAAAGAAGTTAATTTGATTCGTGTCTACAGCACAGATATGGTATTTAAGATGGAAAGAAATGATAGGAAAAAGGAATGTGAACACCACAGGCTTCAAATACAAAAGATAAAGCCTGATAACTTTGGTTCAAATAACTTTAATAATTATTACATGTATATTTTTCCAAAGTGATGGTTTCTGTATGTACTGTGTATGCAATAGGAGACTGATTCATTTAAAACCAATCAACCAATCAACAAACCTGTACAGGCACAAAAGACAGAAACAGAGCAGAGAAAACCTGGAAAATCACATCCATTCAGAACAGTGTCCAAGAGATAATGATGCAGCAAAGGTTGAACTTAAAATAATGCAAATCCTATTTCTTCAAGGTGTTTCAGAAAGCACAAATAGAATATTACACCCATTTTATCTCAGTGCCTACCATCTTGAGGGAAGACAGTATGAAACAAAATCAGTTGTGCAACAACTATCACAGAATCATAGTCTAGGCTGAGTTGGAAGGGATACATTAGGATCATCCAGTCCAACTCCTGGTCCTGCACAGGACACCCCAAGAGTCACTAAAAGTGTCTGAGAGCATTGTTCAAACACTTCTTGAACTCTGACAGACTTGGTGCTGCGACCACTTCCCTGGGGAGCCTCTTCCAGAGCCCAACCACCCTCTGGGTGAAAAACCATTTCGCAATACCCAACGTAAACCTTCCCCAATCCAGTTCCATGCTGTTCCCTCAGCTCCTGTCACCGGTCACCACAGAGCAGAGATCAGAGCCTCTCTTCCCCACACAAGGAGTTGTAACTGCAGTGAGGTCTCTCCTCAGACTCCCCTTCTCCAAGCTGAACAGACCAAGTGCCCTCATATGGCTTCCTCTCCAGGCCCTTCACCACCCCCGTGGCCTCCTCTAGATGCTCTCTAATGGCTCAATGTCTTCTTTATACTGTGGCACCCAAAACTGCCCCCAGCACTCGAGGTGAGGCCACTCCAGTGCAGAGCAGAGCAGGACAATCCCCTCCCTTTGTCTGGCTGGCGATGCTGGGCCTGATGCCCCCCAGGACACACCTGGCCCCTCCTGGCTGCCAGGGCACTGCTGGCTTGTGTTCAACTTGCCATCAATCAGGACCTCCAGGTCCTTTTCCACAGCTGCTCTCCAGCATCTCATTCCCCAGTCTGTTCACACAGCCAGGGTTGCCCTGTTCCAGGTGCAGAATCTGGCACTTGCCCTGGTTGAACTTCATATGGTTGGTGATTGCCCATCTCTCTATGATTTGTAAACAACTCTACAATGTAAGTTAAGATGTTAGGTTGTCAGTAATGAGCATTTCCATCCTCTCAGTTCTGGGATATCTGCTAACATCTGCTTGCCTTCCATCTAAAAGATTAATTACAAGATGTTAGCCCTATCTCATCCCAATGCACCGCACAGTATACAACTTTATTGCCAGTTTGCAAAATTATTTATGTTTGAACAGCACAAAGCCAAAGCTTCATCTTTGGTTAATTTCACTGAGATGTCACTGTTCTTTAAATGTGCTCTTTCTTCACATAAACACAGAAATCAGCCACGCTGCACACAGCATTCATTGGAGTCATAAAGCAGTGTCAACGCAATATTCAGTAATGGAAGCTAACTAAGAAATTGTGTTTAGAAATGAAACCTATTCGAGGGTATCTGGTAAGACACAAGAGCTGCAGAAATGTAGAGAGAATTCCCTTAAAACTGCTTGGGTACGGATGCTGCTTATAGAGTAGGCACTGGTTCGTTCTTCTGCAGATCATCCAAATAAGCATCAGTTGGACTCAGCTGAGCTCAAATCCAGCAGCACATTCAATGGCATAGAGGAGTTTGCTTCGCATCAGGTTCTCGTCGTAAAACTCAGGAAGCTTCAGCAAGTTCATGCAGGTACTGGCAGTAGGCAGCCTGTCTAAATCAGATCCTCCGTTGTGAATGCAAAATGCAGGATACAACTCCTGGGAAATGCAACCAAAACAAAAAACAACCGCCTATCAAAGAAACGTACACAAGCCAAAACCTACCCTGCAGCAGCTGCACATTTCTATGAAGTAAATCACTAGATGAAAGCCTGTCACAATGACACTCAAATGGTATTTCTTTCATTCTTGGTAGCACCAAAGCCACTCTTGAATTGTGTAGTGTCTCCCTCTGCCTTGTCCCAACAAGATCCACAAATATGCAACACACAAAGCAATTTATGTGATACTAAGGAAAAGACAATGATTTGTTATCGTTCATACAGTCTATCATACAAATTTACAATGCTACAAAAACATAATATCAATGTGCATAGTGAGTCTGGAATGATATAAGCTTGTCAAACCCTGATCATTCTTCTGATGTGGTAACTACTGATCTGAAGAACACACTTTAAGGACATTCTGTATGTAATATTTAATTGTTTTAATAATATCCCATTGATCTTCTTCCAAAAAAGAGTATAGAGAACAATATATTTATTTGTTACCTCCAAAGCACTGCTTTTGCTGCCAAGACAGTATTAATTTTATCAAATGCTTGCCGGAGGTTAAAAAGTTGATTTCAGAAACTGGAAAAAAATTCCAGCTCCAAAGGCAAAAGGTCAATGAGATTCTAAGCTAAATTATTGTTCAAATGGAGGCCTTAAAAGTATTTCACAGCTAAAATGCTGCATTTTTAGTGTTCCTTTCAAAATGCTAATTGAATTCCCCTACTCTAGCTTTAAAAATGGAAAAATGGAGTTCTAAATTGAAATGTCATGCCAAGGGCACCATTTGTTGCATAATTAAATACTGTACAGCGGGAAACTGCAATAGTTTGGAAGGGAAAAGTATCATCAATTTATTATGTGACCTGATTGGAACTTAACAATTTTCAACCACACTTTAATGATTCTTTTTGTCCGTAACAATCACATTTATTAAACTTATTAAACTTTAATTAGCTTTAGTAAATGTTATTGTGAACCTGACTCTGGCAATGAAAGTTTAAAATTTTTAAATGATGCAAAGCTAGACTATGTTATGTATGAGCTAGGACCATCAAGATATTACCTAATCTTAAATCAACATGCACTAACTTGAAGAAAAAGTACTGGTCCCACAATAGAAAGCATATACAAAAAATTTCAGAGTGAGAACCATAAATTGTGTTTCTCTCAGAAAATTCAGCACACACACTAGAAGTGCAAATGAATTTTGAAGATTGATTGTTGTTCCTGTCTCCCATCAACATAAACATGTTCTCATGGTTACTTGGCTGCTAATACTCAGCACTCCTGTGGCATCACACTCTGCACCTTCAAAGCTCCGAACAACACCCTGTCATGGGCTACCAAGACATTCCTGCTGCTGACAACACCAGTCACCCACTGCCTTTTCTGGCAGACACTTCCTGGCAAGCCCCTGGTTTGGAGGCAGATCCCTGTTAACAGGTCCTGCTGCAGCCACCCTGTGGCACTGCCAAGATCCCACTCAGAGCTGCCCAGCAGAGCGGCTCCAACGCCCTTCCAGCTCTCTTCCTCTGCCAACACTGCTGCAAGTGGCTGAGCATGCAACCTTGTACAGTGAAGTCATCTTTTAACTTACTGCTTTCATGCTGAAAAAGTGGTGACTAATTTGCTTCTGTTTTTTCCTAGCCACGTATGTTACAGGCAGCTTGTGGCCCATCTCCCAAGTGAACACAAACTTCAGCTTTCCACATTTAGCTTCTTTCTAACGTGTCACTGTCAGCCTTAACATTTTCAGACTTCTGATTCACTTCCTCCATCTCTTCAAATGTCACACTGGCTACCTCAAAGCTGGGTACCTACATCAGCATTTCCTCTTCTCCCCTTGTAATTGAAGAGGATGACAACAAATGGGAACTTCTCCTTACTTGGTTTCCCCAGTTGTTTCCCAATTCTCCCTTCTTCATGTGACTGATGTGCACTGTCCTATCCTGGTCTCATCCCAGAGTTTTACAACTGCTCTTCCTGTAAAATCCTATTTATTGCTAGAATACTGTGAGAATCACAAGGACTTGGGGAGTTTCAGAGAAATGCCTGGAGACTCTTAAATAAGGAATCACATCAATGAATTGATGAATACCCGAGACAGGATTCATGTGATTCAACAGTCATGTCCATTGTCTCCATATCCAAATCTATGGCCACTCTTTACTGTTAAAGGGGATCTGGTTAGCATGTTCTGGAAGTCTAAGATAATGACTCATTTCATCCTGAAGTTGACACATGGAACAGTCAGACCAGTTACCAACTGAAAGTGCCAGTTCCAATCCTAGGTGTCTATAAAAGGAGTGTAGCTGAGCTATAGATTACATATATTGAGGATAGAGGATCTTGCCCATCCACATGGTAACACCACCACACAGCACTGAATGTTCCCACATTTTAGAGGAAATAATGTGATGGCTGGTTCTTCGCCAAAATTTTGCAGTCCATTGAAATTCATGGGTAGAACAACCCCAGAATTTAGTTTCAAAATGTCTTCACCTTGCCTTGGCCTCTTTAGTTTTATCAGCAGTACAGCAAATTTTTCTTCATACAGCTTCCCTGTAAACAGCAATCTGGAGACTACAGCTAAATATTTTGCTGCTAAAGGTGAGCTATAAACAGATAAATGGGAATTAGAAGAAAAGAAAATACATATCCTGCCTCCAATGGTTAATTTAAGAGACTCAAATTTAATAGCTGCTTTTATATCCTAAATTCCCTTTTGCCTGACTTAGAAGACACTAGGCTTAACTCAACCTGTTGCTTGAAACTGGTAGCAATTCTGCTTCTGCACAGTAACATGAAATGGCAGCAAGGACCTTCCATCATATGCAGCAAGTGCTCTAATCAGTGATTTGTAGGCTTATCAAATTTCACAGTTAAAATAGAAAGCAACAGAACACAACATTATATATTTTAAAACTGTACTTATTATACATGCAAATGCAAACATTGAAGCTGTTTCTGTAGTCATGGATGAGTATTCTCGAATTGTAGATTCCTAGACAAGAAAAACTTGGATCAACACCTGCAGCATCTCTAAAAGCTTGCCAGGAAGTCAGAGGACATACCTTAAACCCGAGAAGAGGTGGTCGAGAGCAGCTCGTTACAAATTTGAGTAGTTTGCGTTTCTCTTCATCAGTGAAGCTTTCTACAACTCTCCAAAATATTTTAATTACAGGATGGTCTGCTGTGTAGCCACCTACAGTGAGATTCAAATGATGTACAGCTAGAATACAGTTTTATGTAAGAAATAAATTCTTCAGAGAACCTAGCATCAATCTTAAAGTCTGGGGAAAATATAATAATGAGCAGGCTTGTATTGCTAACTTCCAGTACCCACAGATCTCTGATCACTGCAATGGCAGTTTAATTGCCTACCTATGGTTACTACATCCCTCAGCTTCTTAAATGCAGTTTTTGTCACTGAATCCTATTTTAAACTAATTTTATTTAGTTTGGCATTTAGCTAAATTTATTATTTAGCTAATTATTATCGAATTATTGCCTTTCACTCCAAGAGTGTGCAAAATCTGCAAGGCCCAGGATGTTACTGAATGGATCCACTTACCCTGAGGTAAGCCCAGATGTGAACTGATGACATGGTAGCTACTTTTCGATTACATTCATGATGAATGCAGGGGATAAATGAAGTAAGATATTGCATTTTTGCCATGTGAGAAATGCAAGGTCTCTCTCTTCAGACTGACTGATAAATGGTAAGTATCTGAATGGGGTAGTAGAAACTACCTATCCCAAAGTCATTTGCAGACTTATTTTCAGATCAACCAGACACAATCATTGACCAACATTAATTTAGAAAAGAAACACCCTTGAATTATATGGCTATAAACTTGCATTTAAGTATGTGAATAAATAAACTGCGTATCTCTACTTCCCAGCATTTATAAAACTGGGTTGTAATTTTAGCCAATTTTCTGAAATTTAGGCCCATCTACCACAATTGGCCAAAGGTAACAAGAATGACCCTGCAACTTTTTCTTAAAAGGTAGGATAAAAAGCAAGTTTATTTATTCCCAAGTCAGTCATAACAGGTTTTTTTACTTAAGCAAAATATTCTTACCTGAATAATTTGTGAAAGATTTAAGGTCATCCAAACTGATAGGAACTTGTGCACCAGAAGTCAGAACCTAACGGCAAAGGGAATTAGAGGGTTACATTACAGGCAGAAATCAGCAATTACTTCTGTTTAGAGCAGTGGCTTTGTGCAGCTTCAGCAGAAGTACCTGTATTTCCTGCTGATCAAACATGCGGAGCCACTCGAGGTTGACAACGTTGGCCAGCCCCTGGCGGAAGGCCAGGCAGTGCTGGCGGATCTGCTTGTTCAGCCGGTAATCTGCCACCAGGTGGATGTACGCGATGCGGTTGGCGCTGGTCACGGGAATGTCCTTCCCACCCGGCTTCAGCTCCACCACCTGCAAACACAGCCACTCTCATCACCTGCCAGAATGCACGTCTGTGTTCTAGCCCTGAAATGGGGCTGGCAGAGCATTCCAGTAAGTGGTGTATCCCTTTGAATACACTCAGGAATATTCACCTCAATGGAAGGTCGAGGATTATGAGGAGTTACAAAGGTAGGCGTTTCTTCTGGTTATGTGTAAGAGCACATTCTGTGCACCCAGACCCCCAGCTGCCAATGCAGCTCATCACACAGCTCCATGGTCAGAGCTCTTTTAGAGGAGCTGTCTGTAACGCCAAATTCACCAATGCAACTCAGACAAGAACTGAGGTGAAAATGCCCTCCTTGGTAAGCTCTCCCCAGCTTCACTGCTAAGTGCCCTAGAAGGGAGGGTAACCTGTAACACCACAGAGTTCACAAAGAACACTCTCCTTGCAGCTGGATTAGGGAAGCTGCACTTGACTGGCTGGGCTCTTCCCTAACTGCTGCTGGGGAACTCTGCAGGGTCACCTTATGGTAGAAGCAATGTCCGCTGAGACAAAATTCAAAGTCTGACACAAGCCTGATTTACAGAATGCTCAGCATTCACAATTCATTCTGTGCAAAATGTACTGCTGTACATACTCAGTACATTCAACAAAAGTAAAACAAACAAACAAACCAAGCCTAAGTGTTGTTTTACTATTGGGAAGCTCAACTTTTGTCCTTCAAGTACACCAAGGTACCTCAGCATGGGAAGTTTTAAAGAAAAACCTCTAAACCAAAGATACTGTAATTGCATTAAGATACAAACCAAGATCAAAGATAGTTCTTATTACAACACTATAGGCCTTCACATACTCTACTCTTACTACATGAGATTGATTTTGTTAAGCAGCAGCCCAACAGGAAGGTATTATTTGGGTATCTAAGAGAAGAATTAAAAAAATCTGAAAAGCTGAGATCCCACCACCTTCTGAACTCTTCCAAAAACTGTTTCTTTTTCTTTTTTCTTACACTCTGGAGTCAGCAATTTCTTCTTTTAAACCAACTGTGCACTTCAGTATGTGGTAATGATGACATCTTTAGAGCACAGAGAATTAAACACATGAATAGCTTCTTTTCTAATATGCTACATAAAAATGTGAGCTGTTCTGGTACTAAGCAAAATGTGCAAAATGGTATGATTAAAAATTCACAGTGCTTTTGAGCATTCAGATTTTTTCTTGATTCATAACTCCTTAAGCCAAAAGAAACCATTAAGATCTGTGAATTCTGACTTCTCAGATGACACAGGCCAGAGGATTCTGTCTCGAGATTCCTGTATTTAATTCAATAAATCCACAGATGAGTTAGAGCACATTTTTTAGAGACATGCAATCCTGTGATGGAGTATCTACCACTTTCTTTGATAAGCTACCACAACCTGAATTACAATAGGTGTTAAAAATATGTCTTACTTCCCACTTCAATGCTTCAGCTGCAAGCTTCTGGCTTTTGTTAGCACCTACAGTAAAAAAAGTCATCAATACTCCATCATATCTGTGTGCAGGCACTGATTCTGCTTAAACCCTGCTCCTGCAAGAATTGAGCAAAAGGAAGGTGTCAGTGCAGGTGACACTATTTCACACCCTGTACACATTATCCTGGCTCCCTTCAACAAGAACCAGGGGCACAAGAGCCAGGAGAGTCTCTCTGGGATCACCCATCGCAGAGCCTGGCATGGGACACAGCCAGGGACCATTTCCCGAGGGTACAGGACAGCCTGGGGCCACTGGCAGGCCTGAGGGTGAGCGTGTTTTTACTGCTGAAGTCCACAAGGAGTATTAATAGAAGTGTGGGACATGTTCCATGCCACAGTGGAAACAACTGATGAGAAGGGGCCTCTGCACTGCTAAGCTCTCTGTGTTTCATCCCACTGTAGTAATTTTACTACTGTCACTGAAAAGTTAATCATCAAATTAATCCAATTATTGATAAGAAACATTCTAATTTTCACTTCAAATCCAATGGATGAAGTTTGCTCATACCCATTGTCCTTTTTTCAGTGTTGAAGAGCTTAATCAGCTCTTTTCTTCCTCCTCAAATATATCCACAATGTAATACTTATGGGCAGCAACTTCATTAATATTCCAGAGACTTTTACATGGAACTAAGGACAGTTTTTTTAAATTTCCCATAAAATACCTTTTATAAAGCCTAACAAGATCAGAAAGCTTTCTCTTACTTCTTGTTACAAGATCAGAGCAACTAATGATGTTCCACATGAACAGATCAGTGTTGCGATCTCAATATTACTAATACATCACTATATTACAAACTTTCCTTGTTTTGCAGAACTGCAGAATCCCTTGGGTTTTTGACACCATTTAATACAATCCCTCTCTCTGAGGTATGGACACACTGAATTAGGCCATATTAAAATACATTAAAGCCTATTTGTATCACCTAACTCATCAAGTATCTCTAAGAATATGGACACCAACAAGACACTAATAGATATCATTTCATGTGCATACAATAATTTCTGTGAGCTCAGTATTTACACTGAAAGATGCCTGAACTGACCTCCTTCCTGAAATAGCCAAAGGGAACTACTGGCAAGGTGTTCTAGAAAACTGCTGTATTTTAAGATTCATCCCAGCACTAGATGAAGTAAAATGTCTGACCTTCCCTGCAGGCCAGCAAACAGAAATCAGGACACAGATTAATCTACATTTGCATTGTAATTGCACTGGCTCCACAGTGCTCCATGGATGTCAGGAAAGCTGTAATCATTCTATAATAAAAAGCTATTCTCTCCCCATAAAGTTCTTCCTGCAAAACAAAGAAAAAAAAGGTGTTGCACTCTTTCTGACCACTATTTTTAGAAAACAGGACAAAGTTGTTTTTCTTTTTTAAAATCCTATTATTCCTTTTATTTTTATATTTTTAAGTAGCAAATCTTGATTTCTGATCCAGTTTGATCTTGATTTCTGTAGCTCCCCTTCCTCTCCAGAGCCCTGCATTGCCACAACTACATGTACAGCACTCAGTTAAGTGCATTTCCTGGGCTTTTCCAGAGACCTAATTATCCATTTTCAGAGTTTGTCGGTGTGAGATTAATTTGACCACTGTTGTGTCAAAGTATTATCCAAGACCAAAACAAAAGGGATAATATATATTATGCCAGAAAGTCTAAGAAGAATGTAAAACAGAAGACAGAAAACAGTAAGACTTGGTAAGCATGAAACTAAAGTTCAGTGCTTTCATGGCATTAAAGGAACTATTGTAGAATTCCTACTTAATTCTAAAAGTCAGGAATGGTTGTTGAAGAGTTCCTTTTCAAAAAGGAAACATAGCACAACTTAGTACATCTTAAATGCTTTATCAGCTTCATTTTCACTTTTATCCATCCAGTTTTGGCCACTAGATGGGGCAAGACAATAACCCAGGTTACCCGGGACGGGCCACACGAGAAAACTACAAACCTGAGTCATGAACTCAGTTTCTATTTTGTAGATCTAAGTTTAAACAAACAAACAAAAATCATTTAAACTTGGTTGGTAATTAAAATTGCATGTACTAAAGGCAATCAAACCATAGATGTAATTTAGATAGGTATTCAGACGAATCTGATACCTCACTCACAAAGTGTATCTTCAAAATGAAGGGGAAATACTGAAACTGGACAGAAAAGTCCTGTATGAAGACGTAAGACAGGTATCTTTACACACAATCATAGAACCTCCAGTGCAATTTCACAAAGCTCTTACAGATATTCAAGAACTCCTACAAGATGAGAATCTTTTATCTCTTATCTTGGGCTCTGACCACTTTTGTTCACATCATCCCTACAGTTTTCCCCATTTTGAAAATAAGTCAATAAAGTGGGTTTTTTTTTCCTTTCTTTCCCTATCATCTGCCTTCCAGATGTTCAGGCAGGAGTTCCAGGTAGGAACTCCTATGAATGCCTAAAAATGCATTTTCTGTAAGTGTTATGAGTCTGCCTGAGAAGGCTCAGCCTCAACTTAATTACTTCGCTGCTGAAAAACCCCTAAAATCATTCATCTAAGCCACTGTATCCTAGTAAAGAGGTTGTCAAGAAACTTTCAAAACTATTTTTAAGGCTTCAACATTTTCCCCGAATGAAATTTAAAGCAAAGAACTCCCCTTTGGTGAGTCAGCATATTTTCAGTGACAGCAATGGCATTCACACCTGTTTAAAAAAGCCCAAGGTGTCCGAAAACCAAGTTCTGTACGACATGGATTTCATAGAAACTGCTGCCATATATATTATAGTGCTTCTCTGTGGATTTGTGCTTTTACACTTTATTTATGGAATCTTCTGGTCACACTCAACTTCCAATCCATGTACTCCCAAGTATCAGTGTTTGAGACTGATACCCTCAAGCAGAGTTTCTGGAGTACAGCATCTGACATTTCTGAAGGAAGAGCAATGAGTACTTGCATCTCCCTCTTCCTCTGGAGAGCCACAAAACTCGTCTTCCTCACTGAAAGAAGGGGAGGGAGGAAGGTCTGAGAAGAGAAGGTATTTTCTTGAATTTGTTAACCTTATTCTTAGAGACCTTTCATAACCATCTCATCTACTAGATAAAAGGAAAAACTAAATCAATACACACAGCTGCTTGAAGGTACCTGTAACTACAGGCTGACCTCCTTTAAGACTTTGCTACTGGCCACCATTTTCTGCAGGAGACCAGCAGCTGAAATGTAGGCTGCTATCACTGCATTAGATAGATCTTTATCAAAAGCTATTTGGGGTTGGAAGATAAGGCTGATGGCATAGCTCCCCTAATTAGCAGGTCTAATGTGCAAATTATTAAGTACCTTTTTCAACTTCTGGTGAATGCACTTTGACAATAGTTTAATGGGGTCTAAAAGCACATTACAGGATTGGAATCAATACACTGATAATAGAATTTCTACCTTCTACTACTGACAGAGGCAATAGAGCCCCTTTTGAATGTGTCTTTCATTGCAGATAATGTGTTTCTGCCACAACTGGTGGATGGACGCTGTCATGAGGACAGCTATTTACAATGATAGATTTATGATGCATTTATTGGGCACTAATTTATTAAACACTAAAGTGGCTGTTTAGCTGAAAACTACATATAATGTACATTCAACATAAGGAGTGCAAATTAAGCTCTTTTCCCAAAGTGAATTAGCCTTACCCTTGGCACAATCCATTAGTATGCACTGGTTACAAGTCAAATAGCAAACAAAATGTATTTATCCCTATGAGGTTTATTTAGGTAATGAAGTGCAGTATAAAAAGAGACTTGTTGTACTGAAAGGCAGAAGACAGTAACAAGAACCAATGGGTTCTGTTGAACTACACTAACAAGCAGTGAGCCTCATAAAAAGATGGCTGATACTTCATGGGTAAAATGTTCTCTCTCCAAGTATAAAAATAGTAAAGCAGCATCAGAGTATTTATTTTAACTTCATCTCATTACTCAGTAACTCACTAATATATTAAATATATTAAATATTCCTTTTAAAGTTACACCGAATAATTACAAATCAGAAATCTTGAAAATAGCAGCCACAGCCCTAAGATACTAAACTGTTAGCTGTGACCAACAAAGCTATTACTTTAAGCAGAATTAAATAAATGGTTTTAGAATTCCAACTTTCCCCCCATTGGTGAAAATGCCAGGTAATACTGGAAGCTGCCATTTTGTGTGCTTTGCTCCCTAGAGCCCAACCTCTGGGTGCTCCAGGCCTGAGTTCAGTACCGGCCACGCAGAGCACAGGGTACCACAGAGCAGGCACTCTGACAATGTGCTTTTGGGTACATCTGTATCACGACTTGATCTCAAGTTTGTGAGTGTTTTTCTAAAGACAGTGCAGGTCAGATATTTTCATATAGGGAGTGCAATCCAGAGAGGAAAATGACACATGGCACATGTTTAAGATTAAACATTACTTGTATCAGGCAATTGTTGCCTCTCCCCTTTAGTATGCTTTAGGAACCCCAAATCTGAGGGTACTATTTTAAAACTTAATGCAATCCAGATTTTAGGATCTTCCAAAATGACAGGAAATGGATGACAGAAGAATAAGATAAAATCCAAGCCTGACACTGTTCAAGCAGAAGTTTTGGCCAACAAACCTGCAATGACTTGAGCAGCAGCAGCAGCAGCACAGAATTCAAGGTACCAATTCCCAGGACAGGTCACTGCATCTCAGTGGTGCTGCTGCACTGGAGATGTGCCCAGTCCTGGCCTCCCTGAGCAGCAAATCCAGGGAACTGCTCACCCCCTTCCAGAGCCTCTGCTTCACCAGAGGAGGCTGAATTCAGATGCTGCTGCTTGTCACAACATAGTCAGGTCTACTTTTTTCATCCAATTATATGCCATAAGCAAGTGTAAGTTTTAAATATTCAAAAATGAAAGAGGAAGTATGACAAAAGACTTTACCTAGGAGGTTACCTGCATTAGCACACTAAGACAGGCTTTTAGAGCTCTAGTGACATTTATTTTCTACCGTGAGTGATCTTTAGTACACACAACAGAGCAAATAAAAGCTATAATCAAATTATATGGTGCAACTGCGTTAAAAACTCAAATTTAAGGATCTAAGTAACTGCTTTTCAGAAGCACTGAACACCATTTATCCCCTCTGACTAATTTGGTGTTTCAACTCTTAAAAAAAAAGGGCAGGGGGTAAAAAAAAAATTAAGGTTGGTCCAACTTCAGGCTCTCTTACTTTGAGAATTACAGATAAAGGAGACAATGCTTATCTCACAATAAAGGGTCTTTACAACAGCTATTATTTAAAACCTCTCTGACTGCTAACTGCAATTCCAAAACCAGGCAGTACTTCTATAGTTTACACATCATCTAAATTCTGCAATTATTACAAGTGCAATTGAAGAAAAAATGTATTTTTGTTCAAGAAACATTCTCAGGCAATAGACCTTTATATGTATGACTATTAGAAAATCATCACTGCAGTTCACTACTTAAAAGACCAGACCTTTAAGTAATCATCAGAAGTTATTTTATAAGTACACAGTTAGTTACTCTCTGCTCCAAATATTGAGTCAGAATCCCAACATGGATGTGAATGGCTCACAGCACCTTTAACAGTTGTTTCCTATCACATTTAAATTAAAAAATCAGTTAGTAGGGATAGCAATGATTCATCAGTAATAGATAAAAAAAAATACAAAGTCATTCTTACCTGCGCTTCCCCAAGGTCATTATTTACCACGGTGAAGTTTAGTCCAAGTTCTTCCACATCTCCTTCATAGCTCTTGAGAAAAAGCAAATTTTTGTACATTTCTGGATCTAGTGAAGCTAAATGATGGATGTCAACATCAGCACTTGTCCCTAATAATTTTGAGAGGAAAAAACTAGCAAATGGCAGCTCCACCAGCATATTTTCATAAAGAGCCTGAAAAATAAAGCAATTAAAACCACATTAGATTTTATTGCTGTACATGCAGGAATTCACAAGGTTATTGTCTATTTCTCAACTCTTGAGTAATTCTGTCTTAATCTGGTGCCCGAGTAGGTTCTTCTGGCATGGAAATAGCTCAGATATTGCATAAATTAAGAATCTTCATCCAAAATTTGAAATGTGAATATTCTTGTGAAATACCAATGTCCCAAATCTCACTACTTAATTATGCTGTGATTTAAAATGCAAGGTCATTGCTTATCTGTCATGACTCTTCTTACCCAAATTGCACAGATTTTCAGGAAAAGCAAGGTTTGCTAAAGGACAATGCAACCACATCAAGAACGTCTTACAAAAAAAGTTAACATCTCTACTTTCATTAGCAGCATCACAAGCAATATTATTCCATTCATATCAATCACTACATGTAGAACTGTCATCCCCCTCATCCCCTTAAAAATAACTCTGGAAATGAAGAAAAATTATCTCTTGTATGTTATTCATTGCTGCACATTTTTGGTGAATTCTATTGTTCTAATGCCACAGTCAAAATATCCTCATTTCCAAGCCAAGAGTTTAACCAGTTCTGACTTATCACACATCCAATCCTTTCTATGCCTGCCACTGCTACAGATGTCAAAAAATTACTAAATCAAACATGTACCTGACCCAAACCTGCAGCACTCATGGAATGCATTTGGACTGCAAACTCAAAGTATCCTCAGAAATTTTCAAACTCCAGCAACACCATTCTAGGTTGATCTACTCCATGAGCACACTTCCACACAATGCAAAGTATCTCTGCATTATTTTTTATTAAGTCAGTAACAATTTCTTGATTGGAAGAAAAAAGTACTTCTGGTAGCTCTCAGAAGAATGAGAGGTGTAAACTTCACAGCTATTCTGAATAAAGGACCACTGCTTTAAAAAGACCCATTCCTGGGCCATGCTGCCTTTCTCATTGTCCAGTTTGACACATCAGCATCTCTCTACCAACAACCACCAAATCTTTACAGAACATTAATATCACTGCCACACTGACCAGAAAAGGCATCACCAACATAACATCATTGTAACACCACTGTTTGTTCCCTTTCAGCTCTCCAAGGGCAGAATTTTGGCGTTACTTAATTCCTCCATAATCTGCTGCAAACTTAGAAATGGAGTCCCACCAAGGGGAAAAAAAGAAACAGAAAAAAAAAGAAGAAATGTAGCTCTAATCACTCAATGATATTCCAACAAAGACATTAAGAAAAATATACACAATTCCTTAAACTTCTGAAAGAACATTTTTCTATGAGGTGAGTTAGACCTTGCAAAAAAACCTGAGAATAACGAGTTCAAAGCCAAAGGGTGCATTATATTTAGAGCCGTATGATTTATTCAAGGTGTAGAAGTCAAAATCCTCATTTGTATAGTTGACTTTAAAAGCAAACTAGAGGGATAAATCATTAATTTGCAATGTGTAAGGTCAGTGTTTGCTGTTCCTGCATTAGTAACAATAAAGCTATTGTAATTCCTTAAATATATCAAAGCTACCCGAATTTAAAATGGAATTCCATCTATGACTCATAAAATGTAAATGCAGAGGTGTAATTTTTTACACAAGGCAGGTTTAAGCCTTTAGAGCATTTAATATACAAGGACTAATAAATGATAGCACTAAAAACTATGATCACATCAGCTAAATGGATTATAAATTAAATTTCCATAATGTATGCAACTGAAATACAAATGTAGACATAAATCAAGGTATTTTCTAAACACAGGTTAATTACACAAATTCAAAACCTGTCTATTTTTTATGCAAAATAATCCACTTAGCATTTTTCAAACTGGTCTTAAGTCTTCACCACTTGCAACACTTGATCCTAGAAGCCTATCAATAATTCCTTGTCAGGAAAAAACAGCAATAGGTATATTGAAGAAACTTGTATGTTATTTTTCAAGTGTCTGTCTTTTATGAGTGTTTATTGCTAGAAATTGTGCCAAAATGATTTGAAATAAAAAGGATTAATTATGGTAGAAGCTTTTTAATATAAGTGAGTGCAGCTGCAATGCAATTAATGCAAATTGTGATGCTATCAGGAAAATAAATGTGAACAACATCACTGGCTATTTCTGTTTGCTGCCAAATAACTTCAGTAATTTACTACATTAAGAATCAATAAAAAAATAATGCATTTCAAATGCATCACTATTTATCTTCAGGTAGTTCCACAGTGAACATTTATAACTTCATCTAAAAACTATATAAAGCATTTTTAAATAAACTAAATTGTGCAACTTGAGAATAACTTTAATTACTCCCTCTCTTAGCTAAGTGATTGCAATATTCAAAATCAAGTATTTTTGGAAAGAAGACAAACAGTAGTGTTTTAATTAGTTTGAAAGTCAAGCTATCCTAATAAAGTTTAATAAAAAATGCACTAAAACTCTGGTGAATAAAGTCATGATGAACTTTGGTTTTGTTTCAAAGAGGTAAATTCCACCATTACAGCCCCAGCACTGTGCAGAGATCCTGAGAAATGCTGTGTACAATATGAGTAAACAAACTGAAACTTTATTTTCTGGATACCATCTTACATTTCTGTTTCTCAGTGAGCATAAACTGATCAAACTATCTGTTGTTGCTAAAAAATGTGATTCCACACATTCCTGCCAGGGCAATGAAACCAATCAGCTGCTGATTCCCCTGGGTTTGTTTGCAAGTAGAGCAGCTGTACAGTAGAGGCTCCAGGGTCATTACAACCCAAATAAGGTTCAATATTTGCAGATTATTGTGCTGTGCTTTGTTTAGCCTGTTGGATTTGGGGTTTGCAGGGTGGGTGGGTGTTGGTGGCCACAGCAGGGACACTGAAGTTTCTTTCAAATCAGAGTGAGACCCAGCTCACAGCCACAGCTGAAATGGGGTGGGAATAGCAGGACCATTTGTTCCACCAGGAGCACAACATTCGAGCTGCCACCTGCCCATGGAAGCCCACCCTGATGAGGATTTTTCTAACTAAAGCTAATGTATGGCCAAGAAGGAGACTTCCCTCCTTCCTTCTTTTTCCATACTGAACTGCCTTGGGAAGCTCTAAGTTATCCTGTTTTAAAGGGGTTTTTGCCTACTTGAACTCTCTGAACTGGATTCTGCAACATCAACAAAAAGGAGGCAGGAGCCCGGCATCAGCGACAGCCAAGGGAATGGTGACCACCTCTACCAGAGGAAAGCAGCTGCCATATTAATCAGCTGCAGTGGGAAGCTGCATCGTTAGAGTGTACTTATATATGTCTTTTTAATATATATTTAATATATATGTCTTTTTAATACAATTTCTCCACACAGAACTTGTCCTCCTTCTTCCTCTCACAGTCAATGAGCAACAACACTGACGGAATAAACTGCCTTGCTCTTTGACTGAGATGCCTACTGCTGTTTGGCTAAATCAGAGCTTCCTGTTCACACACTACTTCAGGAGATCAAAGCCAGCAACCATAACCAATATGTACTTTAAGACTAATCTCTTCTCAAACCTCTCTCATCCTCTGGCAAGTTCCCTTTCCCTCTGCGGTAACCACCAATGGGACCGATGCCTTTCCACCATGACTTCTGACAGTTCCCACTCCCAGCTTTCCTATCTGAGCCCCTGACTCCAGGGTCTCTACCCTGCAGCCCATAAACTGCAGTAGGCCTACAGAAGGCACACAATCCAGATGGGAAGTCACGAAAGGAGCGATTGGGTCACATGTGGCATCTGACTTTTGGTTCCTAACATTCAGATGTGGGGGACAACACAAACACCTCAACAGAGCCTACACAGCTCTGCCTCCTTGAAAGGCTGGGACATTAACACTCCAGCTGGACAGAAGTGCAATTTGCAGGTACAAGCCTGAGGCAAGAAGCTGGTCTGAAGCAGAGGCAGGGATGTTCACATCAAGGGCAATCTCACTGTAATGCTCATAGGGTGACACATTCCCAAGTAGCTAAAACGTTGTGTCTGCTGAAAAGGCCAGCCTGGATTTCCCAGCACTATTTCAAACTCATGTAGATTAGGGATGCTCTTTAGATAAAGCTGACATCTCTAGATATCAAAAAAAGTAATCTGAAATGACTACACAAAAATATTTATATTTTGGTAACAAATTATTTTTAGTACTCTCCAACCCAGCATTCTCCCAGTTATGTCAACTCTTTTCTATTTTCTGAAGAGATAGTTAAAATAAGGGGTTTTTCTGTTTTTTTAGGCCAAGAGCAATTATTTCACCATGGAAAAAGTAGTATTCAGTAAAAGGAACTTCACATGCCTCTCTTTCCCTTTGTGTGGGAACATCTGCAGAACACACCAGAATATTAAAACCAACCAAAATAACAGAAAGCCTGCTGTGGTTAATAAGTTTTTACTTCACATGCAGTCTGAAGTCTGTTGTTCCTCTTTTAAATAACCTCAGCTACCTATGATTACAGTACAGCTCACTGTAACTGATTGCTACAGGGACTGGCCTTTACTCAGCTCAATGACACAGATCACAATGTGGGCATTTGAAGCGATGAAAAATACAACGTTCAGACACTTAGGAATATACGGAATGCACTCACTGAACATCAGTGATGCGGAGGAACAAGAAACAGCTCTTTAAGGCAAGCACCCTTCACAACACAGGTATGCAATTAGTGTCAGTAATATATCATGGAAGCAGGATCTGGGCTGAAGGACAGCTGTACATAGTGACAAAGGGAGAAGGATGACAGTTCTCTGGACAAGGAGGACTTTTCTTCTTTCAACAAAATAAGAAGAATGCCTGACAGGGACTGTAGATGGTAACTATCACGATACCATTAAAGTACTATATAGTAACACAAGGTATTGTTCAGCTATGATCCCAAGATTCAGGAAACTGCTCTTCAGAAAGAAAAGATTTCATATAATGTTTTAAATTTGGACAAAATGTAAGCTATTAGACTCATTTCAGCCAAATTAGCTATAAACAGTAGAGGTTACACGAGCACTACAACGTGCTGAATAAAGTTCACATTGGGTAAACAAATTCACATATGAACTAATTAAACCTCTCTCCCTTAAGGCAACTTTAGTGCCTTTACTTACACATTCAGGTCTACAACTAATTCATTTATTATTTCAACTAAAATCTCTCTTAAGAAAAATAATTAGTCATTGCTTCTACTTTCCATTAATCCTTCACAACCCAGAACTGTACTTTAAAGCATAAACAATGCTAAAGTCATATCCCTAGAAAAATGCACAGCTTTTGGGATAAGGAAGTAAATGACTGGGCTTAAATTCAGTTATTTCCATAATCAGCCCCCAAGACCATAACCCTTTCTATTTCAGTAATTTTAAACAGTTACTATTAAATAATACTTAGCACTTACAGAGTGCAATAGATCTTCAAAGCTGTACAGAACCATTAATAAAAATGATCGAAAAATAGCAAAACCATTAGAACTTCCTTCTACCTTATTATTTATATCCTAGAAATAGCTCATCACACTCACAAAGCCTTTGGGGGTAGCAGAGACTTTTCAACCCTAATGAAAAAGATTAAACTAAAAATTTAAGTTAGATTAAAATTAACATGTACTCTTTTTTTGAAGCATTTTTAGAGCCAACATTTATTAATCTCTAGATTAAAAAAATTTCTTGAAGATATGCTTAATAATGTGCTTTAAAGTGAGAAAACCCTAAATTATATTGTTTCTAATGCCAATATGATAAAATAAAATTAATTCTCTTGGGTGGGTGTCTCAATGCAACATGTCCTGTTACCTGGGAACTCTAAGTTACTATTTCCAAGCCTCTGAGCAGTAGCAGATGTCTAAATGCATTTGTATCACCATAGTAAAGGAAAATCTGGTGCATTATCTTCTCTGTATTACTGTGAAAATTCATAGCTCGCCTTTGTTCTGTCTTTTAAAAGAACAGAAGTCCAAAATTCCACAGCTTGATGCCTGTAATGAGACTTCTGCAAGCTTTAACAGCCCTTGCAGCAGTGTGAATATCATCAGATTTTAAAATTATTTTTATTATTTTTTAAAAAAGCCTTTTGTAAATTGATTTTACTCCAGATTTCCCACCCAGTGGGAATTTGAAGGTCAGTGAGCACAAGTTTATGGAAGTTTCAGAGGTCTGGGGTGGCAAGGCTCAGGGGTGAAGGACCTGCTGTCACAGGTGCTGCAGTCAGTGCAATCCCTGAAATGGATGGCAGGGGTGTGACAGCACAGACATAACTCCTAAATCATGAACACAGAAAAATGTAAGGATCCATTCCCAAAGACTTTTCACTGGATCATATCAAGTGTAATGCCCTTAAGTTAATTTTTAATTTAAAAATGGAAAGTAATGCTAGTATTTTTATACTAGGAATTTAGGATGTATTTAATTACAATAATGTTTATTACCAAACAGAAATGCCAGCACTTGCAGAAAACTATCATTTCATCAGCTTGATACTTTCTTTCCCATTTAATAGGAACAGTTACATGTGTAACTTATGCCGTAAATATTATATAAATTGCTAGCAATGACATTTGGGAGGTTTTGAGGGATGAAAGAGGAAAGCACTATGGATACCTGTGGATGCACTGGATAACTGATACTTATCATTCATTACTGAAGTTCCAGTAAAGGCTTAATAGATTTTTCTTGTCTCGAATTCAAACATAATTTAGGAAGAACTGAAAATAAAAGGAAAACTTCTCCTCCTTATTTAAGTTTCATCTTCTGACATACTGAAACACTTAATGCTATATAAACTAATCTCTGGATATGTTTCTAAGATAAATCTGTATTTTAATAGCAGTGAAACTAGTAATTTTTAAAGTTCAAACCAATTTAAGAATTTCAGTAAATATTCCAAAGCTAATTGATTGAAATGGATGTAGGTGTTCCCAACTGTGAAAAAAGATCAGGATACCATTACCGCACACTCTAACTGTTTATTTATTCCCTGTCTAGGAACCTGATTTAGAGGCAATAAAATGCAATCAGTACACAAACCAGAAGCAGGAATCATCTGCTAATGGAACTTTTAATTGAGGAGTGACCACTGACATGAGGTAATTCTTTCCATGCAGAACTCCTTGCAGAGACCTCTATGCACTTTATCACGGTAAACAATCACTAACATATGCATTAAAGAAAATTTAAATACATTATGACCCAATAAATATCACAATCCATCAATAAACACTTTTCCTTCCTAAAGATTTAGAGTTAAAATACTACATTTCAGTAGTCTTTTAGCACTAGACATATATTTACAAGGTTACTACTAACAGAGCTATTTGTAATCAAAAGATAATTGGTTTTGTTAAATGCACCAGTACACAAAGGAATTGTCAAGCTGAAGCAGAAAACAGATTCAGATTAGTTTACATCTGCATTCATAAATCATGAAATAACTTCCATAAGGTATCAATTCTGCTCTCTTAGGATTGTGTTTCTGCACTGCAAGTGTATCATTAGAGGACCATGCCACTTTCCATGGTAAATTCCTGTTTTGATTCCATATCAGATGATTCAGGATTTGCTGAAACAAATTATTATCAGCTAACTTGCTTTCAAGCAAAATGCTGAATCTACAAAATCATGCACGAGGTAACTGAAATTAATAAAACAAAGAGTTTATACCAATTACCTCCTCTTTGCATCAGTATCACCCACCCCATACCTACCTACGTACTAGTAATATCAACTGTGGATGCAGCACAAACCAGTTAAGGGTGTACTGACTTAAACCAAGCCAAAGTGGGTCTAATTAAGTGAACAATAAGAAAAGGGAAACCTAAAAATCAGAAGGAAAACAACCCCACCTTCCAACAGTCAGAGTGGCAGTGCAATGCTTGACACACCATTCTACCAAATAATCAAGTTCTCACTGTACAGTTTTCTTGCTTTGTATTCTCTCAAGCTTTTGGTGCACAAAGGGCACTTAAATATGTTATCAGAAACATTTCCTTGAATATTTTAACTCCATATATGCAGCTTATTTATAATTTAAGAGTTTAGGATCTGATGCAGATCTTGCTGTGGAAAGATACCCCTGATTCAATACTTTTTAGATAAGGCCTAAGGATGATTAAGACACTACTTTAGCTTTCCTACAGAATGGATTCTACAGACACTGCTCATCTTAGACTTGCACCTTCCAGACAGGCACCATATCTCACACAATGAACAATCTCTCCCAGCTCTGTTCAGTTACAAACAGTAACCATAAGGCATACTCTCTAAGATACAGAAAAATAATCTGATCAACAATTAGGTCCCACATTTACTTGTAGTATAATAACATATGTATTTGATCTACTATTACTCTTCTAAAACTTCATTTGATCCAAGGACTTATTTTACAATTCTTTTTTTTCAATTATATATACTTAACATTTAGGTATGTGCAAAGAACAGTCTGTTAGATCTTAAATCAGTAAATTACAAAAACTCATGGGAGAATAAACAACTTTGACTTTCATCAATATAATATCCACAAGTCCATGCCATTTACTGACCTCCTATATATCACTGAATATTAATGATCAAAGAACTAAACCTAGATTGTATCCACCATCAAAAGAATGCTAAAATTTGAAGTGAATACATCAGTTTTTCTCAATCCTTGCTGCTTCTTCTATGAAACTTCTTTACTTGGTTCCACAAAGGAAGGACTCAGTTCAAAACTACTCAAAAGACATTTTGTTCTCCATAATGCTTTCCCAATAATTCATGACAAAAGCTGAGTCTTGGCAAAACAAATCCAAATCTTTCCAGAAAACCTTAGTATCTTCCAAGGACTGCGGGTTCTATTGCTTAGAAAAGGGGACTTCATATTATATTTCAAAAATAAATGTTCTTCAGCAACATGAATGTGTGACTCACAAGTGCTATTTAATATCCTGGAATAAGAGATGTGGAGATGGTAGAATTCAAAGACACCGAGTGTATTATACAAAAATCTCTAGTGTCAGAGTCACTCTCTTTAACACGCAAAGACAATCACTGCAAAACAAAATAAATGCAAGAACTAGCAGGTTTATGTCAAAAGGGAAGAGGAAACCATAAAAATTATCATACTCATCCTAGCTATGGATTTCCTGCCATATTCTTAAACTAATGCTGATACTTCATGAAATTTAAGTAAATTATCGTAAGAATTAGCAGCTTGATGTCAAAGAATTCCAAATGCAAATAATGTCCTTTTCCACAACATCTGTCACAGTAACATCATTGAATAAATGCAAATGTAAACTGGAAATGGAGAAACATGGTGTATACTAAACCAAGTTTAGGTCAGAATACAGTGAAGTTCAGATTTTAATTCTCTGTCACTGTTCTACCAAGCACCATTTCTGCTGAAATGGTTAACCAGTGTTTCCCTCTTTTTAAGTCTGCAGCAGACCATTCAAGAATCAGCATGGAGAAAATCATCATTTAATATTCTCAGGAGTTGCTTCCAAATTTCCTTGCTTTGTTTCTTCTTGGCAGCCTGTCAAAAAAGCACCTTTTGTTTTCTCCTGAGCCAATTCCACTACACTGCCAAACCTGCAGCAGGAGAGTCTGCAGGCGGAGGGATTTTTAGTGCAGCCAGAACAACAATTACTGCATGGGGAAGGGAAGTGGAACCTAATCAGGTGCCTGCCCAGAGCCCAAAACTACTAAGAGAGCAAAAAGATGCCAGTGTCTGGACCATCCATCTGTGTTGGGACACAACATGGGACAAGAAGACTTCACTTTCCAGAGAGGACAACAGAAAGAATTTGGGGCTAGAACTCCTCTGCCTGAACATTCCTGACAGCCCAGGACTGTCCTGGCTCTCAAGCAAAGCCTGGGACTGAGTTTCCAACCCCTCCAGCAGTGGGAGACTCCTACTAAAGGTGTACACACCAAGCTGAGCTTTAACTTCTAAGGAAGAGAAAGGAAAATGCCTAAAAGGCACCAGTGCTAAGATAATATTTACATTTCAGAGTAAAGTCACTGATAGTTGAGAAATGTAAACTTTCCAAGTGTTTGAGTAGCTGCTGTTTAAGCAAACTTGTTTCTGCTTTTTTAAGGACGATTTCAGACAACATATGCTATTACATGATCACACAGTATTATTTCTGCAGGACCTTTTGCTCAGCCAGTGACTATAAAAGTTGCATCAACAAGCTGTGCATTTTGTACACAGATTTTAACTTCTTCGCTAACTAGAAAAATACAACCAAAAGTCAGTAATTTATCCAGGATTAAAATTATTTACATTTTCAGATACACCATTTTTCAAGATAAGTTTTCAATTTTCAGGTATTTCTGCTTCTGAACTGACCAATTACCAAAGAAGATGCCAAGCTGTTAGAAACTTCCTGATGAGAAGAAAAACTGAATTAGGTGTAACTTTATGATGCTGAAAGTTAAATGCATTTGGGTCTTAGCATGAAGTGGTTACCAAGAGACAGAGAATTTCTATAAATTATTATATTTTAATGTATTTGTTTTCTGATAACATTGAAGCTTCTTACGTGAGAGTTTTTGGTGGCAGCACTCTTTACATACTGGTTTCCACAAATAAGAAATTGCTGTGGATGCCTGATTGCTTCCTTTGCGTTATATCTATTTTGTTTGCAAAGGGGCTTTTAATAATCCACTATTGCTCTCAAATAGTACTGTGCAAAGCATAAAATGGACATATTTTTGAAAACAGATGAGTGGGTATTCAAATAACCTAACCAAGATGACAATACTGGCAGGTTTTGAATAGTAAGGTCGTGCCTTATCTTGCTGTTTAATTCATCAAGTCTCTAAATACACTACTAAAAAGGTGTCTGTGCACCTGGGCAAGGGTAATTATTAAGTAGCACTGTCAATTCTTACCTTATCTAAACATACTGCAAATACAAAAACAATTTATGCTTTCAAAATGTTAAATAATAGATTTTAAAAAGACAAAAGTAAAACTATACTTGTAGCACTCTGTGAGATAAAACATTTTGCAACTTCTGTCTCTATGCTAATACTTTAAATTCAATTGCAGAAGGCAATGTGTTGTTTTGACAGAGGAAACTGAAGACTCAAAATTACAATCTTTTTTTTAAAATAATGTTTCAAACTTCCACTGATAGTAGAGCCCTGCCTATTTCCTAGATATACACAAAACATTTTTGTGGTGAAGTACCTTCCTTCACAATACCACAAGTATTTGCTTTGCCACTCCACAAATCTATACATGCAGAAAGAAAATGAAGCTTGGATATATAGTATCAGACATAATTACAAACTCTTGTATTAGTACTGAATCCATCTCCCAATAGGAGTGGGAAGATTATTTACTGAGATGGCCGATTTGTAATCTCCATTCTTTAAGAAGTTTGGATATGGCAGCAGCTAGGATGCATTAGCAGGAAATTTGCCTACAAAGAGGCAGTTTTATCTAAATCAGTTGACCGGCAATTCCCAAGCACAGCATTGTTTCAACAATTCGGATTTGCCAACAACATCCCTTGGAACTGCTTTCAGCTGCACTACAAAGACATTCAACTGCACATCAAATCTCACTTTGAGGCAGCAGTAGGATTTTAGCCTCCAAAATACTTCAGGCAGTTAAATGGGACTTTTACATCTTAAATACTTTCAGTATTAGACAGCTAAGTAGCAGTTAATACATTTTTTTTCCCAGTGGAATCTGTATTCCAAACTTTGTTTCACAATTATTAGCTTTATAAAAATTATTTCAAGCGCTTAGAATGAAATAGGCTCAGTATTAAACCTGATCATAAAAGAAAATTGAATGTAATTAATGTTGGTAATGGTTTCTCTCTTTGTTCCTCCCCCTTCATTTTTCATCCAGCTCAACAAGCATCTATTAGCCTTTGAACATTCATATCACCAAATTATCAAGCCCTAAAACTCAAGAAATACGCAAAATGTACAAAACCCCGAACAGAATATGTGAAAATTAATTTGCATGTGGCTCTTAATTATGGTAAATGCTGATGGCAAATTTTAAACGCTAGTAAGAACTGTATACCTCAACTAGAACAACTAGAAACTGTTTAAAACACTCATTTCATACATTCCAAATTATGGAAATGTAACTGCAGTCATATTCCAAAAAATTCCAGGCTGAAAATCATTATAAGCAGAGTAGATCTGGTGGCTTCAATAAACTTAATCTTAAGCATGAGGATATACACAGAAGCAAACATAAGCAAACTTTGCTCAACTGGCAGTCAGCAAATTTCCTGTACTTCCCAAGTACATAATTTATTACATAAAAAATTAAATTTAGTAGTAGTTCAGACTCAACATCTAAGAGTTATTGTCTCTCAAGTATGGGAAAATCTTTTGTTTTTCCCATCCACCCCTCCTAATTAGAAAAAAACATCACTGAATCATTTCAGTACTGCTATAGCTTTGGATTACACAACACTATGTTTACCTTCCCAAGCATCCTCCCAAGGAAGTAGTAATGTCGGGCATACGAGTCTCCAACGAGCATCTGTGCAGCAGGGTTAGGGTAAAGCAGTCCCTCATTGGTGGTCTTGAAAAACCCCTGGTTAGGGTTAAATCCTGATTTGAGGAGTTCATTTAGAAATTCTCTGAAAATCCCACCACCATCAATACCAGCTTCATCAAGACCGTGTGCATTGAGCAAGTGAACACGAATGCGCTTTTTTAGGTCAGGTTCTGCAGAGAAAGGAGAGAGACAAACTCAGATGCAACTGTCTGCTTCAGTTTTGTATGGATAAAAACACATGGAACTACCAACACAAACTATATATGCTAGAATAAAAATTGACCTAGTAAATAGTAGCAAAACTCTTCTTACTGGCTTGAATTTTGGAATATTCAGTTTGTGAAACATTCACTTTGAAGAAAAGGTCTTGTTTTAAGAGTCATCAAAAAAAGGAGTGGAAAAGACCATAGACAGGGGAAGAAAAAAATCCTACAAAATATTCAAAGAAACTCAATAATAACTTGAAAATTGTATTTATATGAAATACTGTGAGTGCAAGATTCACATAGATTCACATGAACATGTGGCTTAATTCAATGTAGTAAAATTTCTAGTACTACATCCAACCATTAAAAAGAGCCCTGCACTATTATCAGACACATTGTAGCTAGCAAATCTTGTTCAGTCCATCTGTATTTGTTGGCAAAGATTACCAAAGCAGGTAATATCTAATGAACTAAATAGAAAAATATACAAATTACAACGATTTGGATGAGCAAATGGGAAGAAAAGCACCATAAAAGTAGGTGGTAAAAAGACTATTTAGAATGCAATCATCAGAAAGAATATGGACGAAAATCACTTCTGTAAAAACATGGAAACTTAACTTTTAAGAACTTTCACATCTCAGACCTGATACACCCAGAGCATACCAGTCAAACAAGCAAATCTGTAACTACATGGTAAGAACAATAAAGTGTTAAAACAAGCTGATAACTCAACTGTAAACCTACCATTCTCAGGAGAAAGTTTATCGTAAGCATCTTCATAAATATAATTTCTTCTGATAGTGACATTAATTCCATCCAAAAATGGCCCATCTCCTTGAACTTCTTGTTTATCAGCATAGATCAGTCTTTGAAAAATCTGTTAAAATGAGTGAAAAGAGCAATCACGTCATTATGCAGATCTAAATATACAATGAGAGAGAGTTACTCACTACTGTTACTGTCCTTTGAGCTGCCTCTGCCACTCCCTTTCAAGGGATTTGTCTTCTCTCTCACTGAGCTGCAGAAACTTAATACAGAGCCATGACCCAGGGAAGGGGAGGAGGGGGACAGAACTGCAAAGAAATATTCTGTGCTAAGATATCATCCTCAGTTCTTTCTACATAAAGAGGCACATCTACAGACAATGTGCCAGTTTCCTCTATCTTTCAGAATTCTGAAATGCAAAAGCATTCAAAAACAAAGGGAAAAAGTCCCATGAGCACTTCACACACACAGAGGTTATCCTTAGCACTGGTAAATAAATTTTGTTGCTGTTTGCAATGGTCAGGAACATTCTCAGTAATACAAAAAGAGATACCAGTTCCCTTTGCACAAGAAGTGAACAAGTAATTCAGATAAACTAAAATCATGTATATTACTGCCATATTAAAAAAAACGAGTATCGTACCAATTAAAAAAATTTGCCAGGTGAAGTACAAATTGAACTTCACACTGTCCATTTTCAAGTCTTCACAACAGGAACCTGTTTCCCTGAAGAGTAACTGCAGCTAACTGTGCTTCTATGCCAAGATGGAGCATAGGAGGGGGTTGCCTATGTAGAATAATATTCCCTCTATGCAGAGAGTGTATGTTTACTATATTCTCTCTTGGCATCATTCCCATATTCAATAAATAGTCTAGTACATTTTCCAAGGGATATAATCTCCTTATCATATTACTATATGTCAGACCATTTTTTAATGAAGAAGATTAAATAGGAGTCTGCAGGGATTTTAAAAAATAACAAATTTACCATGTAAGAGGAAATCTGACCAGAGCACACATAGCTAGAGTAAGGTCTCAAATCTACTGTTTCTATGGACAACTCTTGCTAGTGGAGAAGAAGCTTTCCAACCAGGGAGATTACAGTACAGACAAAGCAGGAATCTTTCCTAAGGTACACAGGAGGAAAACAAGAGATAATAGTCCTAAGCTGCAGAAAGAGAAACAAGGGATGGACATAAAGGAAAAAAGTTCATAATAGGAGTGATTAAGTATTGAAAAAGGTTACATGAGAGTTTGTGAAATCTCCACTTTTGGAGACAGACAAAACTCATCTGGACAAGTCTTTGTGCATGCTGACCCAAGTCTGAAGTTACTCTTGTGTGAGGAAGGATGTAGACTAGAGTACCTCCATAGGTCCCTTCTGGCCTAAATTTTTCTAGTTTTATAACATCAAGACGTGTAGCCACAGACACCTTTTTTTTATGTACAGAGCATGAGAATATGCTCACCACCACTCTCCTTCCTGAAGCAGGACTAGATACAGTTTATTAATTATTGTTTCCCACCTCTAGATGGAAAGAATCATCTGGTATTACATCTCACACCAAAACTCTTTTTGGTACTGAGTCTGATTCCCTACATAACCCAATGTTCATGGATACGTTAGTCCTGAAAATGAGAACCCTACCACACAGCTGAAGCATTTGCAATGACTTCAGACTGACACACAGAAAAACAAGCAATGCTGACTGAAGCACACACCACGGGAAGGAGCATCCCCATAGGCAAGCTGAGCAAAGGATGGCCTAAGGAGGTGAGAATCAAAGCACTTGCTACAGATTGGATTCATTACCTCCCACAGACTGAAAGGTGCACCTCAGTGTGCCTTCAGGCTAAAGGGGAAAACACTCCCTGGGGCCAGAAAGCTGAAGAGCCTGCCATGGAACTGGACTCTGCAACTGCTTGTAAGAGTATCTGTTATCTGGTAATTCAAGGTAAAAATGTCATGAGGAAGTCAGAAAATGAAAGTGTATATGGAACAACCCACACACACAAGCAGCATTGAGCTCTATTACCATATTAAATTACAGAGCAATAGACAGCAACTGACCAAAAGGGAAAACAAAATTTATGGTCGTGGTATTTTCTTTCCCTTATAGCAACCTGCTCTGTAGAGGCAGCAGGAGATTCCAAAGGAATGCTGACTCCCACTATGACACAAAAAGGACCATACACACTTGTTCCAAAACACAGTGTAACAGGACCTCCTCTTTGAACTACTGAAGTTCAGTTGTAGCTTTATCCTTCTCTCCAAGCTCTCATTCAATTATTACTTCAGATTTTGTGATAAAAGCACACAAGGTTCTACGAATGCCAATTGCACCAAGCAAGGCTTTATGATTTCCAGAAATGTAACATGACTGCATCTCAACACAGCTTTAAGGAGTCCAGAGGTTGGAAGGTAGTGACTAAGTCATGCCACAGAGATCTCGCTTGAGGTCCATTCCTATATTTCCCAGTAATCCTAGTGTGGGATTGCCATACAGTAATAAGATGTTTTGTTGGAACACCTGTTTCATAGAAGCCTGAGAAAAACGCATGCATTTTCTACCAAAGCTGCCTCTGTCTGTTTGGACAAATAAAGACTGACTTTCCCTATGGAATTACTCTTTATTCCCTTGATGGAAACCTAATGTTTCCAAGACAATTTAGGGAGCAGTTCTTAAATAATCGATACAGTTGAAAACCAAACCAGTTAAAAAAAAAAGTGCTTAACAGAAAAAAATCTTTAAGACTATTTATGATGCAAACTGAAATAGGTAATAGAAATAACAATTACATCTATAAAATCTAAAAAACATTCAAAAGCAAATCCAATCAATCAAGTATAAGAATCTTGCAAGTTTTAAGCTATACACTCTAATAAAGTTCAGCCACTCAGCTATGAAATCAGGAAATTAATCTCTAGGTGTTAATTTCCCAAAAAGGAGAACCATCATTTCACTTGGAGCAAACCCACACAGTGCTCCCAGGTCTCCAGCTGTGACCCCGCACTCTGGTACAGACACACAGCCGGCCGTGCCGTGCCACCACAAGAGGGTGCAGTCACATAGAGCCATCTCTGAGCCGGGACTGCAAACTGCTCTCATCTGCCTCACGGTGAATGTTTGTAACTCTAACGCAAGTATTACACAGGGCAACACAAACAGGAAAGCAAGAGAGAAGTCATTAACTTCCAATGTGCAGTTGCTGCATGAGTACTGAAGAAAAACAGTGCAGACTGTCATATCCTTCTACAGAGAACTGATCCAGTTTCTGCTTCACTAAGTGCTCTTTTTACACTTACTCAAAACAAAAAGCTAAAAAAAAATAATTGCATATTAAATTAGAAATTAGGTACCTTTACTCTTTCTTCAAAAGGAACTACGAAAGGTAGCTCTGTCAGAATTGCAAGCTGTCGTTCTTCAGATACAGAAAGAGGTGCTGGTTCCAAACCCACTTAAAATAGAAATAATAATTTTAAAAATTTTGGAAAGAACATTTTTTTAAACAATTTTTTTTTACCAAGTGACTCAATCTACTTTGTATAAAAGTACATACATTAAAATAGTTTATTTACCACATATTCACTCAAAGCCTTACCTTTCTTTAAACGTTAGTTGCTACAGGCAAACTGAAATATAAGTACTGAAAACACACTGAAAACAAAATGCATATAAAAATAAGTACTTCTGTATCTCTCTATTTTATTCAGAAAAAAATCTTCTTACTGACATTTTAGCTCATGAATTAGGAAAAAATGCATGATACAAGACAATTAGTAACTGTGATGATTTAGAATTTCCATTGCAGGAATATACAATATTCCCACCCTCATGATCAAAATAGCTCACAGTTATTGTGCTTTGAACTACATTATCTACTTTCAATCAAGTCATTTTAGGTAAAAACCTTAAGAATGAAACCAAATCTAAGGAAACCAACAGAAAGATAACATTTATTTCAATGAGTTTTCTCTCCTAACAGCAAAGTCACAGTGACCACATCAAATCCCTGTCACTGCAGAAACAGTGAAAACATCAAGAACCTGTATAATGTAAGCAAGATAAAAATACTGGAGAAGAATTCAAGCAGCCATAGCAGAGAGGCTCATTCATGAAGTTCCCAAACTACTGTGCAGCTCCTCTGAACGCACAGAGGTTATTTTTAGGAAACAAAACTCAAGTTTTGACAATGCACAGTATGAAGGACAATCCTGCTCCAACTTCATGGGAGGAAACTCAGCTGGTGAGCACATATCTGACTGTAAACCAATTAAGTGCAGTCAGTATTGCTCACTGACGAGCCACTGTGGCCAAAGGTCCACCTGGCTTCAGTCTACAGAGGAAAAGCACCCACACTTCCTTGGTTGTTCCATTTTCATGTTTAATAATCACCTCCCTGAAAAAAGTCTCCAGAGCCCGGACTATTCACAGAGAGCATTACAGAACCAGTAAATGCTTCATGTCATACCCTCTCTGAAGTTTTTGATGACAGTTTCAGGACTTTTTCTTTGGCTTCTACCCATGGTGACAAGCATCTTGCTGCCCTTCTGCAACTGGACTGAACACTTCAACGCTCTTTTTAGTTTGTTTTTTAAATCCTCAAAGCACTTTAAGTAGGGACATTTTAAGCACCAATTTAATAGGATATGACCCTAAACATCACTAATCTTGATATATATTCATTGGGGGCAGGTTTCAACACTGCAAGCCTTTGGAGTTTCTGATAAAATGTTTATTTGTGATTACCTTTGGTTTACTTAGTAAACATTTTTAATTAAAGTCAATGTATGAAGCCTATTAAGCTAACAGTTAAAAGCATTTTAAATAAAAAGTGCATGTACAGCAAAGGTAAACTACTACATGACTTCGACAGTTCAATTATTTCAGTCAATTAGTCAATTTTATCTGCATTTCTCCATCACAGCTTCTTTCTTTAAAGAGAAATATGGGATGGAGTCATCAATACAGAGGGCATTTAGAACTCACAAGTCTGCCATTTAAGTAAATGAAAAAGCACAAATAAACATGACCATATGTGATTCAGCAGTACTTTCATGCTAATTGGCTTTAACCCATATGGAGTCAAGAGGGATTAAACAAGTCATGTGCACAAGGTTACCTGCTTGTTTTCACACATTCATGTTGACTGCACTTTCTTTTTAGCCTGAGTTTGTAGGAAAAGGAGGTTTACATGAACACAATCTGTCATCTCTCCTCACCATCTTGCCTCCTACACACCTCTTGAGTTCATCGGATGAACTTTAAGTTTGACAGAGAATAGGAGATTCAAAAATACCAAGTATTGTGAAAATTTTCAACTGGCTAGAGAGAAGAAATTCCTTTAGTGATCTGAATACAGGAACAGCCAGGAGAGCTGTGCTCAGAGTGCCAGCTCACCCGAAGCCAGCCAGGAAAAGGAGGGCACACAGCTGCTCACACCTGCACAGCAAAGGCATTCCTCATCCCCCAGCTGCCCACATCAGGGGAGGCATGAAATGGAGAGAACTGGGCGCATTTTGGGAAGGAAGACCAGGCAGAGAGCTCAAGGTACTGTAGGTATGAGGGCAAGGAGACCAGGAGAATGTGGAAGTGATAAATGTGGAATAGGTTGGACAGTGGAGAACATCCAGACAGTATAAACAGCTGTGGAGAGGCAAGCAGGTCAGTGAAAGAAACAAGGACTGCTGATGTGGAGAATAGGTGACCGCCAAAGAAAGAAACTAAACTGAAAAAATATATAATTAAAAATTCTCAGCAGTACTTATACTGGTCCAACTAGTTATTATCTGGCAACTACACTAATAAGGTAGTCAAAATAAACTTTTACCATCATAGTTACTCAAATAAAAGTTATCTCTAGAAGTCTTTAGGTTTCAACCCTGGACAAAGCTCTTAATTCTGTACAACCCTATAGCAGCACTCAAAGGCTACAGTCTCTCCATGATCTGGCTAAACTAACCCCAGCAGATTGTATCATCACAAAAGAGTCTAGACTCCTGTATATGAATCATTTTGCCACTGAAAGGCCCCATTTTTAATTCAGTATTTATTCTGCACAAGTGTTAGTGATTTTACCTGATCACAGCAGGGTAAAATTCTACAATAGTGAAGCTGAAAAGGTAGGAAAAGCTGGAAGAAACAGACTGTCTACATGAGAAAGCATATTGGCACAACTAATCTAGTGTAAATTTACCCTGATCGCTAAGTTTGTCCCATTCTATAATCTTCCCCTGCAAGTTCCCTAAAATCCTGATATTTTGAGTAATTTAGGGGTTTACGTTTCTGCCTTACCTAATTAGAGACAATTTTTATAAATAGGAATTAATATTTATATTAATATAAAAAAGCCTGTTTGTTACAGTTTAATACACAATGATAATGTTTCTTTATAGTACACAGTAAAAGCAAAATCTCAATGCTTTACATCTTTTGCAACTGCATCAATTTTCTATCTTATGTAATTGCCTTTTATACATATTAATACATTATTTTCAAAACATATTATTTCTCCATCTCATCATTTTCCCCTCATCAATGCTAGCAGAAGTTTGGGCAAAGAAATTATTAAATTAAATAACATTAAATATTCTAAGATATACACACATGCATACAAATACACAATTTTTTAAAATATCTGAAACAAAATTATGAAAAACTTGCTTTGGGCTACCAAGATTTTACTACAAAATACTCAGCTGAGTTCTAGAAAAAACAGGATTTCTTTGCATAAGGCACTCTTATTTTGACTTAGCAAAGCTGGAATTGCAAAGACAATGTCTTACCATCCAAAGTAGACTGCAGTGGTCCTATTCTCCCCATCCTCCTGACTCTCCAGACGTGCCTGGCCGATGGCACGTACAGCTGGGTGACCTCACAAATTAACAGGATTTCACAGTTAAACAGAACCTCATTACACATTACAATTTACTATTGCACAGCAAATACATAGAGCTGTCACATGCAGGAGTGTGTCTGAATGCCTTAACATCTTCATTTCTGATCATCCCTCCTCCTATTTGTGCCTTACAGGAGAGCTGAACAATCAACAACAATACAATATAAATCCAATGTATTTAAAAATACCACACAATATTACATTCAGTTCTGGTATTTAGGACACTAGAGAAGCTGACTTTGAATTTTGAGATGTCAAATATTCTGTTTATTTTGTATTGAGCATGTGTCATGATTCAAAAGAATTTGGTCCACAGCAGGTATCACTTTTTCTTTTGCACACACATACACACTTTTTGAGGTCAATGTCATTTTTTTCAAAAGGTCTTAGAAAAAAAAGTAGTTTCTAGGGGAAGTAAGTACAGAAAATGCTGCTGAATTTTCTTTTATTCTCGAAGAGAATTTTCCCCACTACAGAGCAATTATTTAGTTTAGCATTTTCACTGTGAGAAGATACAACTAAATGCTAACAGATTTCCAATCCTCCTCTGCTATAAATGCCAATGATTTACACTCTTGCACTGCAGGGCAAGTTCCCCTTTATGGCTTGGAAATGTGATTTCACATACAAGTTTCTTAACAGATGCAAAACTTTTACATCAGAGAAAAGCAACATTATTCCAGGTTTTAAAGCACACAATCTGTGCAACATCAACGTCACTAATACTGTCAGGAATCAAACACTTTACCATTGAAAATTTGGCACTTGTAAGGCTTTGTGGAAAAGGACATGACTCTTACCTTATCTGCTTTAATGTTTTCTTGTTCTGAGAGCCAGTGATTTGGTGGGCAGAAATTTCTTCTTGTATCTCTAGATTTCAACATTTTCACTAAGTTTGTGATGACCTAGGTGTCAGCAACACATACATTCAATATACATTTAGCACTGTGAATGAAGTTACATACTTCACAAAGCAAAAGCTTTTTTAAAAAAAATCAGTAGATGTATAAAATTGCCACTTATTTTTAACTCACAAAAACTTGCTGTTAAATACCTTAGAATGAAATTAAGTAATCATGGTTCACTTGCAAGACATCAAAAAACCTGGCTTATTAAAATCTCATTCCAAAATCTAGGAACCAGGACTACATAGGACTTAGTGGTACTACACACCTAAAGTGCTGCATGACAGTTCAGGGAAGCCCAAACAAATCATTATCAACATTAAACTACTTATTTAAAGAAAGTAACACCTAACTAAGTATACACAGAATGTATATTAGGTATGTATACAATGTTCTTTTATCTTCCTAGCAAAATTGAGAGGATGAGAAAAATAGTTATCATGGTCACTAGGGTGTCTTTGCAATTTTAGTGTTTTTCCTGGCAGTTTCCTCCAAACCAGAAAAAAAATAAAAACAAGTAGAGAAACCAAGCTAAAAAGTTCTCCACCTCTAGCAGAACTGGCATACTTGGTTGCATGCCTTCTGTCCAAAGCTGAATCAAGTTCACCCACCACTACATAAAACAAAGTTAAGTGGAATCAATAGAACAGTAAATTACTAGGCTAAAAAGACATTATCACTGCTACAATGAACAGCCATCTGTTTTGCAATTTTAAAGTACAGCACTTGAAAAATGAATAAGAAAAAAATGTACACAGAGCTCTTCTGAAATAATCTTGCTATGAGACAGTCTTAAGAGACAGGTGTCAAGAGTAACAAAGTTTAATAGGCCTTCTAAAGGATTCTGTGTCTAGATGCTACACAAAAGAGCTTTTAACATCCAGTTTTTAATGTAATGTCTTTATTCAAGACAGAACAAAGAATGCTATTAAGGAACTGTCTGATTACACAGGAATTTTCATCACCTTTTCCTTATAAAATTCAGTGCAGGTTACATAAGTCACTGAAACTCTGTGGACTCCATTACCACTGTGAGGCAAATGTTTTTAAAAAGGAAAATAAAATCAGAAAAGACTATCCACACGAAGACCAGGGAAATACAATATTTTACAAGCAGCTAAAGAAACCTTACAGGAAGCACAACCAGATTAGGTGAAATTGGAGTTTCTCCTGCAGAATGCAAGGGTACTGAGAACACTCGACACCCCAGCTCAGCGTTAGTTTGTAAAAATTTTCCTAAGTATGTATTTTATTTTAAAGGAAGATGCACTACAATAAATATTAAAATGGGGATTTCTTTCCAGTAACGTGTCAGTGCAAGCAGCATTTAAAACTAAAATTCAGCAAAATTGGAAAATTGATTTCACAGGATTAACTCAAGGTAGAGAAATAATTCTTTTGTTTAACAAAATCCATTTTCACATAGTCATAACTTAAGATATTCTATGGAATCTGTAACAGTTGGCTATACTACTCATCGTTCTACCAAGCCAAAAATGGGGGATTCTGTTGAGTGAAGATATTTGCACAAGTAAATCTTATCAGAGAGCTCCAATCTGTTAGCAAATATGCATGTCATTGTCAGCAGCTTCACTGTTTCCAGATTTACCATTACCTTGCAGAAGTAAAGCCCACATTTGCATGTATATATATGTGTGTGTGTATATATATACGTATATACATATTTCATTCATTTCATATATACATATACATATTTCGTTGGACACCAGAGACATGAAAAATACACAAAAAAAGTGAGGAGTTATATGAAAAAGGGAAAAAAGTGAAATTAAAAGCACGGATGATAAGGAAGAAATGTGCCATTTTTTTCTGCAGGCAGCTTGCAAAAGCTCTAGCAAAGATAAATCCCATATATTTGATAGACATATTTGACATAGTGGAAAAGAAAGAGCATTTTCTACTTGAATTTATAATGAACTACTTTAGCTTTGTTTTAATGATTTGGAAGAAGGTACTGCTGCCTGCTTACTGGCAGGAAGCTTCTTGAAGCTGCCCTCAGGAAAGACTCAGTGCTATGCACAGGAGTCTTCTCAACGACATTGACTTTAGCCATGTTCAATTTTTATCAACAACAGACATGTTTCTGAATAAATAAACAAGGGAAGCCTTGCTATTATCTTCTTTTTTGGTTAGAACTGGAGCCTTCAGCTCCTGAACACAGGAAGAGTACACACAGTTTAGACAGTTCCACTGCAGGTTTAATTCCTGACTGCCAAAGTGGGACAAAGTAACTCAGGATTTTACAACTTTCTGAATGACAGCAAAATATGATCAAATTCACCTGAAATCCACCAACTTACACAAAGATTGATTAAGCATAACAAACTAAAGCAAATTAATAGAAGGTGGCATGATATGAACTGCATACATAAAAACAGCCCTAGGTCTGCCATCTTTCTTAGAAAAACAGACATATTGGGCTTTTCATTTGTGACCTTTAAATCAAAAGTTTATTTGGCAATTTGAAGACAAGTAATTAAATTACATTGTGCAAACATATATTAGATCAATCCGTGCAAATTACAAATTCAGTGGTGCATTAGGACTGTATTCAATGCAATCAAAACATTATCAGTTACTCTCACTGCTATTAATGCTTACGCTCATAAGTGAAATGTGTTGTAAAATCAGGCAGAATAGGCTGGATAGAGGCTACCTTAGACTTGTAGAATGAATAAGCATTCCTTAATTAGCCCATCAGGTTAAGTGCAAGCCTTAATGGGCCTTTCCTGAAGTCTAGCATGACATCTTTCTCCAAACATGGCCAAGAAGAAAGTTCCATTAGCAATATTAATACAAGCTTAGTTGATCATTTTCATTCAATTAACTTCTTTCAATTAAATAGATAGCTTGACAAAAGCAGTGATAAAAGACCTGAAGGGACAGCTGATGACTCGAACTGAACATTAGTGTGCGAGAGGTCGCCAGTATTAAACAGACTGTAAATCTAGCATTCAATTTGGAAAATGCATTTCTTCTGCTCCCACTTCTTTAATGAGCAATTTTAGCTGACTAGATGTGTTTGCTGCAGAATTTTCATGACAAGTCAAGCACTCCTTTTTTTCAGCAACGGTTATATTAGGGGTTTTTTTCTGCGAACATTTTCAGCTTCTCTTAACTCATGTCTTAGCTAGGATGCCATGGATAAAACCAGCAGAAAAACACTGGTAGGTATCTAGAAAAAACAGACATTAAGTTCACATTTGCTAAGCCAGTTTCACCTTCCCTTTAGTATTCCAGCAAAACCAAAATGAGGAATACCAACAGATTTTAGGAGAATAAGAACAAAACCAATACAGCATGGTACCAATATAGTGAAGTCTCTAATACAGAAGTACCTGAGTAATCATTAGATTTTGTTAGAATTTCACACCTATACAAAACTATGACAACATACTTAAGCACCTTGCTGAATGGGAGTCTAAGTTAAACCCGAAATTCACACAGTAACTGTTTTATAAACAAGACAAGAAAGAAAATTAACAGCTGACAGAAGGAAAAAAAAATTGTTATCAGAATTTAGTTACTTGAAGTTTAGCATATATGCCAAACAGCAATCTTCCCAAATCCATATCCCTTGTTGCAACAGCAAGAAAATTAGAGAAAAACAAATCTGATGCTATATCTTCACCAGAATCATGAAAATTTTATTCAGCTATGTTCTGAAAATTGACACAATTTACCTTGAATAACTGAATCCACCTTTTCTGTTCTGTCTGTATACACTGCTGCATTTCTGTGTTTTTTGTTACTCCGACACTTCTAAATGCTGCAATGTATTCCTCACGAACCTCTGGTTTTGTTTCTGGGTAAGCCAACTTTATGATTCCTAGACATGCATCTCGAAGGCAGCGGGAGAGTATTACAAGCTCTTCTAGTGTAAAAGGCATCATTGATGATTGTCTTTGACCTACAACTACATGAAACACAAGCTTAAGTTTCCTTAAACTACTTTTTCTTAATTATTTTATTATTAAAAAATTACCACTTATTTAATTAAACTTTAATATTCACACAAAAAATCTAAAGGCAGAGAAAAGAAACATCACCCAAAAGAAAATTAGTTAATATTTATAAAGGAGATCAAATCTTGGGATTGTTTGTAGTCACACTTATTTTATTTACAATATCCCCTTGATCTCTTTGTGATTTCTGCTATGTTAAATTTATACATTAAACTATGGGTTCAGTCCAGAAGAAGTTCACTAACTCATTAAAAATTATCATGATTAAGAACTTCCATATCAGACCCTGTGTAAAGCTAGGGTTCCCAAGGTGCAGACCATTAATTTTTCTCTCTTTTTTCTAAGTGCAATCACCATAAAAGAGCCAGCTGACAGCTGAGTACTCAGGGGACCATCAGCAAGCCAGCCCAGAAGATCCTTCCTCCAGATGTCAGCAAATCATTGCCCGGTGAGCTCTCCAGCCTCACACAAAAACATTTTACAAAGCACTGCTATTTACTATGCTCGAAACTCACCTTCTATTGGATCACCAAAGAATTCATTATCATGAATAGAAATAAGTGAGTGACTAAACAAAGAACTGAAAAGGTAGAATAGAGGGATAATTCGGCTAGAGTCCTCTAAAGACATTGGAGAGCCTCTTGAAATCACTTGAAGGAGTGGCACCATAGACCTTAAAATAGAAAATGCAGTGTAAAAAAAAGGGTTAATAAAATACTCTAAGAAAGTATTATCTTCAGCATTCTAGTAAAAGAATGTGGTGGTAGTTCCAAAAGCAGTATAAAAATGGTGGCTTGAGTTAAATAACTATTATTTCAAATTCTTGCAAAATAAGGTTATTCTTGTCACTGGTACCTCAGTGTCTCCACGCCAAATAAACTTGGGCATTAACCAATACAGACTGCAGATACTTTGGAGAGATGAAGCAAAGAGAATCATTCTCTGCATGTCAGCACTGAACACATCTGTAGGTCCAGTGCCTCAGCTCCCAGGAACGTGGTTTTGCCACCGTCTATTTCTGGACTGTCCAAGGATGTGAGATAAAACTCACACACTTGGGATGAACACTGGGGCTCCAGTGCTTGTTACACTGATGCCCATAACCACTGAAAGAACTACAAAATGTTCAACTCACTTTAAATAAGTGTTTTCTTTATTCTGTCCGATTTCCAAGATTTTGCTCAGTTTTATGAAATCACAGGAAGCACATACCCATACCTCTGTCCCATTCCCTTTCCACTAGATATGCTCTATTTTAACAAATAATCAGTTCCAGAAATGATACAATACTTACCCTGTAATCATTCGTGTAGTCATTGAAGATATCAAATACCAAAGATGCCTCAGGAATCTGGCATTAAAGGCTAAACTATAAAGAAGCCTGCAAGAAGAAGTTCAAATAAATTGTGTCTTCCAAAACACTGTATTCACAAAACACAGTAAGTTTCTGTAAGAACTTTTCTGTCGAGCATTTCTCAGAAATTAACAATTTATATTTACTTTTTCAAGATGAAGGGTCTTATTCTGATCAAGTCTGGTGAAAGACCCAAAAGCTAAAAACCAATCATATAAAATCTTATGCCAAAAATAACAATTTTCATTAAATCAGAAAAAAACCATACAATATAAAACCCACATTTCCACTCTTTCACAGAATTCAGCTTATATTAATAAAAATAACATAACACTGAATTAATGATCTGGAACTTTTTAAAATCTGATATAGAAAATCACACCGACTAGTTAACAGGTCATTCTTGTGGTTCTTCTGAGAGTAACAAACACAGCAATTTTTTGCAAAAGGTAGATTAAAATACCTTCATTTATGTCAGAACTGTATCAGTTTTACTGGTACATTCAGCTCAGCATAGAGAAATAGAACATCAATGGAACAAAGTCAGGACAGCTATAAATGCACTAACCCATCTGTAGAGTGAAAACTGTTCATTGGTTGAAAATTTTGATTTGTGAAAGTAAATGTATAACTTCACAAGTCAGTTATACACAGGACTGACTTTAACCACATTATTTCAGACATTATTACAGTATGATACCCTTTTTACAGAAATGAGAAATAAAAAGCTTCCTGAAACTAAAAAGTCACTCCTAGTGTATTTTTTTCCCCTTGCAGGAAACAACATATGAGGAGGGCAGAACTCCTCACTAAGCACAAAGGATCATTTCCCAGGTACAGGGAGTTCTGGAAATACAGTAGAGCCATGCAGAAAAATGCGAAATAATACAAGCAACCTCGAGTTCACAGTTTGTCTCTTTGAATTGTAAATGCACAGATCAGTACCGTTAAAAAGAGTTGGGAGCCTCACTTTTTTCAAAGAAATTGCACATTGGGGACATTATCAAGTCCAAGTCAAATCTGAAGCAACTGCAGCTAATGCCAGTTTAAGACAAGCTTTACTGTTACAGTAAGTTCTACTTTAATTATGCAGATTTTTTGAAAGAATTCAACCTGAATTTGATACATGAGAATTCTATCCCCCTCTAAAGTCCCATTATTTTGACATTTGATGAAAATTATGCATTAACATGTAAGGACAGGCTTATCATACCTAACTAATTTAGAGAAAGGATTTGTATTTTAGTGTTTAAATGTCTGAATGATAGATCAGATGTCTTGGTTTCCGAAATGAGACATTTCCTCAGTGATCTTCAGTTTTCAGCCTCATATTTAAAATGAAAAGTAATTTGGCACCTTGCCTTCAGGTCTCATGCAGCTTCCAAGCAAAAACTTGTTAATTTTACAATCATCCCTGGAAATTATGGAACAGTTTGAGCAGAAATGAACAAACATTATGGACAATGAACCTATCATAATGTAATTCATTTTTTCATTCCAGCAATATTCAGCAGTAATGAAGGGGAAAAAAGGACAAACCTTAGGAGCTTATAATAATAACCTCTGCCTAAGTTTTAGCCACTTTTTTTTTCCATATCCGTGGTTCAGGCAATCAATGGTAGCAACTGCTCTGTTTCATGGCTCAGTTCCAGATATGCTGAATGCATTCAACTTCCACATTTCCCTTTCCTGAAAATCTGGTTAAGTACAAAAAGGCACATTTGGTAGAAGATGGTACCAACAGCCTGTTTCATCAATATGAAACATCTGTAAATATGAAGTAAATTAAGTCATCAGTTCTAAAGCTTCCATTCTAAAGTTTGCATACTGTGATCAGAAAATAAACACAGAACGGCAAACTGAACATAGAATGGTGAATTTGGCCTTGTTAGATGAGATTTACCTGAAATTTAATTCACTGCAAAACTAAAGATGGCAGAAAAAAACTGCTACCTTCCCACTCCAAGTGCAGAAATTGGCTTTCAAAGTTGAAAATAACAACTGAAACCAAAAAATACAAAAAAGAAACCCACCACAAAATGCAAGGATGGCTTTGAAAAGTTGTATCTACACAAAATCGGCTGTAATAAAGTTTCAAAATTTTTTGTTTCACATTGCCAAAGGAAAGGACTATTAAAAGGCAAAAAGATCAAGCAAAAAATAAAAACTTCGAGAATTAAAACAGGTCAAAATCTACCTTGTCTTTTTCCTTGGCAGAGAAAGTATGTTTATCTGCTTAAAGACAGCCTTTCCAGGTAGAGCTACGTTAAAATGACATAGTGCAAGAATTCCTGATAAACTGACGTAGAGTACAGGGACAGTTTATACACCCTGAGGAAAAAGTCTTATGAATCCACAAAGCTTAGAGATCAGCTAATATAAAGCTTGAGTGTCCACACAGTCTTGACCACTTTTTCCTTTAAAGCAAAAAAAAAAAAGATCCACACAAAAAAACCCTAAAAATAAGTAAGATTAGACATCTTAATTTTTATGTAAACTTGTAAAATCTAATTCAGGGGTTTCAATATTTGCACAATTTTCAATATTTGAACTATTCTAAAAACAAACCATGCAGCTAAAGTTTAAATTCCTTATGTCTAGGGGTTTTGCATTTTCTTGAAAATCTCACTGAACACCACCAACTTCTTTATTATGAGATCATTACACATGTTTTATGTAATGGATTCATTAATAGATTTTCTGTAAAGTCCAATATGAAGATTTAGCATGGTCGTTTGGAAGAAAGAAACATTTCTCTGCTACCAGAAAGGATAAACTCCGTTCAAGTGCAAAAACGCACACTGCCCCAGCCTCAGGCTGTGATAGGGTTAAATTCACTTTGGTGATTCCTGTTAAGTATCAATTTTAATCATACCAAATTAAATTATCTGTTCCCAAAAGTAAGTACATAACGATCATTTATTTAGAACCTTGTTTCTCTCTCTAGGTATCTAATTGTCCACAAAGGCCACATGATTTATGTCTACTTGCCAGAACAGCATTTTGGGCACCTCTGGTTTAAAAAAAGTGTCAAATTCCGCCTGTGCAATGGGACAGATTAAATGACCCATTAAGCTTAATTTAGCTGAGGCACCACTACAACTTAATTAGTTAAAGGCAAGATTTTCAGTCTAGGTCATAAATTGGGCCCTGTTTCCCACTGAGACCATTTAAGTTAATGAAGAGAATAGAGCAGAATGAGAGGAGCTCACACAGCCTGTGACAGGTCACTGCTGCCGGGGCAGCGGATCCTGTCACTGCACAACTGTGAGGTGTTACAGGTATGAGACAGCAGCAGAGCCATGGGGAAATGAACTGTCCTGCTCTTTAGGCTGCTTTGTGCTTCAGCCTCGGTTTGTACTGGACCAAGAACGTAAAGCAAAGCTTAAAAATAGGTTCAAACTGCATATGCAATGATTCTGGTTTTAAGAAAAACACAGCATTGCCAGAACGCTGCCTAAAGAATGACCCCAACAGCTCCATGTAAAGCCCGGCTATCTCAGCACACAGATGAGGACAGGCTGCTCAGATGACACCAGAGTAGCACTGGCCTCTCGTCTGAACCACGAGCGAAGATGAGCAATAATACAATAATTAACCAGCAGTGATGAACAGGGGCTATGGAGCTGTTAAACCCAAGGTGAGCAAATTCAGGGGCACTGATCAGAGCCTGACAGCAACTGACACCCCAGTACCAGCACAGCTTCCATCACTGTTTAACACTCAGCTGGTATTAAATTACACCCTGAAATATTCTGCGGAAATAGAAATTACTATTTATTTCAAGTACAGTTTTGATGAAAAAAATTCTTGTAAGTCTCTCTGTAAGAACTACAGTCCAAGACACAAGTCTTCTCTTTTTTTTTTTAGTAACTGTATTCAATAATATGTATCAACTTTACAGTGAAAAGATTAAAGCCCGGTCCTTCTGAAAACAAAGAATTCCCAATGGCTTCTTTACAATCAGGATATTGTTTTACACCTCTAATCTGGGTAACTGAACACAAGCTACAGTCAGGTTTTCCTTGTATTGTGACCTCCTTCTTTAATTTGGCTTGACTGCATAATTCCATAATTATTCAGAATTCATCAGAATTCCTAATAACTAACCCAAAGTAACGTGATCTTGCAGTTATCCACCTCTGGATCCCACTACCCCCTCCAGAGCATCAGAAAATAACTTTACAACTTGCTCCTTTCAAAACTACATTTGAATTGTGGCTATCTTGTTTTTGTTTTGGTCTCTGTTGCAAAACCAAGGAAAATACTGAGTTAATTCAGAAACATCAATGTTCCTAACACCACACGGTATCATCATCAGTCAAATTACAAAAGTACTGAGAAGCCCCCCAAAAAAGCATTCAGCTTTAACAGAGGGACAGAAGTCTGTATTCTCAGATATTTGTCATTTGCTCCCTTCTAAAGCCTGTGTTAATCTTAGTCCAATTTTCTCCACTTATTGAAAAATTATTTTCAATTATTACTCTATTTAACACCCCATTTTTCAGATTCAAAGCTTCTATGTTTTTATCATTATTTTATATCACAGATGTATATGCTATTAAATAAACTAACCTTTTAAACAACTCCTGTTTTAAACCATTTGACTCAGTATGATTTCAAACATGAAATAAAGAGCCCTATTAAGCTCTTAGAATATATTAAAAATAATTTGAGATAAATTATTTCTGCTTAACTATTTCTACATGGTTTTATTAAGCAGATACACTTCAGTCTGGATATTAAGTAATTTAAAAGTTAGTTTCAAAGCCAGTGTAGCACCTTTCAAAAGACTATCATTAAATTTGATAAAATTATTTAGGCATTAAAAAAATCACCAAACAATTTTAAAAAGTGCAACTTAATGACAAAAAGTCTTCTAATTGTCTTTTTGAATTCCATAAATAAGCATCATCTGTCCTTCAAAAAACACTCAAAAATAATGTTTAGAATAGCTGCTTGGTAATCTAGGCCAGGTCTAAAATGCAGGGAGAATAGGACAAAAGATTGACACCTGCTGAAATGATGATCCTTGGTAAAACCAGCACTTACAGCTGACTTAAGTCAGATCTAGAATTAAGTAGAATTTTGCCTACTTTAATTTACCAAATATCTGTGTGAATGAAGTTCATTTTGACCATGAAAGTAATTGCACTGGTAACACTGACAAATCTCAGTATCTACCATTTATTTCTAAAATTCAGCTATTTTGGAGTTATTCAAAAGTTAGAATTTGTAAATTATTTTCTACTAGCTGAGTAGAACTTTCATAATTCCTGAATTTATCCAGTGTGTAAATAGCTTGTTATCACAAATAATTGCAAAGACCCAATAGAGCTTCTCAGAGGAAATAGATGCCATATTCATACAATTAAAGTTCAGTGACTCCTTTATTCATTAAACACCCTTTTCCACACAGTTCACCAGCAAGCCTCCAGTCAAAGCAGTGATGCATTTAAGCTCAGTAATTACTATCCAAGGCAATGTACTACTAGCAACAATAAAGCTGGCACACTAACTCAACTGCTGCTATGATCTTCAAGTCTCACATCCTGCTCTAATGCAATTAGTCTACAAAGAACTAATTACCCTAATCGAGCAATCACAGTTTCACTGACATCTTACTTCCTCTAGCAGCTATAAACACCATTGGGCTAAGATAGCACCTAATTAGTTTTCTGTATCACTGTTTACAATGCAGTTTGAATTATGTTTACAACATTCCCTAAATACTTACTTTACTACCAGCAGCTACATAAGTTCTCAAAACTACTTGCACCAGAACAGTGTTAATACTTACGGGTCTCAGCCTGATAATAAAAAGGTCAAAAATCTTCTCCCATTGTTCTGACATTTGTGGTTTGCAACCTTTGTAAAACAACACCGCACAAATGAACATGCCCTTTATCTTCATCTCAGGTGCCAAACCCTTCCCAAACAACAGCGATTTTCAATAGTTAGGAATTATTTTAATTGGTAACAAGAGATTTTGGCATATATTAAAGAAGCGTGCAAACAAGTTGGTTTCAGTGCTCAGCTAGCTAGAGAGACTGTGGAACCCATAGCATTGAATGTTTTCAAAATAAGGTAGTCCAATTTGGACTAGAATGGCCATTTTATCCATTCCCTTGCCTCTGAGCAAGGGAATGGATAAAATGCTTCCAAGACTCTTGAGAGGGCATAGTGAACAACAAGAAAAATAAGAAACTAAGAATCCACTCCTTGGTTTGCCTGGAATTACTGTTTAAATTCTGAAATTCTGATTTATTTCAGCTAATTGTAAAAAAAAAACACAGAAAAACTCGACAAGTTATTTAAAATAGATCTATCTAATAAAACCAATTTTAAATGTATTACAGTTCAAGATCACTATTATTTCTACTTGCCTGACTTTTGGCACCATCATGCGGTGTTGTACCATTAGCGTGTGGCAGATTGATGCCATCAGGGTAAAGACCTCTTCACTTGCTGAATCTCTCCAAACCATGTTCAGCAGAGTGTTTGTCTGCTGCTTTGTGTCCAATTTCTTCAGGCACTCCTCAGTTATGTACTGGACTGATATTCTCCCATCACCCTACAAACACATCAAAGGAAAGTGTACTTTTAATTCTTTTTAATGATATCCCCTTTTCTACAAAAAAATACTTCCAAATTTAACTAGAACGAAGTTTTCTTGTACAATAAATAAAATGGAAGCACATATGTACATCCAAGTCTTAAAAATATCAGATCCAAGAGCCAACTTAAAGCCTCGGGCAGGTAAGTGTTGGGCTTTGGTATCCATCCTTCACTTAGGCCAGAGGAAATACTGCCTTCAATGCAAACACTTCCAAACAAATAGGTAAAATCATTTACTGGCATGAAACACATGAATAATCATCTCTTTTCCACTGACATCAGTCAGCATTGGACATGAAACCCAGAAACGGATGTTGACTCTAAATTCCTTTACAAGCAGTATTTTCACATTCACAGTTCTTGGGTTAACAAATGACAACAAAGTTCAGCGTGGTCAGTACATGTCTGGGTAGTACCAGCAGTGTGTGAAGAGGAATGCTTTCTCTTGGCATACAAATGAGTCCACCTCAATCTTTTCTTTTCCTAATTTCCTATCTTTATCTTGCCCCCAGCTGAGCAAAGCTGTCAAGCTCATTGAAGGATGCAAGTTTTTGTTTGTTTTCTGTTTTTAAGACAGGCATGCATAAAAATATGGAATACATAAAAAAATCACAGGCAAAACACACAAAAAACCATATTGCAATAAATAGTATTATTTATATAAAACCTCCTCAGAATAGGGGTTTTTTTCTGATTTATGAATTAGTGTAAGTTATCTCTGAACAGAAATTCCTGCTTTGTTTTTACCTAAACACCTCTTAAGCATCACCGATCTCCAAGCCACAAGTAGAATCTGCCAGTATTTACACTGCACACAGGGTGTGTGTCTGGCAAATTAAGTATTTTATTCACACTATTCTGGTAAAGATTTTGCTGTGACAGTAACACACAGCATCAAAAAACACTCAGGTAAAATGATGCAAGTACTCCCTGGCAGCATTGCTTTTCTCAAGTTTTTTTCAATGAACCTTAAATATGGTGACATTTCTCCCATTCTACATGGAAAGCCTGCCCACTAAGTCCTTTGAATGGCTATGTCTTCTGAAAGGTTACATGAAGGCCAGTAAGAAACTGTTGAATTTACATCTGTCCAACTTGGGTGAATCAAAGCCTTGATATGAGTAGGAGGAGGCTAAAGTAAACATAGATTTATTCTAAGTTTAACCTATAGTGAAAAAGTTCTATTTATTATAGTGTCTCTATACATTATTACAGAAACCAGGTGTTTCCCTCTGAGGGCTTTTCAGTTAGTGGATAAACACAGACCTATTCTACAGGGTAAAGACTGTAGCTGAACTTGTAGTTATTTCCATGAGAAAAAAAATGAACATACTAAGTTGGAGTATCAGTATGTTTCATAGTATCTTAGCATCATCATGCACCTACATAATACAGAGAGTAATAAAGTCTTTGTAAATATGAATGTAAAAAGGTAATTTTAAGCCTTTTTTAAATAAAAGCTGTGGACTTCCACAGACACACTATCTGTAGTTTAGGATCTGTTATTATAGTAAAGAGTTTGTTTTTCATGTAAACAACCAGTTCCATTTGCTTGCAGTGAACAGTCATCTATTTTTCAGAAGCAAACAGGCTCCCTTGTACCCCTACAGAAAAAGACTGGACTTAGAGTGATCACGTTTTTGCCTATCTTTGCTGCTGCTGCAGTACAAATCCATTCACATGAATTCCACACTGCTTTACCGGTGTAGTTGTCATTTTACTGATTTCTTCATCCTCATCTTCAGAATCACTGTTTGCATCTTGACAATTTGCACCAGCAGCAGACACAGGCAGCTGAGTGAGAAAAGTTTGGAGTACCCTCAAATACACAAGAAGTCCTTCCTCTGAAAGGGATCCTATAGCACATAAATTGAAACAAAAGATCATCAGCGAGATCACACTGTGCCATAAAAATATTTTACCAGAAATACCTGACCAAAACAAGTTATGTCAAATTTTATCAAATCACCACATTTTTATAATGAAAAGGGTAAGAATAGGTAACAGATCTTTCCACTTTTATCCACAAACTGTCCTTTTTACTAGACAATGAGCCATGTTGTGAAAATACACAACATATTAACGCCAACATGACAAAAACAATGAATTGCCCACTCAGCTTGCTCACCCAAATATGTTTCTCCAACTGTTAACACAAAGTAGAAAAGCCATGGGGCCTGATCACTTCTTCTTGAACATCCACTTTCTGCTAATAATAGTGCATTCAGAAAGAGTTCATAAGGGAAAACAGTCTGCACATCAGCAAGTGCTGGAATGATGAAGTGGAATATCTGATCTGTAAAAGGTGCTGCCAGAAACTCCTCTGTGAAGGCTGCAAAAATCTGCGGCCTGAAAGGAAGAAAAATTGTTGCTATAGAAAACACAGGCAAAATTTCCCACAATTATACCAGTGGAATAATAGATCATTTTGCGACTATGAACACATCCATCAAGAGGACTGCAGAGATGTGCTCCATTAATTCTGTCCCAGTACATCAAATTTCTCAGATTTCTCAAAAATTAACTTCTTACACCAAATCCTCTTCCTAATGATCTTACATGCAATTCTATCCTTTAAATTTTTCACTGAATCAGAGAAAACTATTCTGAAGTTAAATACACTGTTTGTAATATCAAAGAAAAGAATACATTTAACAAACTCAATTAGTCTTTTCACACAAATTCCTATTTTAACACAAAACACTACTGCACGTGATACAACCAGAATTTATGCTCTGTCTACATACCTGACTCTTTCTGCTTGGAAGCTGCCTTAGTAATTTCTCTCCATAAACCTCAGCTCATCTGTCACAAAGTTCTTTTGAACTCTAAAATTCTTTTCATCTACTTTTCTGCATCTCTGCTCTCATCTAAATTTTCCACACCCTCATTCCTATGTATTGTGATACCTGCTATTCTCTGTGCTCTGTTTATTGCAGCATTCAGCATTTTATTGCCTTTTTCTTAAACACACCTGAAACTACCTTGTTTCAGTGATATACAGAGTTACCAAAAATCATTACTATTGCAAAAAAATCAATGAACTGCACTAAAAGAATGGTTGGACACTAGACAACAACAAACTGCACCTCTGACTAAAGCAAATGAGTACACAAATGTTTATTATTATCTTTATTTACCTTGCACCTTCTGGACAGGAGCTATATGTAAAGTGCAATGGCTTCAGAACATTCTCCAGAAGTATTTTTGCAATAGGGACACGAGAAACATCAGAATACTCAATACTCGAGGGAAGCTTATTGTTAATTAACAAATAAAGCGACTTGTAGTAGCCTGCAAGCAAAAAAAATATCACTTTTAAATACAGTATTATTTTTCTTCTTTCCATATAAAACAACTTACATAATTAATATTAACTTGAAAAATACTTTAGAACTCATTTCATGAAGCTTGACTTAGGAAGACATTTTACAATAATCCAAGTCACATTCACATAATTAACAGGCTGTATCAGCAATCTCTTTGGAAACATCACATTACAAAATCATTCACAGATAACCATATTCAGAGTCAGTTTGATTTTCAGAGATCAATCAACTCTTGCTGATGAAGTGAATGATTTGATTTTCCAAATAATAATTTATGAAAAAGATGTTCTCTTGTCCTTTAAGTGACTCTTGTCATGTTGTCCTTCCACTCTTCCAGAAGTAAAGAATTTTCCACTCTACTCCAAAACATCACTGCATCATACAGGCAGGAGGCCTGCTGGCAGAATGTCCCACTTCTGTGACCACCTTGCCTTAGCAGGCTGAAGAATACAATCACTATTTCCAGAACAAGGCTCTCTGAGACAGTAATAAAATGCATTATCACCCAGGCCATAAAGACACGTACAGAGAGTAATTTATTTTTGTCTCACTGAAGTACAAATGGAACCACGTGATTTCATTCTTAAACCAATTTCCTTCATGCTCAATGAACTCCCAAACTGAGGCACAGGTTCCACAATTACAGGAACACTGTAAATGCATAAAAAGTGTCACATCATTGAGAATCCAGTCTAAGAACCCTTCTCAGGGACCACCTAACTTGTCACAGTGGAAGTCCCCATAAGGAATGCCTTATCAATGCTGACCAGACACACATGGAAGGCAAATTATACCCAAAAACATACACTAATGAAAACTGGTAACAGATTCTTTACAAGTAAACCATCAAAAATTATTAGGAAACAGAATATTTGTGGTTGCACAAAACCACTTCTTTTTGTTCACATTATAAGTACTCAGAAAACTATATTTTGGTAAAAAATTAATGAATCTATTACCTCAAAGTTTCATGTATCAGTTGTGAGGAAAGAACACTATATTAAAAGCACAAATACATGCATTTTGGAATACATATTTATTATATAAAAACCAATTAGACAAGCATACAGTTTTTTTATGTCAAGGCAAGGAAAATAAATGTGCTACAATAAGAGTAATTTTTTTTCTCATAGAGACTTCAACATACAGCAAAATCCTCAGTAACAGGATTAAGTAGTCACATCCACTGAATGTACTTAAAATATTATATAGAAATATTCTAATAACTAAGGATTGGAAGATGCTCTTTCTGCATTTTATACCAAAGAGGCTAGAACCAAGAATTTCAAAATGTTTTCATCTTTCCTCACGATCCACAAGTTTTGCAAACTCAAGCCACCATATCAAAAAGGCAAAATAATTTATTTTGGACATTCCCAGAATAATAAAGTTTCTTTGCAACTAAACATCATTTTGGTTCAATTCATTAACTTTTGTTATGTTTGCACAGGTGTCACTGCAGTTTAGCAAACAATTTTGCTGATGACAGTAGGAGACAAATAAAAGCCAGGTCACCATCTCTGAGTGTTTCCTTGAAAATCTCGCTGAATGCCACCAATTTCTTTCTTATGAGATCATTATACATGTTTTATGTAATGGATTCATTAATAGATTTTCTGTAAAGTCTAATATTAAGATTTAGCATGGTCGTTTGGAAGAAAGAAACATTTCTCTGCACGAAAGGATGAAAAGGTAATGCCAATCTAGAATAATAATGAATATTAATATTTACAGAGAACAGTACTGCAACACAATGACCAAATTTTACATAACTGAAGCTTAGATCTGTCACAGTGTGTGTTCATGTGAGACTGTTAAACAGGTACTGGAATAAAACTTCTCTTAGGCAATATCCACCTACTCTCAAAATCAGTGCTACAAGCCTGTAGAAGTAACTTAGTAGAACATTTTATAAACAAAATTTCCAAAGAAATCAAGCAGTAAATTCTCAAGCCACGACTTCATTACAAGGACAACATCCACTTAATGTTAGTGTATACACTTTATTTATTGTGTCTGTGATAAAGACAAAAATTTGATTAAACAATATGGGCTTCATGTGTTCAATTTTTTATTATTTCCCAGAACTTCTGGTTCCTAGCTACTCACCTTTTTGAACCATGTAGTGCAAAATTTGTTCAATTAATGATGTCACATAGCTGACATCTTGTAAAACAGGCAAATACGTATTCTCAGATGAAAATACCTCAAGCATTCTCATAGGAAGTGCAACATTCAGACTGTCATCATTGCAATTTTGCAGTAGCCTATAAATGAAATTAAAATTATTTAACAAGATTATTTCTCTTACTTCACCACACATTCACCTCAAAGTAACTTTTTTCTATCTACTGGATTTCCAGGTGCTCTCAGTGGTTCAGCTACATCTTTTTGATGGCATCTTTGTAATAATAACTCCTGATTTTAGGGTATCTACGATTATAGCTTTCTACCTTTAAATCCTACTAAATCCTTGCTCTGAGTGATTTGAAAATTTGGAGGTCTACTGCATGAACTGGAAGAGAAGCAAAGAACAATACATGTTTTTCCAACATATACCACTAACCACATTAAAAATGAAGCCATGAAAGCCCCAGAGCAACACAGGCTGGAAACAGGTACTAGGGAACATATATGCATAACTAACACAGTATGTCTTTGATTACAGACTGAAATATTGAAAATACAACCATTACCACCCTTTTAACAAGTTGCTTATGTAACAGCTACCAGTAACTACAGAAATCATGATGATTAAGAGCCTGTTTAGAATTCAAAGTATTTTTTAGTGCGAATTGTATATGGGCTGATTTGCCCTAACAATGTGCTTTCTTCCCCATCCTTATTAAAAGCTGCATTTACAAAAACACAATTTACACTGTAGTGAAAATGTACAATTCCATGCAGTGACACCACAGTTGCGTCCTACTGCACATGGACTTCAAAGCCACCACTCAAGTCTTTTTTAGTATCTATGAGTGTAAGTAGTCCCTACTATTGATAAGAACAAGCATATTGTTTTCTAATAATAGAATAATAATAGCTGCCAGATATTCAAGTCACCTTAACAGATTTACCTTCCTGTGATCCTCCCACTACAAATAATAAATTTAATGCTGAAGCCAATAATGTAACTGCTTAATATGCCTTCAGTTCAAAATAAATAAAGCCATATTAAATTATATTACTTTTGAAACAATATATATCCAAAGCATATCCTTGGAACATTAGTCTGCTTCAGATAATAACATCTAAACACTGTCAGTTCCCAAGAAAACCTGGTTTCCACAAATATTGCAAATGATATCACTATATAAAAACAGTTAAGAACATACTCAGACATATCCTAGGAGAGCATCCCTTAAGCACATGTTGAACTTAGAAGTCAAAAGAGCTTAAGAAAGCTCCACTGCTCTACATAAGAACAGGTACTCTATCCTATGGCCAACACATATTTAATATAAACAGTCCTCTACGTGAAACAAATGTATATTTAATACTTTCCTTGCTGCAAAAAGAAACAAATAAGTGCTGAACATAATTTTTGAACACTTTTTACATAGTAGCACATAATAAAAAAGGACTTACCTGCAACACAGCCCCAACAGTCTTTTTATTTGGAATAAGCAAGTAAGTCTGTCTGGACCATCCAATTGCTTAACAAACTGAGAACTCTGTTTAATTAAATTCTGACACATCCATACCTGCAACAAGATATGCACAAGCTTACAGTTTATAATGACAAGTTCTAGCATCTATGGCAACTCAGTAATATTTCAGTGCTCTTGTGCATACCTTTGGAAGACTTACAAAACATAAACTCAGGCTGAATCATGTCCAGCTCAGAAAAAAAAAATTGTTACACTACATGAACCACACAACCACTAGTACCAAACTTTCAAAGTTAAGAGTGAGTTACACCATCTGGCAATTTTTTGTTTTTAAACATCCATAATTATTTAATGCCCATTATTAACAGCCACTATGAATCACACTTACTCATACATTTGGGAAGCTGGCAGTGATTTTGCAATTGATATGCCAGCAATATTGAACAGTGAGAAAAAAAAAATCACCCAAACACCTTGGGAATGACCAGAGGGCTAAGTAGAAATACTGTCTAAAAATTAAAATCCTAATAGAAGTATATTATTTTTGAAAACTTATTGTGAATAAGATTTTTCAAGGCTTCATCTCACATACTGCATATGTGTGTGGGCACACACACTCATAAAATCTAATTTTAAGTTATTGTGACTAAATGGAAAACAGCAGAGTGCAGCGAAAAGTGCACTTTCAAGTGAAAGACTACTTTACAAGTGCATGAAGGGCAAGTACTGTGGATCAAAGTAGGTAACAGGACTCACCAAACGCTTTGAATCCTCATTCTGTCTATAGAAAAAGAGTAACTGGCGAACTAAGAGAGTCAAATTCGCTCCATTAGCAGTGGAGAAGGTTCCTCCAGACTGGGCCGAATTAGCACACCGATCAAATTCACTTCTTTGGATAGAGTACTTCAAAACAAAACATGCATCAATATGTCAGTAATGGTTATGATTTAAAACAGAGATTCAAAATTCCAGCTTCCCATCCAGCAAGGCTGCAAAGCAGTAAAACAGATACAACACATATTTGTCAAGAGATCAAAATATACATATGATATCGTAGTGGGAGCCATAATTCTATTCTGTAACTCAGAAAGTAGAGTTGCAACAAATCTGTTGCTTATCAAGCACATCACATCAAACATTTTAGTCTAGTTTACTCAAACTAATGAATTTAAACAAAACTCTTTCTTAGAAGAATCTACCCAACAGCATCTTAGAACAACTTTTTGACTCAAACTTAGCCACACCATAAAAAAATTTTAAAGCTCCACTGATGTGTCAAAGTTCTTCGTCCCTAATGGTCTTTATTCAATTTATCAGCTAAAAAAAGAATTGCATTATCCCATTCAGGTCTAGTCACATCCATGCTTTGCAGAATATACATCTGTTCACTAAAATACTGAGTTTGAAATGAAAATGTCAAGAGGGGAAAAAAGAACTTCTACCTTCTCCAATACTGAAAACAATTTTTCAATGAAATTATTTATTACTAGAAAGTCACATTTTCAGCAAAACTGTTTAGCATCTTTCTAACTAAATAAACAGGTACTGACTTGATGTTTTCTGTCTCTGTACCCCCTTACAAACGACTGGATTATTATTGCATTTTTCAGTCTCCGCCTTTCTTCCTGTAAAACAAAGCAAGAAAACTGAAATCAACACCACAGAACTGACTGTACCTTCTACCATTTTATCAAATATATTTGTATTCTAAATGGCCTTTTAATGAAAATTAAGTAGTAATTATTAGTAAAATAAATTATTTTAATGTTTGCACCCAATACACATAAATCAGTGAGAATGCTTTTTATGTTTTTAAATGCAAATTTACCATCAGATATTGCAAAAGAATCCTCAATACTCAGTAAGTATGTAATACCACAGAAATCAACATAAACATTTTATTACTTCGCATCACTTTATTGTTACTGCATTTCATTAGACAAAGTCTTAATATAATGTTGAAAAATGTTGACACTATTGAATTCAATGATATCATTCCTCCTTCTGCATAGAGCAGCAAACACTAATGACCCACTTATTTGTTTTCATTCAAATAATATAAAAGCATTATGGGCTGGCACAGGTTTAGATGTGGGGAAAACAATTTTAAAAATCAGTTATTTGGAGACAGTACCTCTGTCAAAAGGAAAATGAGGCTTAAAGCTCACTGCAGCCAAGGTGCACAATATAGAACTTAATAAAATTTCTTAAGTCTCTTTTCCAAATCAGACATATCTAGTGAGCCCTTTTATGACATCTTCCTCAGTAGGTGGAAAGAGCAGCAAAAATCACTCCTTTACAATGGCTCTGAGGAACTGAGAGCCAGCTTAGCTCAAGATGCTACAGAAAGAGCATTTGGAGGGTTCCCTGACACCCTCGGCATATCCCATCACCGTAAATACCTACGGAAGTGGCCACTGTAATTATGTTTCTAACAATGTCCATATGGTTTCCTAGGGAGTAAGAAGGAAATAAAGAGTTGTTCATGAACCTAGAGCTACAAAGAAGTGGTTGAAAGAGAAGTATAAGGATCAAGAAGCCTGCTTTAAAAAGAGAAATTTTAACCTAGTCAATCCTTAAACTACAATGAACCTGTAATTCTGAGGGTCACCAGGCAAAACAAAACACCAAAATGTTTTCACAAATTTCACTAAAATACCTTTAGGAAAGTTAACATAAACTTTCAATTCACGAATCTTGATTTCTAATTTACAGTCCTATAAAAACACATCCAACTTAAAAACACGACCTGAACTGACCAGAGAGAACACCAGACAAAATTGCAGTTCAAGGCCTATTTTATTTTTCTTGGAAAACCCTGGTTCCTAAAGCAAATTCTCTGAATAAGCAGATTCTTGAAGACTTTAACTGCCTCTAAAGCACGGACCAGAATCAAAGTTTTGATAGGTCAAAGGGTATTTTTCTCTATGAAGTATTGACAGTAAAAGTGCAATCAGGAGAGTCTCAGAGGCGGTGTCTCTTCATAACCATAACGTAAGGCTCAACTAAAACACAGGTAAGCTCTCCTTCTCTCTGCATACTGGTTTTATCTCAGAACACATAATTGTCAATTAGAGACCCATAATTGCAAAGGTTTTAAGTCTGAGGTCACTGCTAAGATTCTGCTACAGTCAGTTTTTTAAAAGCCATAGCTGATTTTATTCTCAGAGGAGCCATTGATTTTGTGAAAATGTGCTCCATGCCACAGCAAATCATTGTGTGCACATGAGTACACAGGCTGGGAGGAGTGGATGGCTCTGCATCAGCTCTGTAAAGCACAGAGCCAAGGAACTGAATGGGTTTATGGACCACAAGGAAGAATTTTTAAATATGTGGCTAAGTACTCACTGATCATAAAGCTGATTCATAACACGGAATTCTGAACTAACTAGGGTGAAATCCTGGCACTTTCATACTTGAACTTGGTCCATAACTGCACACCCATGTTGAAGAGAAAAAAAAGCAGTAACTGTCCACAGAAACTGAGGAGCCACTGCAGAACTTGTGCTTAATCTAGCATGGGTCAAACATGCTTTTACAGGCCAAAGAGCTGGTTTCTTCATGAGCATGAAACCTGCATAGTTATGCTTTTTAATCAGTATTTAATGCCCAAATTTTTTCAACTTCTATTAGAAGGGTGGAGGGAAAATGACAAAATTAACGCATTCACTCAAATTCCATACTACTAAATTTTGAGTTCTTCCTTTCAGTGCCTATGCCTCCTTTGCATTATTCCAGACTGAATTTTCCAGAGCAGTGAGCTTCCATCACAAACCAGTATTAAGGTTGCTTAAAGCCTCACACATCAGCTGCTCGCCACTCCTTAATTATCAGGTGATTTCAAAGCACTTGAGCACTTTTCAAAGCATTCAAGAATCACTGTTCTGATTTTACCTTCACAGAACTGAGGCACACACTGGGGAAGTGAAGTACTAAAGGTCAGCCAAGAAACCATAGCAGAACCAGGAGCAGAAAGTTTGCTGAGACCAACCCATAGTAATACATTATGGACAAGGTAAAATTTGCAATTTACTAGCCAAATCCCTACCTTTTCCCAAAAAAGACTAGATCCAATAAACATCAAAATAAAAGGGAAATTTCCCTTTGCCCACAGTGCATGCTTATCTTCTTTCGAGATGAAAAGCACTTCTGAGGAACATCTTGGAGAACTCAATTGTTTTGCCAAATAAAACATACTTTAAGACTATGCAGAACTTGCAAACTGAAAGAAAACACAGCTGAACTAAGTACAACTGCAGCAGAAGTACTTGGCACTCTACATGTAACACCAAAGAAAAATCCAGTGGGCAGGAAAACGCTTACAGGCTACTTTACCTCTCGTTTTCTCCTTTCTTCCTGAGTACGATGAAGAAGAGAAGCCTTTTCTTCCTACAAGACACAAATTAAGATACTACTGCATTTTCATTCAAAGATGCTTCAGCCGTGTTCAGGATATTTAATGCAGTCTTCACTTCAGGGATTGCTCAGAAAGTGTGACATAAAACATAGAGAAAAGTAGGTGTTAATCCTCTTCTGAACTCACAAATACATGGCATGCAGCCCTCCCAAAAGAGCAGTGATGGAGAGAAGTTACGTCCCTATGAAAAAGAACCAGCAAAGGGCAGCAAACTCTACTAATCCCAGTCCTTGTTTGTGTTCTCAGCATCCCAATTACCCCAGCAAATATCACCCATTTACAAACGGCAGAGCTGGAGCACAGTAAGGTCCCAGTCCCACCACATCATACCAGAAGTCTGAGTGTTTTTCTTGCCTGGAGGGTACAGAAATCCCTGGCCCAGGTGCACACAGCAAGCTGTGGCATGTTCAGAGCCATCACATCCTGTTCCAAAGCCCCACGCTTTTGTCTAACTTGCAAAAAAGCATGAAGCTCTTATACTTACTTATCCTTTCCCTCAAAAGTTGTCCAGAAAAGATGTCAAGAGAGACACAGCATAAATGATAGGCACTTTTTCTTTTAAAATTTTGAACTCTTCACCCAAATTAAGGATACACACCAAAACTTTCAGGACAGTGATCTCACCAACAGCGAAAAAGAAAATAACACTAAAGTATTCATGAGGCCTCAAAACCCAGTATTATTACAAGAGAAAAAACATGCATTAGCTTTTAAACCACAATCTTATATGAGTATTCATAGATTACAATATATAAACAAAACTTTATTTGCAGGACTCTTACTGGATGGTTCTGGGTAATTTCCAAGGAAATATACAAAATAATTCAATTTTGATGCACAGTATTCAATTTCCACTGCAGGCAACAGGAGATGAAAGCACCCTGGGACCTTCCCAAATTCAGTCTAAAACACACAGCAGATTTAAGGAAACCATTTTTATTTTTTGACACTATGACACATATGACAACTTTGTTTTTCTCCATGTGCCTCTATTGGCCCAGAGAAGCTAAGAAATTAAAAAACACTCAAACAGAAAATGTATTGTATTTTAATACAGAAAAATCAAATTGAAGTTGGAAAACAAATGTTTATAAAATAACTGAATGTTATGTTTCCAGCTGAAACAACTCTGCTGGAATACTTTCAACGTCTATCAGCAGAACAAAAAATGAGAGCAAAACTCTTCTGCATTTCTTTTTTGATGATACAGAGGAAGCAAAGTCATGATTCTCTTAGTTTCTTTAGGATAGAAAATACTCTAACACTGACCACCAAGAAAGTGAAAAAGAAAAAAAATCCCACAAGAAGGTTAACCATCTTTCCTCTAAAGACAGTATTTATGTCCAAAGACACCACTAACTACAGCTATTGCCCTCTAAAGACAGGGTTTGTTCCATGTGTTAAACACAGCATAAAAAAATCAGGAAATCCATATATATGGATGATGTATCTCCACTCAAGCAGTACAGAAAGGCACACACAAAGACAAAACAAGGTACTAAATTAATAACCAACAAATGGCTTAAAGTTTCAGGAGTTTTTCAACAGCTGATACCTTAAAGCTGATGCATTAAAGAAGCTGGTGAAATGTCCCAGTTTAGAAGTGATCATTCTGCAGACAGCACCATGTAAAGTGCATTTCTGCTTAGAAACAATGTCTTGTAATTTGTCCTTAAATTTCAGAGAGAATTTAAAGGAAAAGCAGAAAAAATGGGAAAACAAGTTGCTATGTGTGAACAGAGGGGAGAATGGTATGAAAAAACACAAGCAAAGACAGCAAATACAAATGATTAGTAGATATAGGAAAATAAGTGGCCAGAGGGTTTATCAGAAACAAACAATTTTTAATCATTTGAAGAGGGAGGGAGACACAACAAGGCAGTGCATCCTTAGTCTATCACCAGCTTTTCACTGATGAGGAACTGGGTTTCTTTGTGGTCCTCTTTAAACCAATCTACTCTTAAACTAACACAAGTTTTTAGTCAGCCACATAGTAGCTTTGAGTACTTGTAAAGAAAAACACCAACTTGTTAAAGCATAAATTAAATAAAACAGATGAACTGTCGTAAGCCAATAAAATATTCAGGTAAGTACATAGCACCTTTCAAGAATTATTATGGGTAAAATAATACTGTTACTCATGTTCACAAGATGTACATAGATCATAGCTATGACTAAAGAACACATCTAAATTAAATTCAAGAAAACTATATCCCCTTAAGAGTTATTAAACCAAGCTGGAATACACTGTCTCTACAGAAATTAAAAAGTAATAGTACATGTGCAAAAGAAAACAAACCTGCAGTAAGAAAGAGATGAAAAGAACCATGAAATAATCTTCACCTACAAAAGGCATTCTAACAAAATCATTTCTTAGACAGGTAACTGCAGCCACCTCTGAAATCCTCCCTGAACTGCCCCTTAACAACCAGCATAGTGAAAAGGAGCCAAACTTAGTAGCTGTTCTGTAGCTGGTTGTGCCTGACAACAGCGTTACTCAAGTGACACACGTTTGACAACTTCCACCCAGAGTCTCCTGACTGCTGCCAGCCACAGCTGCAGTTCCAGCACCTCTCCTGCTGCCCACAGCCAGAGCTCCTCACAGTAGGAGATGGCCCCACAGGAACTCCCAAAGATCACACCCAGCTCACTCCTACTCCCCACCTTGATCCTGTGCTGGTCTTTCTTCACCTGCCAGACAGGCACACATCAGGTGCTGAGTGATCCTTTCAAGGCAGGCAGGCAAGGTATGGGGAACAAAGCATGAACTTGTCCTGACTCTGTCAGCCCTAACCCAAAAGGAGTGAAAAGCCATTCCCTGTATCACAGTCCTGACTTTTTATGATGTGATCTTCCTCCAGGAGCTTGCCCTCTCAAGCGCAGAACAGGGAATACACTGTCCGTGAGTTTTCATGCAACACAGGATACATCTGGCAGACCTTTTCCTGCCTGATGCTTTCTCCAGCAAAGAAAAGACAACCAACCTCCCGCTCTCGCATGCAAGCTGCAGCACCATGAAAAAGCAGATTTGAGACATTTTCTGTGAGGCACGGCACAAAGAAGTAAGAAAGCAGTGAAAGCCTATGTGACAGCAAAACACAAAGCAACATCACAGACGATGACTCAAAGGGTGAGACAGAAGGAGGAAAGAGGTGAAAACAGGGAAGCAGATGGAGGACAGAAAAGAAAACTTGTGACTGCCACCAAAGAAATGTTGAGAAACATTTGAAATGTTAATTTGTACATGGGGATAAAACTGCTGTATACTGTAGTATTCATCACAGCAAAGTTCCTGGTGGTAGAACTGCTGTAAGAGAGCAGCTGAGAGCAGCTTCATCTGACAGTGGAACGATGTCAGTGCTTCAAAAACACTAGTTTTTGAATGAAAATTGAATGAAAAATAAAATTGAATTAAAATTGTTTTCTTATCCTCTTTTTGCTGAGGTCCACCTTTTGGTTCTGAAAGTATGTTTGTAGAATTCCTAGCTTTCACATATCCTAGACAAAGACCGAATAAGGTACACAAATACAGAAATCACTATTCTTTTCATATTGCATGTGAACACTTTGTCTTGAGAGAAATAAACTTTTAGTCCTCTTGGCTCAAAATCCAGATTCAGAAAAACAAAATGTATACGTAACTAAATCCCTATCAACACTTCTAATATTTGTTGACTCTTAAAATCTGAAACTGAACACTCCTGGACAGCTATGTTAATCAAGCTATCTTATAGCAAATAAATTTAAAACCTAAAAATGCCACATGCAAAGATGAAACTGAATAGCTATTTTCAGGTACTAGCTAAACACTAATCATGTTTTTTTTAAAAATTAATAATAACACACTGAAGCAAAAAAATTATTATTATTATTAATAAATGTTTGATGCTTATTTATAAACGAAGAAGGTTTATTTTGGTTAGTAGCTGAGAATGCTTTGTATTTCACATTACAAGAGGTCATGCAAAGTACAAGGCATGACCTTTTATGAAATTTTCTTTAGAAAACAAATAAGCACTTGATCTTTTTAATTTTTGTGAACAATTATAAAAACTTGTATGGTTTTCATCAACAAAATCCAGGAACTTGAATCTTTTTCCTTTCCTTAAAATGAGGAACACAAATTTACAGCTGAATTTAACTTGACCCACACAAAAATTGGTAACAACTCCCAAAACGAACGAAGTGACCCGAGCAATTTATAGAATAAAATTCCTTTCAACACAAATATTCAGTAACTTCAGTACATAAATGGAAAATTTTCTAACATTTATTTTTACAGAACAAACGTGGACACTGGGAGATGTCCCCCACCTTCTCAACAATGTTTCTATTTCCTGACATTATTTTAGACAAGGTGAACTCCAGTTGGGTTTTTTTTCATCTGAATAGTACAAGAAATTTGCATTTTAAAAGGCTTACAATGTCTTGGACTGAAACTCAACAATTCAAATTCCATTGAACATGTCTGAGTATGTTCAGCAGCTTGAAATATTGTCCTTTTAACCAGTCTGTGACTCTTCTTAATAATGATGTAAATAATCAGAGATACGTTTATATGTAGAGAAGACCATCTTACAGAAGAAGGGAGTCTGAACTATGTCCAGGAGGAGACATTTGGCCCAGCAAAGCCAGAAAACATCTCAGCATTTTAGCTGAAATTTACTGTGGTACGTAGGGAGGATCTGGAACCTCTTCCATCACAGCACCCACAAAACCACACACAGTGGAACCACGATTTGATTGGAGGTTCTAGAGGCCAAGTGAAATGCAAGAAAGTTGCTTTTACATTTATGCTCAGTTTGTCCCTATTATGGTTTTTAAGATATATGTTGTACATAAAGCTGCAGTTGGGCAATTTCTAGTGGAAGGTGTCCCTGCTCATGGCAAGAGGGTTGGAACCGGGTAATCTTTAAGGTCCCCTCCAACCCAAACCATTCTATGACTCATTTTCTCAGGAACAAGCGGGGCAAATGTATTTATAAAAGCAGAATTTTTTTTGTTTGAATCTGAAAAAACAGCAGGTAACTGAAAATAACAGCGTAATCACTGCTGTCAGCTAACTACAACTCCATCTTCTGTAGCTTGCTTTCAAATGAGGAGAATTTCAAATGTTACAGAGAGAATAAAATGCCCAAGAATCTAGTATGCATTAACCGCGTCATTTCCTACTGACAATCAATCATTATTTCACAACATGATGGTCTCCTTACGCTTCTACACCACAGATCTGAAATTCCGAGAGTATTTCAAGACTTAGGCTGTGACACTGCAAGATTCTGGATAAAACACAGCTGACTCAGAATGAGGTGTGTACCTGCACACGGAGCTATGCCATGTGCCTGATGGGACAAAGGTCTTAGGGAGCAAAGAACTGCAATTCTTTCCCACCATTCAAAAATAAACACTGAATTTGTAGTTCTAATCTAGAATTCCCATACTATAAATCCTTAGCATCATTTCACTTCCACTGTGGTATGGTATAGGTTTAGATCTGTTACAATAAAATAGAAATTATTCCTTCCTAAAATTATTAACTATTTTCCTCAATCAATTAGTAAGAGAGAAACAAAAGTGGCTTATGACTGTCCCATCAATGCTTATATCCTACAGACATCTGTCACAACAATGAATCCCAACGTGGGCAGATCTCTCCATACACTGGCAATCTTACAGTTTACTGCTTCTAAAACTTTAATTTTGATTCCACAAGAAGTTATTTCATGTGTAGAATAAAGATAACAAAGAGCAAACAAAGTGCTTCTGGAGTTCTACCTCTGCACTTCAGCTGAAAGCAGGGGGACATATACACAAGAATCTAAACTTTAATGTCGTGCTATTTAAGAAAGCACATCGGTAACTACTAAATTAAAATATAAACAAACTTTGTAAATTGAAGATCTCTGATTAGTAAAAATATCCATATTAAAAGGAATTACTGAGACTTTTTAAAATACAGATGGAGTCATCAATATTTGCTCATTAGTAAGCTTCCACATCTTCCACAAAAAGCCAAAGATCAAAAAGAACCCCAAAATCAATAGAGTTGTTTTCACTTTCACTTTCATGACAGTGCTAACTCATCTGTATTACAAAGTCTGAGAAAGGAGGGGTTTTTTTAAAAATCATCTCATAAAGCATTATAATTTAAAAATGCTCTATTTTAAACAGCCTTGGGATTTGTAAAAGCATGGTTTAGATGGCTCAAGTGACACTGTACATTTCACTTAATATTCTTTTACCCATTTTTCTGTTAAGACTTCCAAGGTGTCATTCATACATTTCACAAAGTAATCAAAGGATGTGGAGCTACAGAGCCCCTTGTACCTCTCAGCACTGGCCTAGGGATCCCCTGTACAGATGTACTAAAGTATTACTAGCTCAGATTTTCCTTAATACTACTGAAATTAATGGAGTAACACTAGGCCTGCCTGTCCCAGATCAGGCTGACAGGGTTAAACCAACTTCATGCTGTGCTCAACCTCATGCTAAAATCAGTGAAAGCTTGCCAGCTGTCCCCAGAAGGCCCGGTGACACTCCACCCAGCAGAAATATGTTCAGTGCATGGGACACAGGGATGGGCTGGGAAGCAGCCAGGTGAAGAACCACCTGCTTCAGTCCCCTGTACAGTTGGGTTGGGTGAGGCCAATCTGAGCTGCTCCCCAAGCCAACTTTTCATGCACAGCTCTGCCTAACACACCATAGACTCTCTGCAGCCACAGCCTTTCAGGCACCAATTACTGTCCTGTACAAAATGTCTATGAGTAATTCAAGATGTTCCCGTATTGAACTCCAATAGCACTCATTTTTGGAGGCTACTTTACTTCAGAAACACAAAAATATGGTTTGCCAGTTACAATTAAACTAACTTTGAAAATTTCTTTTTAAGAGTCTCACAATGCAAGGAAGCATGTCTCAAAGGTGACAATAAGCTACCCCAAAACCAAAAATAAATAAACAAACCCCACTAAAATTAGCTTATCATATTGTAATTAAAGTCCTGTATCGACACCCTCAAACCCATATACAACAGGGCAAATAGTCCAGATGAATCAGCAGATTCTTTAAAGTAGGTATGGAAGGAAAATTCCAGGCACTGACAATATCACCTACATTTTTACACTTACGTACAATGAAATATTATAATGCTACAATAATATTCTAAAAGGATCAGTCACTGGGGTAGTAATTTTGAGAACATTAATTTGCATCCCATGACTAGAAAAAAAACAAGTTATGCTTGATATGGGTGGACTAAAGTGCCTCTCTAGAGCATCCACAATTCAGACCATAACACAGATTAATCTAAGATGCAAGTAGTGCAAAAACAGACCTGAAGCTCTCTGTTTTTATAACTCAAAAGTACCATACAAGCTAGTGATGAGAAGGCACACTAGATTCAGTACCTAACTGCCACAATTATGCAAGTCCCCAATTTTATTTCTATCATTGTGCTTCCGCTGACAGAACTTACTGAAGTCAGCCCCTTGTGAGGACTAAGGGAACACTACAGACACACATGGCAGTGCCAGACAGGTGTCAACACATATGAGCCGTGACCAACACAGTCACTGTTTGTAGCTGCAGTTCCATCAGCAAAACCACACTTCTAACAGAGTTGCTGATTACTATTTTGGTGTAGCTGCACTCACATCAGGCCCCACTGGCACCTTTAGCACTGACTAGATCCTCAAACAGGTGTCCCCACATACATATAGGGGGGGGTTTGTCATTGCTCTGCAGTGGGGCAGCCATGTTTGGGAAACTTCCCCAAACTGGGTACAGAGTTAATCTTGGCATTAAGCAGTCTGCAGGGCCCCAGTGTTTCTGAGTCGTGCCTTCTTCCACCAAAGGAATTACAGTAGGCAGCACTAAGTATGCAGCTACCTACCAGAAGCATGGCAGAGGTACAGTGTTGGATCTTTCTAAAATAATACACCATTTGGGAGGGCAAGGCCATTTGTCAAAAAAATGAGGGTTTTTAGTATGTATACCAAAAGCTGGAAGAAAATAATTCACAATTCAGCCTTCTGTAAAATTGAAGCCTATAGGTATGAGAAACATGATCCCAAGGAGCCTATGATGTGAAATAATGAGAAACTCATGGAACCCACATAAACACTTCCCATAGCAATCGCTGTTGTAGTATGTCTACACAGAAGTTCAGGTAAACTGCATTTAGAGGTAGTTTTTAGCACTGTTCAAATAAATTCTTTCGCTAGTACTGTACACAGTATCTGAAAATAAGCACTGTTCCAAGGACACTCTAGGATGCCTACGTAACCATGATGCCCAAAGCTGTAAGTGATTTGCACTGATGCAGCACAAGCACTTCGGTGAACCAATGTGAAATCATGAAATCTGTGCACCAGTCAGTATCAATCTCATCATGAAACACAACCCCTACTGCACAGAGTGAGGGTTATGCATCAATTTCAGTTTCCAGGCCTTTACATGCTAATATTTGCCCTTGGAAATTTATGCCTGCATAACATTTATAAATTTGTCCCATATAATTAAAATAGACGTAATTCTGATACATCTTCATGAATGGCTAAGTGTAAAAGAAGATGTTATGATAGCTGTTGACTTCTGTGGGAGGCAACATGCTCAGCAATAAAGCTCATAAATTTATGAGCTAGTCAGGGTGTTAAGTTGCAAAGTACCTGAAGTGTACAGCTGAGGACAGGGGCACGTTCTGCCCATTCCTACTTAAGCTGGGGAGATTTTATGGCACTTTGACTCATGTAATGCCAGTTTATGTAGCCTAATGAACAGAGAAGTCTTAAGATAAACAAAAGATGAATCAGAGGAAAAGCTGCATAATCTAAATAGAGGTCTGTACACAATCTCTTCTTATTAAGTCAATATGCAAAAATGCAAACTACACTGGGATTTTAATATCACATACTGCAGCATTTTTGCTCGTTTCCTCACTGTACTGCCAAAAGTGAAAAGTTTCCAAGAATCAAACTTGCTTTTGGTACACAGTAACAAAAACTTAAAGAGTTTTTTTCTTTACCAAATTAAAATTCAAAAATACTAATGGAAATACTCATCAGCTTCCCACACAGTCATCTCCAATGACAACAGGGAGACTCAGTATTTTCACAGTGAATTAAAGTGACCCCTACAGATCAGGCCACTTCTAAAAACACTCTGTCCTTTCTGTCATTCTTCGGAAGTCCTGACTGAACTGAACATTTGCTTACCCTGTCCAATCAGCAAGATCTCAATAAACCATTCTGCTTCTTTCCCGTCAATAAACACAAGGAGATCAAATAGTCTGGTACAGCTGACAATTAACTGCTACTCACCCTGCGCACGACAAATTGACTGAACCTAAACTTGACAGAGAGCAAACCGGCAGCCCCGGCTCACGTGGATGAACCTCCCCCAGCAATTCGGGTTGTGTGAGGCTGTGTGCGTCCCACATCCCTCCGGCGAGGCAGCTCCACGCCAGACATTCCCTCTGGAGGGAAATGACAGGAGGTCTCCGAGTCCTTTCCCTCTGGAAGACCTGGAGAGCGACTGCTAGGGAGGTGCCACCGGTCACGGCACCGGGATCGATCGATCGCCTGCGGGGGGGACGAGCCAAGGAGACATTTCCTCGCTTCCCACAATTCTTACTACACTACAAGCCTGGGATGGTGTGGCCTGATTATACAAAAAATAATAGTAACAGAGAGGCAGGGAGACCGGAGATAAACACATCAGCAGCAGGGGAGGGTTTTTCCCCTCTATTAAACCTTAGTCATCGCTGCTCGCATTTCTGAAGGCCNCCGGCCCGGCTGGCCCGGCTGCGGGTGTTCCACGGGAAACTTCCCTTCTCCTTCTCTGGGGTCCTCGGGAGCTGCCGGCGGGAGTGCAGGGGTGGCCGGAGCTGGACTAGGCTGTGTGCCGCATCCTGCCCAGACGGGCCGCGCTGAGGGCGAGAGCCGAGCTGAGGGTCCAGCCGGGCTTTGGCGCAGGGCTGCCTTCCTTCAGGTGTCAGTGGGCTGTGGGAACACACACACACACACATACACACACANGGCTGTGTGCGTCCCACATCCCTCCGGCGAGGCAGCTCCACGCCAGACATTCCCTCTGGAGGGAAATGACAGGAGGTCTCCGAGTCCTTTCCCTCTGGAAGACCTGGAGAGCGACTGCTAGGGAGGTGCCACCGGTCACGGCACCGGGATCGATCGATCGCCTGCGGGGGGGACGAGCCAAGGAGACATTTCCTCGCTTCCCACAATTCTTACTACACTACAAGCCTGGGATGGTGTGGCCTGATTATACAAAAAATAATAGTAACAGAGAGGCAGGGAGACCGGAGATAAACACATCAGCAGCAGGGGAGGGTTTTTCACCTCTATTAAACCTTAGTCATCGCTGCTCGCATTTCTGAAGGCCCGACGGTAAAAGCACCGATAACAGGGCGGGGGGCGGCGGAACCGACACAGACACAGGCACCGGTGGGCGCCGCTCCTTACCTTCCTACTCGCTCCTCCGAGAGACACCTTGGGCCTTGTTTTGAAATCCCCTTCAAAGCTGAACATGTTTACAGCTTATCCCATGGGGAGCGGGGCCCGGCCGGCCGGCAGGGCGAGCGGAGGGGCCGCACGAACCCCCCGGGCTGGCGCCNACACACACACACACACGTGTGTGTATTACATATATATATAATTCGTACTTTTAGAAGGATAAGCGTATCACAGAATAAGGTTGAAAAAGACCTCTGAGATCATCGAATCGAACTTCTGACCAAACAATTCCATCACCTAAGTGCCACGTCCAGTTTTTCCTAACGCCAGGGATGGTGACTCCACCTCCCTGGGCAGCCCACTCCAATGTTTAATCACGCTTGTCTGTGAAAAAATTCCTCCTCTTGTCCAACCTGAACATCACCTGGTCTAAGTTGAGGCCAGTTCCTCTCATCCTGTGGTGGGAGAAGAGACCAACCCCTACTTGGCTACTCCTTCTTTTCAGGGATTTATAAAGAGTGAAAAGGTCATCCGTGAGCCTACTCTTCTCCAGGAAGGGATGGATGTGTGGTGGACATGGCCCCATCGCAGACTTCGTGACCAGGTTGAGGACTGAACACACCAGCACAGGCTCCAGTGTAGCCATGACAATGCACACAGCCATGGAAACACACTCCGGAAAATCCGTGATAGAGGTGGGCTCGGTAATGGGCCTCAACAGCTGATGAGGAGTGGAAAGAGAAAAAGGCTGTAATGTAAAAGCAGCAAGGAGAAAAAGGACTGTAAATGTAAAAGCAGTAGATCGAAATGGTGAAACTACACCTGAGGCTGCTTTCCATTTCTTAGCCTGTTCTCTGTTTTTCAGACTGCATCCCTCCAAACAGAGAGGTGGCACAGAAAACAGCAATAACAAAAAGCAGTTATTCAGTCTGCAGCTCAAGGTGGTAAATAAATGTAGGTGGCCAAATCCAGCTTTCATTCCCTTCAGTAGAAATTTGATTTCATGAGCTCTAACTCGTGAATTCTCACATCGGCATATCACAACAAACAAATGGCAAGCACCCACATCAGGAGAGAGAGGATGTATGTGCTTTGCAGCTGTTCATACCAAGAGCACAATGCTCTTTAACTGTCGTCAAGCTGAGTGGCAAATGAAATATTTGTTGAGATTTCATTGGATTTGGATGATTCAGAAGAGTCTAAATTTCAAAATTTCAGACTTCTCATAAGGGAATGAGTGCTTGGCAAGAGTAAGCATTAGCCTGGCACTTCCCCAGATAACATAGTCTCAGTATAAGCAAGCCTGGCCTCCTTAAATACTGTTTACAAATGCAGATGGGGTTTAGGGTGTTATGAAATACCACGTCAAATGTTTGTTCATAGTTTCAACACATCTGATTGCTGATGAAATATCCCACCACTCTGTAATGAAATTATAGTAAGTTTTTTTTCCAAACATGACAAGATTCTTTTCAATTTGACTTAAGCCTTGATAAACTTTGTAAGTCTCATACAAAAAAGGACTAGTCTAGGTGTCCCTAGCAGTTAATTAATTAATTTTCGTTAGCACAGAAGCAACCTGTTAGGTCAGGAGTTTGTGTCGTCTTTATCAGTGGCAAAGACAACTTAGGGATGCACACAATCCCTCCTCGTGTAAGAAACCAAAGAAAAATAAAACTACAGGAAGCAGAGTTTCTATGAAGTAGGGCTTTGACTGATACACATTTGACTTGTTCTAGCTCCAGTGTCAGAAGGACACAAGATCTTCTGCTGACCCTGGCTGTTACCTTCTGAAGGAGTGGTTGGTAAATGACACAGGCCCAACTAATGAATGTCTGAGAAGTCTTGATGATCTCTGGGGTCCCCGGCACAGGCAGGACTTCAACCTGTTGGATTGAGTCCAGAGGAGGCAACCAAGATGATTAGAGGGATAAAGCACCTCTCCTATGAAGAAAGGTTGGGAGAATTTGGATTGTTCGGCCTGGAGAAGAGGAGGCTTTGGAGTGAGCTCATTGTGGCCTTCCAGTACCTGAAGGGAGCCTGCAAGAAAGATGGATTATACATTTTTACAATGGAATGTAGTGACAGAACAAGGGGGAAGCTTTAAACCAAAAGAGAGTGGGCTCAGATTAGATATTAGAAAAAAATTATTTACATTGAGGTTGGTGAAACACAGGAACAGATTGCCCAGAGAAGCTGTGGATGCCCCACCCCTGGAAGTGTTCAGGGACCGGTTGGATGGGACTCTGAGCAACTTGGTCTAGTGGGAGGTGTCCCTATCCATGGCAGGGGTTTGGAACTAGATGATCTTTAAGGTCCCTTCCAACCCAAGCCATTCTGTGATTCTATGATTTGCATGTGCCCCTCGAGGCCATGGCTGGTTTAATATTCTCAGGGAGCAGCAAGAGCAGGTTGTTCCGTGAAAGAAGCAAAGTGGATGCCCCCAGCACGACCCCAGCACAGGCCATGCCCTCCCAGGTCAGAACAGAATTCCACAGGATCCAGAGAGAGAGGGCAGAGCCTGGCAGTGGTTACACAGCATTCACTGACAGCCCCGTGCAGGGTGAGGGGGCAAGTCCTGAGAGGCCAGACAGAGCTGTGATGTGGGTGCACAGTCCATCCAGGAGGAAGGGCTGGGGACAGGAACACTTGAGCTTAGATTGACTGATGAGCATTGGAGTGAGAGAGTGGGGGCCCAGATGAAGCTGTTCAGAGCAATCCAGGGCCCTGACAAACACATACTCAAGGATGTAGGAATACTGCTCTTGTGTGTGTGCTGTGTTAACCCACCTGCCTCACCTGCTGCAATCTTCCCCATCTTTCTCATCTCTTTATTACACATTCCACAAGACTTTTTGTGTTCTAATCACAGTTCTCTGCCCTGTGTTTGTACCTTTTTTGCCTCTCCACATGTGTGCACATTGCTCCCAGGTACAGGTGGCCTGCAGAAGTCCAGTTGTTTATCAGATACAGTCTCTTAAAAAGATGTCATTACTCAACATTTTCTTCACTCCCTGAAATCAAGTTTTCCAAGTGTGTGCAAATACTATCTTTTTCTTGTAAATGCACACCACAGAAATGAAAACAGTAACACAAAGATAGTCACAGTTGTACAAAATGTGGGTAAAGTGTGATTTAATCCACATTACAGAGAAACTTACCTATAGAGTGTCTCCAGGGCCTGCCTCTAGGTACCAAGGGACAGGAAAAATCTGTGGTGCCCATATGGCTTCCTTTTTCACTGTGAGTGGCTTGGAGCAAAGCCATCTTCTACAAGTCTCTTGTTCACACTTCTGAATGTCTCTTGATGAGCAGAAGAAAAAGAGGAATGAAGATTTTAGTGGGTGGCAATAATAACAACAAAAATAATTCCTTCCCAACAGTGACGAAGACCTTGAGTTGTTGTGCTGGGTGCCAAGGATAACATTACTGAGGTGACTTATGATCTTCTAAAGTTATGAGCTACTGGTACTTTAATGTAAGTAGCAGCACACTCTGCCTCTGTCAGGGGGATTTTTTTATTTTTGTAAATACTCTTTCTACCTATTAAAACAAATCAATGGCACTTAAATTTTAGGAGGAAAATAAATATTGCACATGTTTTATCCTTCGAATGAGCACTGTTTTATATCTACAATCTTTTTTCTATTCTCAGACTATCCCCAAACAATTTAAGTTCTGATGCATTGTCCTTCTGGCCTCATTCTGTACACACATTCCTGATTTAGACAGGGTAAGCAATCAAGGCTGTATTTGGCAATTGCTCAGCTCTGTAGGGTATGATGGCCAAATTGTCACCACCTTACCATTACTTTCCATTCCCTATGCAATTATAATAAAGTGTCCTAAACTTTTTTGCTGACTTGCCGAACTCAGATGAAAATCTAAGATGCACTGACAGCGCCTCATTATGTGCTACATTATTTCCCAAGTTACAGAAAGATTTTTTACAAGAGTGCATAAAAAATGAACAGTGAATAAGTTAGGAATGCTTTAATTTACAGGAGATGAGGCTTGAGATTAGTCCAAATGCTGTGATAGGCCAATATCTGATTTTTAGTAATGCTTTTAGTAAGGTTTGCTACCATATGGACTGATGGTGGGAGGTAATTTTTTTTTTTTTAATTTATTTACTCTGGGTAAAACACTGCAAATTAAATCTATTCTATCAGAGAAGATACTGGCAAGACTGAAATGTAAAAAGCACTTCACTTAAGCACTTCCTTTAGTTAAACCTGAGTGCCAATAGACACTGCCAAGGAATGAAGACATTTTATTTAAAATTACACTGGCAAGAGACCATCAAATTATCCTTAACATTTTCATTAAATTGAGATACAGATATAGTTAGGGTAGTAAATCTTTTCAATACAAGGAGTTTATTCCTGAGCCAAGGCCAGATTCAGCAGTAATTGTAGGAACTATTAGGACCTAAAGGCTCATCTACATTACCAAAACAACTGTTCAAGGCTTTGGCCCAGTTTTGAAAAATGGACAGGCTCCATCCTGTACTACAGAGCTAATCACATCAGCAAACTACACTGATGCATTTGGATTCCAGTCTGGGGCCATCATTCTGTGTTTTGTTGGCTTGGTTCAGTGAGATTTTGGGGGTTTCCATTAGAAATCTACAAATATCTATTGGTTGCCTGCTGTCCCTGCTCTTAAGGATGTAAAACAGTCAGACAAGTGGTACCTTTCTCAGTATTGACACCTTGTTCCTCTAAAGGAGTGTTGAGCTGAAGAGATGAGGAACCTTATGTCCACAGTTTCTAAGATAAAAAAGTTGTTAGCAATGCCTATGGTCTCAGCTCCTTTATACTACCTACATAGCAAAATTCCCCCCCAGAGGTGCCTATATTTTATTCACAGCTTCTGATGGAGCAAGATCGTTTATTTTCAGAGTCCACTCTTCTGAGGAGCATTGGGGGTAAGGGCTTATTATAGTTTTATAGCTGATAATAATGTGAGACATTATTATGTTATTTGGCAAATGTTAGTTAACCATAAATCCTAGTTTGTTTTCTGGGGTTTAAAAATATAAACATATTTAATTCGAATACTATTGCTGCAAAGATGTTCAGCTAAATAGTAAAGATTAGGATCATCTTTTTCAAGTCTGCCTAAAAACTGAACTGTTTATTTTAACAGGAGTGGAGCATTCAGGGTTCTTACATGTCATTGAAAGTCCAATTCTTAAGAATAATTACCCTCAAGTGAACACAAATATAACTTCATGTTTGCCTTGCTATCTTTGGCTCACCTTTGATACACCTGGAAGCTTTCCCTAAACATAAGCATTATAAAAATTGCCATTCCAAGCAATTCCAACATGTTGATTTTATCTTGAGAGAAACATGTGTGCTGTGGGCCAGTAGACATCTAGCTATTGTTACAACATGTTCCATTTAATTTTCTATTTAAATTGGTTGGAGTATTTTCACCCTCCCTTGGTGCCCATGTAAATAAGAACCTTGTCTTGTGGTTTGAGAAAAAACAGACCAGATTATTTCTTTGAATTAGGTCACCTGAACTTCCCTGTGATGCAGAAAAGCTCATACACACATGCATACTTACATGTGCATGTATTGATACAAGGATTTATGGATATGTTTTCATGCAGGAATTCACAAAAGAATTTAAAGAGGTCCTTCATAACAAATTGATCATGATTACAAATTAACAGTCTTGAATGTCTGAAGGAGATCGCAGTACACCCCAACCTCTGTTCAGTAAGTATGAACACTCAGATGGGTTGTTTGTTGTACAAGGCCTGGGCTCTTGTAACAGTGAAAAAAATTAATGAAAACACTTGTCAATACCATGCCCACTCAGAAAGTAAGTTTTCACTGCCCAGTTCTTATGCGGTGGAAGTGGCCTTCATCTGGAAGCAGATTGAAACTAAAGGCAGACACTAAGTTCATATTCTGAAGACTTGTTCAAAAAGTATTTGAGGGACACAAATTATGATCTGGCAGAAAATAATTAAGAGAAAGCAAAAAAAAATCCAAAGAAATCAGTTTAGATAACTAAGGGTAAACAATATTATTCTGATGTCTAAAATTACTCTGGAGAATTTACTACAGCTAGCCATGGGATCCTGTAAAATTGTTCTGATTTACATCTGTATATCATACAAGTTAGATTAATTTTCTGCAGGGGTGCTTTAGCTTAGTCCTATATGAGCTTTATAGGTTCTTCTCTAATTTTAGATCTTGCATGGCTCAGATCCATTCATTTAGGTTTGTCATTGATAAAAATGAGCATGGTTACACAGAATTCAATGGAAGTAAAGACAGTTTATGCTGCCTTAGAATAAAGTTCCTGAATTTTACTTCTACTTACTGTTATATTTCTTTATAACTGACATCAGTGTAATTTAACTTTAGCTGTCTAAATAATAGACATCTGGTCTAACCTCTTCATCTAGACCTCTCTACACAGAGAGCCACATCCTTCCTCTTCTAAACTCCTCCCTTATAATGGGTTCAGGTCACTGGATGTGCTGATAGACTGGAAGTTCATTATGAGATTGGGAACTTACCATGTGCAAGGCTGAAGTTAGCTGGGGTCAGTTCCCTCTCAGTGTGACTGAAAACAAGCTGCTAATGAAAATAAAGAAATAAAGACAAAGGAAAAACAACAATAAAGAAAATATTTATCCTTCATCCTTGAAGTAGGAGCAATGATACTTAGACACTTCTAAAAAGATGTTAAGACCTAAATGACAAATGAGCAATAAAATTATTCTGGATTATTATTAGTGTCACAGAAGGATATTGAGAAAAGTGTCAGAGACTGTTGAGTAATTCCCATTTTATCAATTCTAAAGACTGTAGTTAACATCTACTCTAGGAAAAGACACAGAAATGACATTTTTCTTTTGATCCCTTCCAGTAAATTTGGATTTTCAAAATGCCATTAGGAAGAGATGAAGGTGCCAGAGCCAGAATTTGGGAGATGTAGTTTAAATGCCAAGCACTCCCATTAACCTGCTGTATAATTATGACCAATTAAGCCAGCAGGAAAACACCTGTGCACAGAAGGGCCTGGGCTGCACCTAGGCTAGAAGTTGAACATGAGTGGCCAGTGTACCCTTGCAGCAAAGCAAACCAGCTGTGTAGCAGGCTATACTAACTAGAGCATAGCCTGCAGCCTGATGGAAATGACTCTTCCTTCTGAGAGTGCATCTGGAGAGCTGCATGCAATTCTGGGCTCCTCAGGGCAAGGAAGATTTTGAAATACTGGAGGAAATCCATTAGAGGACCAACAACATGATGAGGGACTGGACTGTATGATGCAAAGAGAGGCTGAAAGAATTTGGTTTGTTCAGCCTTGAGACCAGAAGCCAAAGGAAAGGCCTCCCTGCAGTTTATCGCCATTAAATGGGAGTGTATAGCAAAGGTGGAACCAAACTCCTCTTGAGGACACAAGTAGCAATCAAGAGGCCTTGGACACAAGATGCAATGAGGGAAAGTAGATTGTTTTTAGCTAGATATTAGGAAGAAACTTTTCATGGTGGTAGTGGTGAAACACTGGGTTGGGACCCAAAGAGGTACCTTGTGAAACCTCCATCCTTGCAGACATTCAAACCTACACTGCACAGTGTGCTGAGGAATCTGTTGTCCTCCTCTGTCCACAGGTCCCTTCCAGCCTTAGCTCTTCTCTGACTCTGTGACTCAGTTCACCAAAGTACTTACTGTGGTGTGGTTGTTTGCAGTTGATCTGGTTGTTCAGGGTTCCTTTTGGGATCACTGTTGTGACTCCTCCAGTGCCAGCCTCACAATGAGACTCACCAGTCTATGGTCAGGGTTATTGCTCTGTTGCTGAGATTTTTCTGATGACAAAGGGATGTCTCCTCTAAGCCATGCCTTGGTCATATCAGTCCCACACTCTCCAGCTCTCTCTCACATTTGCAAAGCAGAGAAACTCATACCTTAATACTTTTTTGGAGGAACACCTTTGTTAATATTTGACACTCACTCAGAGACTGGTGTTGGCTGCTATGTATGGAAATTGAAGAAAGAAATAAAGCCTTCCAGATGGTGACAGCACAGTGGCTCCCTCCTCTCATAAGCAATGCCAATAATAATTTTAAATCAGGCTTTTATCTTCAAATGTATTTCAGAGCCACTTCAGAGTGAGAAGAGCTTCTTAACACATGAACTTTCAGATGGGTGGGTTGAAGAAAATATAGAGCTTTCCTTTAAACAATTAGAGACCATTTTGCTAATCAATTTTTGTCAGGCGCCTAGAAACATTTTTCATTATCAGGTTCCAAATTGTCTTAAACAGTACGAACTAATGAACTTTTATCAGTCCAGTTTGGGGCACTCTGATACATCCCTGCTCAAATTAAATAAATCACAAACCTTAATTAACAAAGACTGGCATGGCTGCAAAAGCAATGAATTAGTTTGTACGCTATCTGAGGGATCACAAACCTGCAGTAGTTACAATTAATGGATTTAATTTTAAATGCTAGGGCTCCTGCATGAAAATGCCTGAGAAGTCCATCCTGGCATTCTTATTACACTTTAATTATAATTGATGTACCTGGGAAAGATATCAGCAGTGTTCATTTTAACACAGGTGTTGGGTCTGCCTTAAGAACTCATAGTCCTTACTTGAAACAGTCAATGATTTGCAACAAGATTTTGATGAAATACAAATTTATTAGGGTTATTAAAAGTTATTAATTATTTGGCACCGTAGAGATGTAATCTGGTACTATTTTTTAATAGACAGCTTTATATATTTAAGTTTCAGAATTGAAGTTTATTTTTAGTTTAGAACATTTTTGTCCCTCTTGGCCCCCTCCCATCATTCCTGTTTCTTGGAGATTTATCTTTTTTCTCTTCTTAGGTTAAGCTCTTATCTTCCAAGCAGATATTTCCAGCTGTTTTTCATGCTTTTTTCCAGCCTCAAGAGAGGTCTTCACTGCTCCATTATCAGTGTTCCTGAATGAAGCAGCTCCCAGGAATTAAGTCAGTCAAGTCTAAAAGATAAAGTCAGTGAACATCAGCAGATGACAAATCCATCTTCTGTAAAATGACATCAATCCACTGCCGTTGTTTGAGGTGTCAAGCTTGAACTGAACATAAGTGACCTCAAAGTAAACATTTTCCAAGGGTAATCCTCTGCTTCCCCCCATCCCACACGCAGCCCAGCAAGCAGGGGTGACACCAGGCACAGATGAAGTCACAACCTGACAGCTCTGCTCCCACTGCACCCCTGCCTGTGCTATCTGCACGACAGGACCACCAGCTCCTGCCTCTACAGGGCAGAAAAGGTGGCAGCAACAAGGAAGGAGTGGGACAGTCCCAAAAGGAGACACCATTGCTGCCACCCACCTCTCCCCTGAGGCACAAAGGCAGGGATGGCTCAGACGAGGTCTGCATCCCACTCTCCCTCCCACCTTGGTCCTTCCACCTTCTCAGGGTTGTTTGGACCACACTCCCAGCCCTTAATTCCAGGGCACTCTTGTCCAATTCATCAAACCTCCCTGTGAGACACTACCCTTTTCCTGCAGGATGAGTTTAAAAGAAAAATTCATTCTCCAGTTGACTGGAGACATTTAATTAGAGCACAAACCTTATGATAACTTGTCCTTTTCTTATTGCCTCTACTCCTGGACTTATTAGACTATGGGAAAACTCCAATAGTCAGTTAAAGAGGAAAATTAATTTTTTGATTACAGACACTGGAAATGGCAAGTAGGTGAGTCCTGAAGGCTCATAAAAAACAAAAGGCAATTAAAACTAATCTCATATGGATTTCGTCATTGACTTTCTAAAAGGTTTGTCATTGACTTTAATGCAGTCAGAATTTTCTTGATTCCTTTAAAAATATTTTTTAAGGATGTGTCCTGATTATTGGGGTCTCATTCATAATTTTTTAATATTTTGACTTGGCAATAAAGTATTTTGTGGAACTCTGTAACAGAGGTACTACCATTTGCTAAATCTTGTGTATTCTGCATCTCTGGAACACAAACCTGTAATATGAAAATTAAATTATTTGAATCAAATAATGGATATGAGATCTACAAAAGTGGATTTTGTATTAATTAAATACTCACTTTCATCAATTCAATTTTCTATGCTTACCAATTAGTCTCTAGAGCATTTGAAATCAATAACAGCAAAGTGATGGATGGTGGAGAATAAAAGTGAAATATTTTTAACTGAGAAATTGAAAACACACTACAAGCTGTGCTTGTTTTGCACTATCTGGTACCCTAGTCTTAAGCAAGGAAATATTTTGGCCAGGTAAGAATGCTCATTTGGTCTCTCATGGAATACCAGACATGGAATTTGGTTCACTTGCCTCTGCAGTGATCCATACACTTTGGATGTAGGACTGGAAAAGGCATCCTGCACCATGCACTCTGGTCCCCTGCTCCCACATATTCCATGCATATAATTCTTTGCACAAATTTATGGAGCTCCATCCTAGGAACACTTAGACTGTTTGAAGCAGAGACTGATGTGTTTCCCTGTTAGGAGTTTGGCCATTCCTTATTTCAGCCCATTTATCCCTGTGGCCTCTCTAACATCCTCCAACAGCAGAGTCCTGTTGCTGCATGCTTATAAATGCTCTGTGACTAAAAAAGTAATGCCCTCTGTTCTAAGTTTTTTACTTGAGAGTTTATTGGGTGTCCCTCAATGTTTATGCCTTTGCCATTTTCCTGACTAATCCCATTGGAAAGTGCAGAATCTGGCTGGTATGGAGCCTAAAACCACTCTTCTGACTTGCAGCCCAGCTCTGTTCATGGCCAGTTTATATCCATTTATTCTTGCAACAGCACTGGCTTCTGTCTTATCTGGTTGTATGTTGGTAGACAAAATCTCCTTTCTACCCTGTCAAGTTTTTCTAGGCTGAGCAAGCCTTGCTCTGCAGAGTTAGGTGAGGTTGTCAGAAATAGGCTGAGTCAATCCATCAGCTTCTTGCCATTGAAAGGGATGATCCCTAAATTTCTCCTCCTCCTCCTTCTCCTCCTCCTCTTCTCCCTCCTGTCCATGTGTATATTTCCTGTGCAGCTGGTTCTGGCTCTTGTCTGACCTTTCAATTTAGGTGATTAAGTGAATATGAATAAAATAGATGGTTAAATCAATAGAATAACCCAGCAGAAAATGCAAAGAGTTTTCTGCTGGTTTAGGGAGCAGGATCGGTTTGACAGGTGGTCAAAACTGGGCTTGTTCAGGCCACCTCTAGGAACCGCTGTGTCTTTTTGTAAGATCAGCTCCCCACTCCCAACATCATCTCATTAACCCTTATTCACACTTTTTGTCCAGACATCTGGGCAGAGCTGGGTGACAAGTTGCAGAGCAGGTCTCCCTTGTCAAAATGAAACTTTCCTTTTGCTCTTTGAAGTACTTCTGTGAATGTGTTTCCATTTACTTTTCTCATCTCTGCATAACATTGTCTCCTAATGTTCCTGGTATTCACTGGTACATCCTGATCTTCCTTTTCCTCAGACATTCTCAGCTGGTGAGTTCAATTTACAGCAGAAGTCCCTCTGATGGCTTCCCTAAAGCAGGACACTTTTGCACAATGAAATTTGGAGCCAGTTTTGGATTCCAGCACTTTTGGTTATTCAGTACTTTCTTTGTCCTGGATATTCAGACTCCTCTCAGGAGCAACAGTGCCTCTCAAATCTTTACTTTTGGCAAAATCCTGATGTGTGTGTCATGGTCATTGAAAGAAAAATTGTACAAGACAAGCCCCAGGCTGGGCAGGCACTAGAGAACATCTTTGGTGACCCCTCAGCTTAGACAATCTCTGCTTGACTGAAGTTTTTCTTCACTAAACTCTGATTGCAGTAATCTTGAGGAAAATGTAATGTTGCAAAGCAGACAGATTATGTCAGACAACTTGACCTTGATTTTTTTCCTCACCATCCAAAGTAAAGTTTAAACAAGATGGAAAGTTAAAAAAAAAAGAAAGAAAAGAAAGAAAAAAAAGTAAAAATATACCGGTTAAGTGTAGTCAATTACTGTACTCCTCTTGCTATTTTCATTTATTTGTGTGAAGTTTTTTTAAATTGGGTTTGTTTCCAGGGTAGATTGCCTTTGGAAGGCTTCCTGGAAAAAGTATATTTAAAAGTTAACTTTCAGTGTATAGAAGGTCATGAATTTGTTTCAAAAGGAGACTGGCCTGTGCATCTGATCTCCTTATTGCTTAGAACTGGTGTTAATAATTTTCAGGTGAGTATGCTATTTATTGTTATTTATTTGGCAGCCAGCTAAATCCCCTGCCTCCACTTTATTTATTCTTAAGTTACAGTGACATGGCATGTTTAACATGGTTGGGAGTCACCAGGTACTACACCACAGATAATCTTCAAATATTTACTTACCTGATTATAGAGACAGAATAATGATATCTTGAATATTAGCTAGTTGTTAGCTGTAATTAAGCTATTTTTAGAAACTGCCATGATGATTTTTCTTCCTGACTCTGCACCAAACTGACACAATTCCCAGGCAAAGCTGCTGCCTTCAGGAGCCACAGAAGCAAATAAAACACCCTGGGATGCAAAAAATTGTACAGCCTTTGATATGCATCTGTTGGCCCTGCACTGTATATTATCTATCTAGTATGCAAAACCGACAAGCGAACCAAATTTTATGGATATGTTTAACTTTTGAACTCAAGAAAAACTCCTTCCTGAGTTTCAGACTGTTCCTGCTCAAGTGACAGTTTTGCAGAGCAGTCTTATGCTCTACTTGATACAGCAATGTGTCACTGCTGATTGCTAATTTACTAAATAAAGTATCTCTGGCAACAATTTTCCAAGACATGACATCTTCTGTAGATTGTATTTTGGTTTAAAGAACATTAGTCTCAAGAAGTCCAATAGCAATGCCTGATGGAAGGTAATATTTTCCATAGCATAATCCTGATCTCTAGGAAAAGAAAAGAGCTGAGTGAATACAGATTATAATTACATTCAAAGAGCAATTATTGCTGTACTTGCATTAACCTTGCAAGCCCCCTGCCTCCAATGCCTATATAAAGTATTTTACCCTGCATTTGATAGTGAAATAGGATGGGTGGATCGCTGTAGCAAAGGGCAGTGGATGACCAGCACTGCTACAATGTGCAGGATCAAATGCTGCAATATGGAAACAAAAAGTATGGCTGTAAAAACATACAGTGTGACAGGTAAGGAAAAACCAGGCAAGAGGGAGAAATGTCAAGAATTCAAGTTATTTTGGTCGTGGTAGATCATCTAGAGACTTCCTGAAATTGGCGTTTCATGGTTTTTCAATGAAAAAAAAGCTTCAAAAAAGCTCTGGTTATTGGTGTCCAGGCAACCAAGTGACAAATACTTTTGGAAGTAAAAGAAAATAGACAGGTGGCTGGTATTTACAGTGAAGCTAGGTGATGTCATCATTGAAATTTAGTTTCTAGTCATAGTCAAATCCACACACAGAAACTTTTAATTTAGAGGGATAAAATCTTGAACTGAAGCTGATTAGGCCACTGGGGTAAAGAGGCTGAAGCAGCCCAGTTCACACTCAGAATTTACATAATCACAAGTGGGCTGGTCACATGAGCCCAGACCAGCTCTGTCCAGCCAGGGCCTTCTCACAAATCCTCTAGGAGTCCAAAAAGAAAAGTACTTCCATGTTCACCAGGAATGAAGTTGCTCAGCAGATCAACTTTTACAAGTGCCGTGAAATATAAAACTTGTCTTTGTTGGACAAATGAACAAATGCAGAACAATATGGACACAATTTGAAAGTTAGTTCACAGAATAACTCAAGCAAAGCTAACTAAAAAAAAAAAAATCCTACAGGAAAATAAACTGTTGCCTCTGTAGTGATGACAACACTAAGATTAAATTAATTCATAGCAGTTATGAACATTGACCCCTCCAGTATCAGACCACAGCTGGCAAATGGAGCAATTTTTCATCATCCAAAAGAACTGCAATGTTTATCTTCAATATTTAACGTTAAAACTGGATGAATTCATTTAGCTATTCAAATTTCATTCCTTTACAGTTAATAGTCTTCTTGTGCTGAAAAAAAATTCAAAGACTTGTCGTATTATTTGTCTTGTACAATTGATTTCTACGACAAGATTACAAATGGAGGTTTGGAGGCAGCATTTAATGTGAAACCACCATTGAAGGCTGCCTTGAGAGATGTGCTTAAAACAGGAATTTAGTTATTTTTGTGCTACAGAAAGCTGCAATTGACTACAGTAAGTTCGCTGAAAATTTACAAATGCGTTTGTCTCACAGCTTGTATAATATAAGTAAATCAACATTTTCTTCTGGGGGTTTCATTATTTTTCCTTTTATTATTAGATGGCTTTGTCTTTAAAAATATTTTTTTAAAATGAGAGTTTGGTCATATTTACCCTGTGCTGAGGCCTCCTTATGAAAAGGACTGTTAAAGATATAAAATTACATGTCAGAGATTTACTGCTGTGAAATCTGGCTACTGGACTGTAGCAAAACAAAAGTGAAGGTACATTCCGGTTGTGTGAATCTGCTAATGTGGCATCTATAATTCAATGGATTTATTGTTCCTTTTTAATTATATTCATGGCAATGGCAGTATGCTATTTTTAAATTTTGGCAGTTTAAAAATCTTATAAATTTGGAGAAAGATTGAAAGTTCAGTCACTAATATCTTTTTGGGCCTTGCCTCTGCGATCTGCAGGTCATCATGTGGGTGTTGTCACTTAATGTTCCACTGATTACTATTTTTGAAAGGATGCTGTCTAATGTGACAGATTCATCTAATCACAAATGGACTCAGGGTTTGGAGGATTAATGGATTTGATGACAAATATTTAAAAGGCAGCCCAGCACTTAGGTTTATATGGACATTTGTTTTTAAAATAGGAATGAAATTGTTTTCTAATATATGAACAATAAGATGTCTCTGTCCCAAACTCTTAGTCATAGGAAACCAAAACCATTAGGTGAAAATGTTAGATAAAGCCATTACATTATGTTCTAACCATTTTTAAAGCAGCTCCTTTGGAAAATTTTATTGGCAAATAAATTTTTCTTTGGATCTGTCTAAAAGTAGTTTCTGAAGTCTGTAGGTTGAAAAATGATCCATTTTTAGATTATTCTAAAATCTAGGACGGGGACTATTTTAAGGTTTACTAATGTGTAAATTTTGGCTTTCATAGAGTCACCACAGTTTCACATTCCAGAGCTTGCCATATAACACTCTTCCCAAAATGTATCTCGTACAAATTACTTTCCAAATTAGTTTGCAATAAAGTTTTTTTTTCATTGCAAATACTGCATCACACAATTGGTTTTGTATTCATTACTTGTGAAGAACAAGCTATGAACTGTGTTCTTCCACAACAAGTCACACAGAGAGCAGCAGAGATAAGATTTGATCAGAGGAATAACTTCAGCTTTGCCAGTTGAGTGATTCAGCATTTCACTGGGTTTTAAACTCTTGGCCAAAGAAGCCCCTCTGCTACAGCCCCATCACTGCAGTCTGAGCCCCAAACTTGCCCTTTCTCCATCTCCCTGCCCTGTCCTAGAGCAAGTGGCTCTGTGTGATTCCCAGGTTTCAAAATTACAGCTCCCACAGCTCTAGAGAAAACTTGAAATTCAAATCAACCAAGGGTGATCATTTTCTAGCAATCAGAAGTTCTCAACAATTTATGGAATTCGTTGGAATTTTTAAGCCATGCAAGGTCCTTCAAGAGATCTTTCCAAGTGACTCAGAGGAACATCTTCCCCCATTCCCACAAAGGGGATTCTCCCACAGGGATTTGAATTCATCATTGCTACTTCAGTACAACAACCTCATATAGCAACTCCAGGGCCATGGTGAAGATGCTCAGCCACAAGTCTGAGGGCAAAAGCTCCTTGAGAAATGGATTTGACACTATGTAAATGAGCCCAAGGAAATACACCAACAATCCCACTCCTCCCCATGAATAATCACTCCACAGTGCAGAAGGGCTGGTGCCAAAAAATTCACATGGTCCCACCATGGCTTCTTCCAGTTAAGCTATTTTAGCTATATTTGATATCTGACTATTGTACAAATGACTCTGTGGATGTGAGCATTATGTCATGTATTACCTGGCACAAATGGAGAAAAAAGGAGGAAATGGGATGAAACGGTCTCAGTAAGGGCCAGGAATTATCCCTTAACACAAAGATTTCCTGAAATTTTCAATTTTCTCTTTTAAACTATATTTGCTTTTTTTCTTTTTTCTTTTTTCTTTTTTTTTTTCTCTATGACATACTCCCCCAACACCTCATTTTNGACAAGGAGGGAAATCTGAGGCATTTATGCAGTCTGGGCTTCACGAGAAATTTTTTGCTATTATTCCTTTTTTCAGACTACTTCAGCCAGCTCCTGGCTGGGTCAGCAATCCATGGTGCCTTGGAGCTGGTGAGTCAGGACATCACAAGAGGCAAGAGGGTGGCAGACATAGAGATGATCTCTCAGATGGCTCCAGGGGCTGGTGGGTTTGGTTTCCACGTTTATTTCATTGCAATTGCTGGTGTTTGGTGTGTAAGACATCAGCTCTCTCTCTTGGAGACAGACTGGCACCTGTGATCAGAGAAATCCCGGCACACACCTTCCAAATTACCCAGCCCAATCTAGGAAAAACAGAAATAACCAATGATCTCTGCTAATTTTAAGGCAATAATGAAGTAGAAAAAAATCTTTTATTTAAGAAACAAGACAAATTCTCTCAGTGCTCTCCAGCTATTCTTAAGAGTAATTTTCATGTTGCTTTTAAAGAACAAGATGGAGTAATTGGGTGTTCTGAAAGCAGAGAAAGCCCTAAAGAAATAATAGAGGTCATTTTAACAATCAAATCAGTTGTGATTAATACTCTGTACTTTTATGCTTTCTAATCCTCATAGAAGAAACTTCAGATGACAGAAATGTCTGATGAAAGATGGCCATCAGCTGGAGTTTCCTTCTCATCTACAAGATTTTACCTGGAGGAGATTAAATTGGCTGGCTTCACAGCCCTATTTCCTCTTGAGCTCATTGCCCCATTCACTCGGTCACTGCCCACCACTTGCCAGCGTTATGGCTGGGAAATTCCCTGCAAATTAACCAAACATGACATAGGAGAAACCCCCCAAAACCCTTCCTAAGAAAAACCCCAAAACCTAAAATGCTTCTTAGAGGTGTTAAATGTGTTCCTCACTGATTCAAAAGCATAGAAAAACAGCAGTGAAAACAGCAGCGTTCACCCCCAGCCCTCTGCCACTGCAGTGCTGACCCACAGGAGCAGAATTGCACTGCACTTGGGTCCCACTCAGTGCCCACACCACGAAGCAGCAAAGTGTGGGGCTTTTCCCAGCATGGGAAGGAGGTGTTCTGTCCTTTCACACCTCAGATGTCCATGGGATCAGAAGCCCCCTGCCCTCCATGTCCCCATCCCCTGCGTTCTCACTCCCCTGTATTTAAAAACACCTATGGCTAATCTGAGCCCACAGGCATTTGCCCTGGATTTGCTGAGAGAAACCTGTGCTGAGAGCTGTGGCCTTCCTCTCCCTATTCCACTCTGCCTTGCCAGAACCTCTCTCCAAAATCCTACAGAACTCAGCTGCTCCCCGTGTTGTCCTTGGGATCATGGGAAGCTGTAAGGAGGCAAAGGGAGTGATGTTGCTCATGCTAGATCTTAATAAGTTTGGTGTTTTTCTACTCGTTTTGGATTCCTTTAATCAATTTTTGTGATAAAACAGGGCTTCTCAGGTTTGGAGACTCTCTATTTAAGGAAATAGAGTCCCTTACAACGTAACACTGTCAAATGCAATAAGCAGGTTAAGGTTTAAAAAATCTAAATTCATGGGTGCAGAATTATGGTGGTCTGGGCTTCCTTTTTTCTGTTTCTTTCAGATCACATCTGGTACAGTTTCAAAAATTTTTTCACCTGCAAACTATATGTGGAATTAGAATGATAATAAAGCTGCAGCTACAGAACTTGGGCTGATAATGAATAAACCAGAACAAGAATCCAAGAACCTGGGATGGAAAGCATTGTAACTTTGTTAGATGGGTTTTATGCTGACTTAGTTCCCAAAAGTTTAGAAGTTGGGCCTCAGCTTAATCCTGCAGGATTTGGGTCCTTTATTATTTTTACTTCTTTTTAGTTGGTTTTTTTTAGGTTTTTACAACTTGAAGCTGCCACTCAAGTTTCTCAGCAGTTTACATAACTCACACAGGAAGGGTGGAGGTATTTTGTCTGTCAGAAAACATCCCCAGATCCCCCAGCTTCAAAGAAGGCCTGTCTGGATCCTGATGGCCTGCTCTGCTTCTTTGTCAGAAAACTCCATTTTTCACAAGGTTAAAGTCCCACTTCACAAATCCTGTTTGTACATGATGATAGCACAAGAGGGCTGGATTAGCCAGTCAGGCTGAGCTGTGTTCAGCATGGAGAAGGCAGGAGAACAAGGGAAACCTGGACATGGTCATCCTAATCCTTGGGCCACTCAACTGTTCATTAATCCCAGCTGCCTCTGGCCCCCAGGATTTATGATTCACCATAATGGTGGGATTTGGGGCTCTATCCCTTCTCCCAGGAATGTATACAAAGGTCAGGCTAAAGCTGACTTCCAGGGTCTTTGTGATGTTGAATTGCTAGAGAATAATTACATAAATTGCAAAATAAAATTAAATGTCTTCTCACAACTCCCATTTGCTTTGATGCCTGATGAAAACATTGCAAAAGTTCTGATACTCTGGAACTGGTATTTGTTGTGGTGCTTCATCATCATTTTGTGCTTTCCTACTTCTCCGTACTCTTCTTCAACTCTCAGGCCTGGAACTGTCCTATCTTGGGTTTGTGAAACAGCACACTGGGACTCAATGCAGATAATAAATAGCATTGCAGCAATAATTTAAATCAGAGGCCAGTGTCCAGCACAGACAGGGGAAACATCAGGTTTTCCCATCCAAGTAATTCCTGAGAGAAAGGAAAAGCAAGGTCCTTTTCTTTCTTGGCACTGAGTCACTGATGTGACTTCAATTAGACTTTTCAGTAGCAACAAAGATGATGATATGAATGCAGTTTAATCAGTCATTTTACAGCAGCAACAGTGGCAATTAGAAGTGGTTTAGTACTTTTAGGTCAAGATTAAAAATGATATAATTTATTGCTGCTGATTTAGAGATAAATGTGCCAATTGATCAATTACTTAACATAAAGGATTGACAATTCATTGACTTTCTTTGTTCAGGATGGCAAACTACTGTTTAATAATTGAGAATTTAAATATATATATATGGACCTGGAACAGCAAGTCCTTTGGACGAAGTGCAGGTGGGTCAAAACAGACTAAATAAAAATAACATTGACAAATGTTATGGAACTTGGCAGTTTGGAAACTTGGCAGTTTCCATCAACCTCTGTAGCCACAGGGTTATTGCAGAATGAAAAATCAGATGCAGCATTTGATTTTTGTGTAAGGCATTAATATGCTCTGCAGCAAACAGAGCTGTGGTTCATAGGCAGCCCAGGAACCACCTCCTCCCAGACCTGGTTCTGCTGCTGCCTTCCTTAAGGAGTTGTCAGAAGGCATTTGGGGAGAGCGGAATGAATGAATAACATAACAAGCAATCCCCCTCCAGCTTTCTCATTAGGCTTGACCATACCTACCTTTCTTATTTCTAAATAATCCAACCTGCCTGTTAAACCTGGGCTCCAAACCCAGCCGTTCCCACCACATGCCCTGTTTTGATGCCAGCAGTCAGAAAGAATTGCCTGGAGAGCTGTTTCTGTTCTGTACAAAAGCAGAGTCAAGCTTTGAATGGTGCCTCCAAAGCAGTGTTGGTGTTGGTGTTAGAAGAATTAGCACCAAAGGAGCTACAGGGCCTTGGAATTTGTGTGAATCTGCCCTGAGCTGCCACTGTGATTCCCACCCAGCCCAGGAGGGACAGAGGCTGCAGTTTCCAAGGTGCTGAGAAATCACTGCCCTGTGGGCTGGTGGGCCCGTTCTGGTTCCTCTGCTCAGAAAATCCTGTCTCAGTAATCAAAACAATGTGGCTACACAGTCCTGGGCTACTCAGCCAGAAGAGTATACACCTGTGTATAAGGAATATTTGCATCTCTTCGTGTTTGCAGGAAGGAGAGAGAGAAAGAAGTCAAAGATCCAAATTCCTTTCAATATGAGTATTCCTACACACAGAAATTGTATAGATGCAACATACTGCAGGGGTTTTTTGTTATTTGAGTCAAATCTACCAGTAGGAAATGTATGAACAAGAGAGAACTTTTACATTTAAATAACTTGTTAATGTCTAGAAACCAAAACAGTCACAGAACAGCAATAAAGAAGCTCTTCAGTTGTTGCTGGAGGAGGTCCATAAAGAGGATATAATGAAAAAGACTGCCCAAATGTGCAAGGATAATATAGTTAATGTATTACTTCTTTTATTATTTTATCATCTTTCATTAATTGCTGGCTTCTTTCCTGCAGAAGCTGGTTCCATGAAAAGGGCTTTTAGTCAAATGTCCTAAATGAAACAACCACTTAGAACCCAAGAACAAGGTTGAAACAAGGTTCAGCTGACTTCTCTAAATCACACTGGAAAGGTGAGGGCAAACCTCACAGGTTTCATTTGTTGGCATCCTAATGTCAGGACTGAACCAGACCCCACAGAGTGATGTCCCCAGGAGCACAGCTGTGCCTGTGTTCTGAAGACCAGGTCTGAGAGCATAAAGAAGTATTTCTACCCACCTGGGCTTGGGCTTAGCAACTTTACTGAACTTAGTCTTTACTGAATTCTGACAGAATCAAGCCTGGTAGACCCTGGCCAGGTGAGCTGTAACATTTTTTACACTTCCTAGCCCAATGGCCAGGCCAACACTTAGGCACTGAGCAAGCTTGCCCTCTCTCCTGCAGGGAGTCCTGGGCTCAGGTTGGAACAAACAAGAATAAGGCTTGGACAATGCATTTCCTGTCAGCATTGGCTCTTGAAGGTCAACAGCTTTTCCAGAAACCCTGTGAGAACTTCCCCAGGACAGGAGAGGCAGGATGGAGGCAGTGTCCCTGTCACACATAGCTATAACTGCAGGTAAAGCGGTCTCCAGGTGAAATGACAGGGAGCAAAGGCTGCTGCTCACACAGGGAACATTCCTCCAGGTCACTCCTCCACCTCTTGCTCCCCAAAGCCAGCAGAAGGCTGCTGTGCAGGAGTGCCCATGATGAGCACAGGGCCTGAAGTAAGCCAGAGTCAGGTAACATTTGGAAAGGCTCATCTCAGTTCTGTGCCAAGAAGTTTCTGTGTGTGTGCACTTCAGAAATGGAGCCCAAGGAAGGGCACATCCTGCCTGCTCTGAGCTCTGGGCCAAGCCCAGTGAAGTCTACAGAAACATTCCCAGTCCAGCTCAATTGCCTTTGAATCAAGTCCTATGAGGGTTTGGATAACTTCTCTTCAGAAGCAACAGTGACCACTCCTCTCCATAACTTTTAAGATCCACAAATACATTTCCAAGTCCAATGGTTACCCCCGTTTCCTCACTAGAGAAAGGTCGTGGACTTGACTGCATCAGGGATATGGGAGTCACTGATCACATGCAGATGCCTGACTGATTTTTGACTGACTGTTTTGTATTAAAACTCGGTGAGAATCAGATATTTCCCAGTGTTGAACACAGGTACTTCTTTAATCACGAGCTGGCCATTTTATGTTCCCATTGCAATTGTTCACTGTTCTTCTGCAGCAGAGACTTTTTTCCCAGCTACCAAACATTCAGATCACATCAAAAACATAAACCAGCAAGGATATTCTGAAATTTATTGAGAAAAGGTCTAGCGAGAAACCCATTCACTGATACTGGAGTAGGCACCACAGTGACAACCCAGCAAATCAGAAGCAGCCAGGAACAAAAGAAATACTTTCTTTGTCAGACCAAATTTTATAAAAATCCTGAGCTTTTGACCTTTAGGCCATAACAACTGATTTTAGTGGAATTGCTCCCAGGTTGCTTGACAATAGTTGGGAGGAGAATGAATCCATATGTCTTCGCTTTATATTAATTTCTAACACTGTCAGGAAGACGAAAGGGCTGCTTTACCCCAGGCAGTGTGAGCAGAACAAAAGAACAACCCCTGACTCTTCCACAGGTTATGTTCCTGCTCTTGCTCAATAACTCTGATTAAGCTCTACTCAGTTAACCCAATTTAACTATCCAGCTAAACTGATATAAGGGAATTGATTATATTCATTGGGACTGCACCAGTTTGTGACCTTCTGGTTTGGGTCTGTGCATCCCCAGTTCTCGCTGAGAGTTTGGGGTCAGGATGCACCAGAACTGAACAGGAACTTTTCAATTAAATCCTTTCCAGTTAGCAAAGTATTTGGCAGAAACACATCAGTTTGGAAGAAAATGTTTTCTCACTTCTGGTTGGAAATTTTGGCCAGAAAGAGGAACAAAAAAGATTGATTTCAGGACTCACCTGCCACAAGGGGAAAGGGTCCAGGTCTCTCAAACAAGCAAGTGCTGGCAGCAGCCAGGTTTGGTTAACAAGGGCTGTGGAGAAGACCTGGGTCTCATGTCTGAGGCTCCTGCTGCTCATAAATCACTGGTAAAGCAATTGCAATGTCACCTGAGCTAGCATGAGGACCTTTAGGCATGTTAAATTTATGGGGTTCCATCCAAACCCATTGAAACATAGGAAAGTGAATCCAAGTCACTTCAAATCATGAAGATTCTGTTGATCTGCAGATAGGGCAAGTGAGCCACAGAGCAGCCATGAGAGCAGGTAACATCCACTGTGCTTAAAGAGGGTATTTTTGCACAAGAGAAATAAGAATTTCTAGGGAGTCTCTTGCTGAACAAATTTAACTTCCTGTTTTACTCTTTTGCAAGATCATTCAGAAATTACCTGGGAGGTATCACTGCACAGTTGGCTCAGCAGCTCCAGCTCATGTTCACAAATTATAAAGTAATTTTTTTGTGGAGTATTTGCTCTCTCTAACATGTGCCACATGACTGATAGATAGTCAGGGTGAAAACTTTGAGCAGGAGAGATGTGATGATTTTCAGGAAAGGCCAATTTTGGTAAAGAAAATGAGGTTTCCCACTGACAAAAGCTGACCATCATGTGGTGGCTCGGAACAAGGGCAGGAAACACACTTCCTCCACAGACACAAGCCACACACCGTGCTGTCCCTGAAGAGCACATTAAAAGTTTAAGTTGTTGAGATCAAAGATCCAGAAAAAGGTACTCTGGTTCCTCTTCCTCATTGACAGCAGCAACTTGCACTGTTTTCACTTTGTCCTTCAGCCCTGGTAAACAGGGTTGTGCAACCGTCTGTCTCCAGGGATTTGATGTCAAAGCTTTTGCAGTTTTCTTCTTTCATGCATACTTTCAGTCATTCCCAACTTTTCCTTCATTTTCTTTCCACCCTTCCCATTTCTAGGCCTGATGGAACATCAGACCTTCCTCAGCTTCTGCCTTTTTAAGGGTTTGGCACAGAGCCACCCTCTTGATCCCTGTGGTTCCAGAGTAAGTTCAATGATCCTCTTCTGCCACAGCTTCTCCTCTTGAGGAGTGGCTCCTTTTCACTGCAACTTTTTGCTGACTGTGTTGCTTGCTTTCTCAAGAGTTTAATAATAGTAGGGTTTGATGATTCTTTTTCCCTGCTTGCCAAAACCCAAAACATTTAAATGCTTACCTTGCCTCGCACAATGGAAAGAACCTAATGTGCTTAAACATGGGTTTGGGAGTTCATAGGCAAGAGGAGATTGCCAATGTTTAAAAGTCATTTATTTCCAAAGCAGAGGGAAAAGCAATTCTGTCATGATCTGTATTTTATTATCTAGCTTATGATTTGGAAGCCAGGAGGACAGAAGGGACATTTTCTCTCTCTTGGATTGGCCAGAATAATTCATAGTGCATTTTAAAATCAATTATATTACACAGCAGATTTGCAGCAGTTCAGCCTGGAAGTGCTGTCAGATCTTAGAAAATAGGATTGTCAAAGACCTTGAGGAGCCCTTGATTCAGCCCCCAGGGTGTGATCAAAAATATCTATGTAAGCTCTGATTGATCTTTTGTTAGCCTGATCTACTAAAAAATATTTTTCTGCATTAGACATCAAGCCCCTCCTGCTTCTGAATATATCCCTTCATGCTCTACAGGCTGCTCGTGCAGGAGAACTGCATTTTACAGCCCAATCCATGATTAGAGTTTGAATCTCTTCATCACCTCCACTTCCAGCTTTACTGCATACCTGGTTTAAAAGGTTTATTCTTAAGACTGGTTCATTCAATAAAAGTGTAAATCCCAGAAATATGTGTATTTTGTGCTGTGTAGTTGTGTTTCCCCCGTGGTTCAGTATTGGTACTGGAGGGTTCTGGATGTATAAAGACTAGAGCTACTTTTAAATATTATTTTAACTTTTTTTCAACCTTTTTTTTAAAAAAAAATTAGAACAGATAGCTTTGTGTCATCTGAAAGGCCGTACAGGCAACAAATCAATAACCTTTTCAAAGACAAGATACCTGAACTCCTGGGTAAGCCTGCAGGTCATTGCAAAACTGCAGAAGGAAAGTGGGGCTTGTTTTGCTCCCATTCTGGATGTCTGCAAGCAGATCCCCTTCCCAGGGGCCAGCTACAAAAGTTCTGACTACAAGCTTAAGGAAAGGGCTGGCCTTGGTAATTCCTACCTTTCTTGTCCCTTTTTCTGTTGGAGTGGAACAAGGGATCCATAACATCCACTGACAGCTCCCCTAAATAAAGCTTCACCAGAAGCTTTGAATGGCCATCCTTTTTTTTTTTTCCTACTCCTTGAGCAAGGTTTCAGAATCCTGTGTTTGGCTAAATAGGTTAATTCAATTCCAGTGGTGAATGGCAGCAAAAGTGAAAATTTCAGCAGTGCCACTAAATGAAAAACTGTCCTGCTCTAGCAAAGTTGTTCCCTTCAGCAACCCCATCTCTCACTGTCCTGCAGAGGCAGCTGCTGGCAGTGATGGGCAGTTTTGCAGTGGGTGACTCCTCAGCCATATCCACCTGCACAACAGAGAATTTGCTCAAAAGTAGGCTTGGTTACCAGGCCCAAAATACCCACACATAATCACCTGTGTCTGTTTGTGCATAAAATTGTCATTGCACTACAGCCAGCAGTGCTGATAAAGGTTAATTGCTTAGACAAATTGAAAAATCTATGTTCATTTACAAATGGACATAAAATGAAGTCTCAATTATTATAATTTATTTACACTGTCAGCTTAGATGAAAACATGTTCAAAAATATTGCTGAAAGCTGGGGCCCTGGGGCCTGATTCTTCAAAGCCTTACCCTGTGAGTAGCACCACTGGAGTCAAAATAGTTAAGGGAGAATAAGGTTTGTGTTTTGTGGAGAAATAGAATTTAACTTATATAAGAACACAGTGCACACCAAGAATTTCTTTCTTGCCCAAAAGTCATGCATATTTGATTTGGATAGTCTAGAGCATTTTTGTGCTACAGTAAATTCATAGCAAATATAAAGAGACTCTTCCATATATTTATTACTCCAGAGAGACTTGTAGATGGATTTCACCTCACTTACCATACCACAAGCAAATTATGTTGAAATCCTTCCAAGTTCTGAAAAGATATGTTTATAAATTCTCCTTATTGAACTCTTGGCCTCAAGTAACTTTATTATAATAAAACATTTAGGTGTTTATTTTATTTATTTATTTTTTAAAAACGCTTTCTGTTTACTGTGAGAGAGGTGGAAGCAGTCTGTAACTTCACATCCATTGGCTGGATTTTATGCTGGAAAACAATCATAAAGCAAAATGAACCAAATAAAAAAATAACACCCCAGCGTATCAGCTGTGTAATGAATTTCTGTGTGTACTGTTGTTTTCATTATGCTGATTTACAGCCACTTTAATGTACCCAGCCTTCTTAAACAACTTAGAGTTGATTGTTCTGGAACTAGACTGGGATTCAAGATAGCACAGTGGCTCCTTGCCATCATTTAGGAAAATTCTAAGCCTCTCTGGGGGCAAACAGCCCCCAGGCTATTCAACATACAAATGATGTCCTAGCCACTAAAACTAATTGCTCAAATGTGGTGGAAGTGGAAGCAACACCCCTGGAGCTGGAGACAAGCAAGCAGTGAGGGATTAGTGTCTGCAGGTACCTGCAAATCACAAACCAGTCCTTACAGCCTAAGAATTCCTGGTGCACTCAAGGTAACTTCACTTGAGAATTTGCATTGAATGTCACAGTGCAGTGCTGGCATTGCCATTTGTGTGTTATTTGTATTCCCCTGCAGTGGCCTGGCAGAGTCCTTGCTGACAGTGGCCCTCTGGCTGGGGTGTGCAGGCAGGAAAATGCAGCGTGAGAGCCTCGCTGCAGGAGGACAGAGCTTCCAGCAAGGTCAGCATTTCAGCCAGAGCCCCACGTCTCCAGAGGCTGCAGGAAGGAGAGCCTCTTTGGAATACAGTCCATATCAATGTACTTGCTGCACTTCCAGGAAATATTGGCATCCTTCAAGCAGCAGAGAAAAAAAGAAGGCGAGGTTGTATGTCCGAAAGACAAATCAATGTCACTGCAAATCCTGCAGCCCTCTTAGAGAAAAGCATTATCCTGAGCTTTAATTTTCTGACCACTGCCACTGGTTTAGCCCAAGGATGGCTTTCAATGTTGTTTTCCCAGAGTTTCCCATTCACCCCACCACACTGCCCTGCAATGTTGGTAGGTCCCCAGTGTTCCCACTGAGGATGGAGTGCACCAGCCCCAGCTCCTCCTGCCTGTCTGGAGCCCAGGTTCACACAGCTGGGGCCTTCCTGGCCAACCAAGATGTCCCTGCTCAGCCCCTGAGGATGGCAGGGAGTGATACAATTCAAGTTACAGGAATGCTTCTTCAAATGCTGCTCAGCAGCTCCTCACCCAGATCAGCACTAAGCCAATACCTGTTTGTCACCACTGTGATTGAACCAAATTTCCTGGTTAATGGCAAAGTCTGGGAAGCAGCTATGAAACTTAACACCTAACAACAACACCTAACAAAAGCTTGTGAACATCACATTTGCAAGATACCATTCCAGGAAGGGACTCTGCCTTTCCTCCTCGTGCATTTCCCTGGATCATGCTGTCACAGTTGCTAGCATTGAGTTCCTCCCTCTGCTTCATCAAGACAACTCTGAGCAGCTGCCACTAATATTTCAGGCAACAAAATCTCTCTGATTCATTCCCAAATCTGACTTTTCTTGTTCAGCACCCTCTGCTCCCCTTTGCCCCCCAACACCCTTGCAGGAGCAGCCCCTGAAGCTACAAAGCCATAAATGCCAGCAGCGACTGTAGCAGGAATTAAAGCAAGAGCTGCACCAGAGTTTGCTGCCAGAAATGTGGCTGAAATTACTACTACTCTTCTCTCTTTTAATCTTATCTCTTTTACAGGCTCCCTCATCAGCTTCTCAGTGAGCTGTAAGTATTGTAATAACATTAATTAGGTGTCCATTAGTATCACAGATATCACTTTTCATGGAGCATTATGGAGATACAGATTTATAAAATGTCAATATTTTCTTTCCCTGCATTATGTTAATCATGCTGTGGGTTGCCACACGAGCAGGCCTGGTGGAGGCTGTGATATTTATGCTGATTTAACATTTACAAGCCGCCAGTCTGCCTGGGCACTGTGCTCTGCACAAACACGTGTGAAAGGCTAATGGGCCGGGCTGAAAAATGTGTCTGACTTAAGTAATTTTATAAACACTTTAAGCACATTAGGACACTCACACTGCTCTGCAGACACAGGCCCTGCTCCTACTCGCTGTCAAACTGGTGGCAAAATTCCCACTGAATTCCCTGAGACCCAGTTCACTGGGCCTCAACTAAACAAATGTGCAATAAATGTGCAATAAATGTACAGTAAATGTACAGTAAATGTGCACCAAGTGTAGAAAATGCAGAGTCACTTCCACCCAGACCAGAAAACTTCGTGAGTCCAAGATACACAGGGCACCTGCTGGGAGATGGGACCATGCATGGGCTGGGCTGAGCCTGTGATGCTGGGGAGGTGTTCACACAACTGCAATATTTGGAGCAAGGTTTACTCCTGCCCTTCCCAGGGGAGGTGCCTGCAGTACCTGTGCTGGGTGAGAGCTGCCTCACAGATATTTGTGAGTCCTGTCATCCAGTTCCACCTGTTGTGATGCCCTTCTGGGCTGAAGGCTGGACTGAGTGACAGGGCTGCTCAGCTGGGCTGCAGTGTTGGATGGACAGGGGAGTCAGGCCACAGTCAAAAATATTCCCTAAACTTCACACTGCAAGGAGGAAGGATGATGAGGCACATCAATCATCTCCCTCAAACAAATTGATAACATTCTTCAACACACATCCAGATAGAAAAGTTGTTGGGTAGCTCCACCATCAGCTTTTCCTTCCCATCAGCATCAGCTTTCCAGCTCCCACTCCACTCAGAAAGGAACAGAACTTTCCTGTTCTCCAGCCCCCTCCCCTTCTTGTCCATGACCCCACAAGTCCCCAGTGCATCAGCCTCCTCATCCTTCTCTCCTTTGACCTCCTCAACCTCTCTCCTTTGCACACAGAAAATTCAGCACAGCAGAGCCCACTGCCCCCACGTTGCCCCTGTTGTCCTTCAGACTCCTTGCTGTGTCCCCTTTTCAGACATCTCCTGTCCCCATCTCTGTCAGCTTTCTGGGCCAGGAGGGGTTGTGCAGGTCTGTGTTTGCTCAGCACCAAATGCTGCAGGGGTTGATCCACCACAGGAGCTCCCAGGCCTGATGGAGCCCAGTAGCTGCTCCTGCTGCTGCCAGAGTTTGTACTGGAGGAGCCTGTTGGGTTCTTTTCATGGGAGCAATTTCTGTTGACATTGCTTGGTCTAAGTGTCAGTATCACAGGATCATCCTCATTTTGCAGCACTTATTTCATGTAGTCCTGCCATGATAACTATGTCCACTTAATCTTGCATGGAAATTTCCTTTCAGTGTCCGTTGGCCTGCTCTGATTTATGCAGACACTGCTTTCTTGTGTCACTGTGAACTGCTCTCCATAGATTTTCTGTGTCATTGATTTGCCATCATCTCCACAATCCAATACAATTTTCCTCCACTTGCATTTGATATTCTTATGTTGACACCGAAGACCTGCATCACTAATATTGTATTAACATCATTTTGACATGGGAACAAATCCTCACACTAATAACATTTACTGATATTAACTCACCGTAATGCAGTTACCAGTAATTTGCTTCCAGAGGATTAAGTCTTTGGACTTGACATTCACCCATCCTCTTCAAAGTGTTCCTGATGATTGTACCCTGCAATGCACTTTCCTCTCTGAATTAGTATTAATAATGCAATACCAATAATTTGATAGATCAGATTTTCAAAGACATCTCAAGCAAGTGTTTAATTCTCACAACAACCTAGGCAAGAAATACCCTTCCTGTTCCATATAACAATAAGCTGGAGAGGTTTTTAAGTTTGCTTTCTGAAAAACTAGTAGATGATCCTTGGAGTAAGGAATAGCCCAAGGGCTTTGTCAGTTTTGTGGGAGACTCACAGCCCTTCAGCTCCTCTACCTGACCCAGACAGGCTCCAGATGGCTGCCCTGACCTGCTGGCCATTCCCCATTCAAGGATTTCTTTTTTTGTTACAGTCAGAGATTCTGGCTCAGGCCCTAGCAATCTCTCTCAATAGAATTTAATCAGTACTGATATGTTCCCATGAAAAGTTTCAGTTTTAATAAATCAGCATTTTCCAAGAGAAAAACATCTGGTTGGAAAACTCCCAGCCTACTCACATCTCTGCTATCAGCTACAGAAAGTCAATATTATTCTCCATCATCAGGACCACCTCTACACTCCAATTTTTTAAGAAAGTTAAACTATGGTCCCAATAAAGAATATTATTTTTTTAAAGGTGCCCAAATGATGGAAGACCCCAGCAATTTCGTAGGACTGCTGTTCCAAAGTCCTTCATAAGCTTTTGAAAATCCCACTCCCAATCTATCATTTTGAAGTGTGCCTGATTTTTAAAGTCTGGGGTTCAAAGACATGACAAAAGCTAAACAAAAGCTTACTTGAGACCACACAGCAAGATCCTACTGTCCACAGAGTGGTGAGAAAGGAAAATTTTGAGCACTTTCCTCTCCCAGGTGTGTGTAGGGCAGCAAACCTGGGCTCTTTGCAGGTGGAGGCAGCTCTTTTTCCTCTTTAATAGCCATGTTTGTCACCCAGCCACGGCTCCACTCATTTACCAAAACAATTTGAAGTGTCCAAAGCCAGAGCAGGGCCCCTGCCAAAAGGAGATGTTGAAGCTGTGACCCACAGGTGCATTTCAGAAAACTACATTGAGCTCAGCCAGCAGAAGCTGTGGATGAAACCACTCCTCTGTGTATTACCCATTGTCAGAGTCATGGAATCATAGAATCATTGAATTATTTTGGTTGGAAGGGACCTTAAAGATCATCCAGTTCCAACCCCTCTGCTTTGGCAGGGATTCCACCCACTGGATCAGGTTGTCCAGGGCCCCATCCAACCTGGACTTGAGGACAGAAGGCAGCCCAGTACTGACTTCCAGTAGCAATCCTCAGGTACTCATAGCCCACTGAGAAACTTTGGGGAAAACACAAGGATTTTCCAGGTTGCTCACAGCTCCTCTTTTACTTGCTGAGCCAATCTATTCAGCAGAGAGCTTTAGGAGAGCTCAGTATTAAATTGTCATTTTGTCAATAAAATGTCATTTCATCAATAGTACGTCCAGGTGGCCAAATGTTTCTGCATAATTAATTCTACTGATGCATTAAGGAATGTTATACACAGTATTAATCAAAAACTACTGTCAATATAAAGAGCATATATAAACCCAGCTAAGGAACTACAAACCTGTTTGAAAGCTGAGCTTTTTTTTCCAAGATGATCCTTCAGTCCAGGGAGATGTGGATTCTGCTATTGAAAATACCATTAAGAAAATAGCATGCTAGTCCATAGAAATATATTATTTAATTCCTCAACTCTTTTGTCATCAGAAGGGCATTACTGGGATCTGAACCTAAATTGTACCATTTGACATCCAGGGTTCATTGAGACCAGAGCCTTAAAGGAAGCAGCATTTGTAGTTCTTGGGAAATTCTTCAGTTTTGACATTTGTGTTTGTTCTGAATAAAAATAAACTGCAAACATTGTACAGCTTTCTGAGAAAACAGAGCTTTGAGAACACTCTGCCAAGCCAAGTAAAAGCATTTTCTTGCAGTGTGGATTGGAAGGCTTTGCCACGTTAAATCTGTAGCAAAGTGGGTTCTGCAATGAAAATGAGGTAATTTAATCCTAGGACTGTCAGGAATTCCTCTGTGAGCAGCTGCTGAGTGCAGCAGCAGCCGATTGTGCAGGGCACTGACCATCACTGACCACCACTGACCATCACTGTCCATCACTGACCATCACTGTCCACCACTGACCTCTCCCTGTTGCTGACATCCTCTTCTCCTGGTGCTCCGCAGGCGCTGCCTCTCACTGCTCGCTCCTCCTCCCGTCCCTCCCCACCTCCCACCACCCTCTCCCTTCCCCCAGCTCCAGCATCTCTGTCCCCGGTGTGCCCCCAGCTCCAGCATCTCTGTCCCTGGTGTGCTCCCAGCTCCAGCATCTCTGTCCCTGGTNTCTCTGTCCCTGGTGTATCCCCAGCTCCAGCATCTCTGTCCCTGGTGTGCCCCCAGCTGCCCCCAGCGCCCCCAGCTCCGAATTTCCCTCCCAGCCCCGCGGGTGCGGTACCCACGGCACTCGGGAGCATCCCTCACCCGGCTGCTGCAGCCCATGGCAGGCAGAAACACCAGCGGCAAGGGAGGGAAATCCTGCTCAGAGCCCGACCAGGAGAGAAGGCAGCCCCTGAGAAATGCAGCTGAGCGGGATGTGCGGCTCACGGAGGAGCCGCTTCCGAAAGTTTTATGATTTGGCCAAAGGCTGGGTTTGTGGGATCAGTGACAGGAGCTGTGCCCTGTGCCAGGGGGGCTGATCCCGGCCAGCCGTGGCTGTAAATCAAACACCCTCACCGGGATGACTTGAAGCCGGCCGAAACAACGGGATTATTTCTTAACCTGGGTCTTGGAAATGGCTGAGCCGTTTTTGTTTAAAAAAAAAATTGGAAAAAAAAATGCGGGCAGATGTTTCAGATATTCAGGAATTTCAGCCCACATTGATCAAATGTGTGAAAACGGAACCAACTGAAAACAGCTCGCAGAAGGGGTATTTTAGGCATATTTATTTGCAGACAAAGTCAGCAGCTCTGCTAATAGTAATAATAATCGAGGCAGGGAAAATATAGCATCTCTCTCACTCCTTAGAGAGATACCAGTATGAGGCTCAATGAACAATGCAGCAGCATCTACAGGAGCTCTGCTGGATTTTATATTGACAATATATCTGAATATTTTCAGAAGTTTTTCAATCAATTTATTTGCATGAGTCAGTCTACCACAAAAATGGCTCCACTGTAATCAGCTGCATGAGCAAAGCAATTTATTTCTGCTCTTAAAATTAAGCATGTTATTCTGAAGTTAATAATATGAACTTTAAATGATTTTCTAGCCTTCTAAAAGCAAGATCGCATTCTAGAAATTTTCATCAGGGATGTTATCAATTCCATTACCTCCTTGTAATTATTTCCTATCCTTAACGTGGGAAAATTTATTCTAGGTTGTTATCTGTCCCCAGAAAATTATAGGTGCCACAACAAGTTGCCAGGTTCTGCACAAATAAGCCACTTAAGCAAAGAAACCACTTAGATTTATCTATTTTATTTGTGTTTGATATTTCCAGTGTGTCTGCATTTTAAATGTATTTTAATGTAAAGGTTAATGGAGTTTTAATAAAGGGCAGATGGCTACTCTAATTGCAGAACACCATGCATACTCTTTTAAAAACCTCTTTAGCTGGCTAGACAGATATTAATAATTATGAATGCCATTAGAAAAAGCAGAGGTTTGAATCAAATGATTCTTCAAAGTTACATTTATTATTAAACCAAAACTGCAATCATTGCATACATTTTGCAAAGAAAAATTGTATTATCAATATATTTCCCATCAAGTAAACCTGTGAACTCTCTATTGTCTATTATCTATAACTAAATTATTTATATCAAAACACCAAATGTTCAGCTTCCTATTACAATTGTTTTTCATCCAGATGTCAATTTTCAGCCTTTTTTTTTTAAATTCTCTAAACACCTTGCTAGTCACTCAGTCTCCTCCCCTCTCCACTAATTTGATTTTTTTTTTTGCAAGAGCATGATTCCTGGCTCATATACCATTATGCATGCACGTTGCAATCCCTGGTATGTGTCTTACAAAAAAAGAAGAGAAAAGGAAATAAAAAGCATGAGCTATTTTGTATTAGGCCCTGTGCCAAGCAGAGCCTCCTACCTCCAAAAAATACAGTGAAAGCAAGCTATATCTATGAATACCTTCAGAGCAGCCAGTTCACTGGGAGTGGAAGGTGGCCAAATGCTATGCAGAAATCAGGAAGCCACAGGCAAAAATACTGTGGGGTTTATCACCAAAATAATTTGACTCTTTGAGCATTTAGAGCCAGGCATTTCCTAGTGCTGATTAAATCCTCGGGAGCTCTGATGCGGATCTGAAGGCACAGCAGAATGACCATGTAACACCTGAAATAATTTAAACCAGACAGCATTTTTTGCTTTGGAAATAATTCCTCTAACCTCTTCCTGCCCTGCTGCAGACCCCTCAGCACAGGCCCATGTACACCATAACCATCCCCATCACCCTCTGAAATTAACAGTTACATTAACAAGGTTTTGAATTATTGGCTGGAATGCGGTTTGGGGCCCTACAATGGAAGAGAAGTAAGTTTTATATCATTTTATGAACGGACATTAATCAATGCTAAATCACAATGAGAGTCTTATGGAATCACATATTACGATCTCCTAAATCGCGGGAGGAACTTGCTGTGATTGATGTCACTACAATGACGTTTGATACAATCAATAGTGAGAGCAGTTCACATTCAGGTTTTACCACATTAGGTGCTTTTTGGAGCCCACCGTGGATGGGAGGGACCTTTGTGGCCCTGGCCAGGAAACAATAGTATTTGTCACATTATCAATCTGCCCTTATGATTCATCTTTTATCCTTCCTGGTGTTTCTGTTGTTCCTCTGATGTGCACACTGGGGGCCCAAACACTCCCAGAGCTGAACAGCCTGCAGGTGAAGAGAGGCTTCGTGTGTATCCTGGACAGGAGGCAGGTATCCCCCTCTCCATCCACATGGGTCTCTTTTTTGCCCGAATAATTCTCTAAAATAATGACAAGAAGCTTTGTCTGGTTGGAGAGGGGGTCCCATGGAGGCAGGGCTGGAGATGGAGGCTGGAACCACCCGAATGTGGAAGCTCAAGGCAGCCTCCAGGATCTATGGCTCTGGCACATTCCTGTTTGGAGAGTCCGGTGGCAGCAGTGACAGCAAGGTACAGCTCTGCCTGCTGCAGGAGTGACTCTGTGCCCAGATTTTCTTTGCCCAAGCTATCAGGGAGAGGTCTGGCATCACCCCAGGTGTGGGTGGGGGGCAGCTTCTCTCAGACAGGTGTTTAAGCACAAATCAGGGAAGGACCACCCAGAAAGCCCCAGGATGTCCCAGTAACTGTGCAGACAAGGTGTCTGGGACACTCAGGCCCCACAGTGGGCCCCAAGCCCTCAGGTGCTGGAGGGTAGGATGGGCTGGACCATCGAGGAGGCATCAGCTGAGTGATGTAGCAGTAGGAGACCAGGGGTGGTCGTGTCCGTGTGCACTAAGGGGGAGCAGGAAACCAAGCGTGTCCCCCACAGTCCCACATTGTCACAGCCCAGCCATGCTCACCTGCCTGCTCAGTATTTCTGGCAGCCTCCTCCCTGCACCCATCCAGCTCCATTTGCCTTGTGTCTATTCAGGTGCCCCCAAGGGCTCGTGGGGTCCCCCCAAGTCTCACAACATGGGGACAGAGCCACCCCAGCTCATGGACAGGGTGGGACTGTGTAGGGTCTGTGGCTGCTTGGGGAGGGGGCACTGCACCAGGGGTAGGATGTCCCTGGCAAAGAGTTAAACAAGATGACCCATGCTGCCCAACCTGTCTTTTAGGGGAGCCCTTAGGGGTCTTTCCTACACGGGAGAGCATCAGGCCCCCCCATGTTCTTCCAACACAGGAGGGACACACATCCCCCTCCATCCCCAGCCCACCCCCTGGGCAGTGCTTTGGGGGGGCCCCGCACATCACCCCAGCCAGGAGAGGGCTGGATATTTAATACCCCATTACACATTACACATATTTGATGTATAGTTAATTCCCTCCTTAGCTTCCAGCCCTGCCCGGGGCAGGCAGCAGGGGAGGGAGGTGTCCCTGCACAGCCCCTCAGCCCTTTCCCCTGCGCTGCCGGCACTGGGGAGCTGCCAGAGGAGGGGCCGGGGGGAGCCCCAAACGCGTTTTGCAGCCCCCGGAGCTGCGCTGGGAAACAAAACAAAACAAAGCAAACCTTCAGCTTTCCCCACAAACAGTCCGGTTTATCCGCAGCGACGGCGGAAGGAGCAGCGCAAGCGATTTTCAGAGACTCGCGCTGCGCGCAGCCACCGCATCCGCGGGGCGGCCGCTCCCCAGCGCGTAAAATCCGCGCGGTGTTTCCCAGTGATGCGTTCAGCCAGATGTTTAAGACGTATGAGAGAAGAGTAGTTAAAACCCACATTATATAGTTCTGCCTAGTCTAAAATTGCACGCGCTGACCCATATATTTTAAACTGTAAACGGACTCCAGTCACTTAAAATATTGCAACGTCGATAGGACTAATTAATTGGAAATAAGAAACGAAAGAATACAATTAAACGAGGAGAGAATCATTTTCTAATTTAATAGCGGGACATTTATAAAGATCACAAGCTAAAAGGCATCGAATGATCCTATCGACGGGGTGTTAAATCAGCGCAGCCGGAGGCGGGGCACGGCCCCGGCCCCTCTCCCTCTCCTCCGGGCCGCCGCTCCCATCGCCGCCCCCGCGCAGAGCCGCGCTCCGGTCCGCGGAAGCCCCGCGCGGTGCCCTCAAATGAGGTGATGTTTTATTAGCCCCCATTTCCTAACAATAATTTATTGCGATAAAACAGACACCCGAGGTCCTCTTAAATTGTCTTTTCATAATGAATAAATTTAAACTGGCTAATTAATATATAAACTAACCCAATTTGTCAGGTTGATTTGTATTTTAGTTAATTGTGAAAGTAATTACCACACGGGCAAATTAACAGCTTTCTGGAAATGACCAAGGCAGGGTTTTTATTTCCTTCCTGGGTGAAGAAAATTCATTTTTCCCAGCTCTTGATGTGATGAATAAAAGTCATAAATCTGGGTGATTGGTGCAGGCAGAGTCTAAATGGCTTCATATTTCATTTTAGGTTTAATAGAAATATTCATGCTCTGTTTTAATGAAATTAAATTGAAGGGGGGTGGACTGAGAAGCTGTCGGTCGGGCTTAAAGGGGCAGCACACACTGGGTGGGCTTTTTGTTGTTTTCCTGTGGATGAACAAAAACTGTCCAGCGTGCGTTATTCCAGACAAACCGCGACTGGGAATTGCAGCGGTAGTAGAAATAAATTTAAAATTTTTGTTTGATATTATCTAAAGTCTAAAGCAATCCAAGCTAAACTTTGGAAAATGGCTTGTAGGGAAGAAAAAAAGGAAAACAACCAAAAAACATATAGAAAAAGTATCCCGAGCTCGTAAGGCATGGGCAGCTTTTTGTCCAGATGTGGGGTCTGGGGTGAAGGCAGGGCTTTGGCAGACCGGCCCCTCTCTCCAGCTCGGATATCTTGGAGTGCATGAAATGCCCTTTCTCAGAGAGGGACGGGCGGAGACGGTCACCCCCCCGAGACCCCAGGAGGGGCAAGGACCTGCTTGAGACCCAGCCGCCTTTGGGACCTGCCCGGAGCATCCCCGACTTCTTTCCCGGGCGAAAGGAAAAAGTTTGATAACGCAGAGGCATTTTCCAAGTGCCTGAGGGTGCTCATCCCAGCTCGAACACCTGGAGGGGCTCATTTCCCAGCCCGAACACCTGGAGGGGCTCATTTCCCCCCGGCCCAGGAGCGGCCCCGGCGCGGGAGCCGCCGGCAGCCGGGGCTGCTCCGTAATGGATCTGATCTGTGACTTGTTGATTTCCCCTGAGCAAATAAGGCTTTGATGCAGTCCCGGCGAGAGTGGTTAGCTGATGAATTGACAAAAACTAATCAGCTTTATTGGGAAACAGGTTAAGGGCAGCAGAGTGTCAATAATTCTCCGCCTGACCCCCTCATCCATTAGGAGAGGCAGCTGATTAGACCGAGAAGACCCTGTGCTTTTTGCACTGAAATTGCTTTCATAAACTCACCATTATTAGCAGTCAATGCGAGCGGCTAATTTAGAGGAGACATCCCGAGGATGTCACATTTATCAGGGAGGTTTATGTATCATTATCTCATTTACAGAATGTCGCAGTGTAATATGTGTTTTTGGCAATAACGCTGGCCCCGCGCCTGCGGTTTGCAACGGCTTTGGGGATATCGGGGGAGTTAATTCGGAAAAATGAGAGACACCCCCTATCTCGGGGCTCCGGGTGCTGTTCCCACCGGGATTTACCCCAGTGCCCCACGCCGCCCCCTGCGTGCACCGCCCCGGCTTTTCAAAAGGCGAGATAGGCATCTGTTTGCCCACGGCCGGGGCAGCGGGGGCTCTGCTGAAAGGGACCACCCGGAGGTGTCGGGGGAGCGCGCTCCTTGCGCTATCTCCGCCGAGATAAACGCGCATTGTTGGCTCCCGGGCAATATACTGGATCAACACAGGTGCGGGAGCCGCGGGGAGTTCAGCAGGCCCGGATGCCCTGCGGCACCTGTGGGGACAAACACACCGAACGGAACGGTGCGGGCGAAGGAAAAAAAAAGGCTTTTAAAATTACAACAAAAAAGGAAAAACAATTAAAAGGAGAAAAGAAAAGAAAAGAAAAGAAAAGAAAAGAAAAGAAAAGAAAAGAAAAGAAAAGAAAAGAAAATTTTTAAAATGGTACTCGTTAAAAAAAAAAAGAAAGAGAGAGAGAAAGAAAAAAAGAGGGGAAAAAAAGAGAAAAATCGGTCTGAAAATCGAAATCTTTCTCCAAGCATTAAATATCCATCAGCCAGAAGATGCGATACCCGGGCCGAAGGCGCAGGGTGTCCAGACGGGGCGGCCGGCCTGAGCCCGCCCTCGAGGGCGGTGATGGACCGGGGTCGCAGGGTCCCCCGCCCCCGGTCCTCGTCCTCCCCCCAGCCGGCTGCGCCTTCTGCCCCATCGCCGCCTGGGGAAGCGTTCACGGCATCGGGCACCCTCCTCCGCCGGCCGCTGAGAGCCGGGCATCCCTCCGGCGGACACGCGTCCCCAGCGGTGTCCTTAGCGCAGCCCTGCGCCCGTGGCTCTCGGCTGACACGGGATGGTTTCCCCCGCAGCTCGGTCCCTCGTCCCCAAAACTGCCCCGAGAAGAGGCCGCACGCTGTACCCAGAGCAGTCTCCCTGCATGCGGGACAATCCGCTGCCGGCCACGCACCGGGCACCGGGAGCTGGCACCGGCTCTGCCCGGGGCGCCCGGCCGGTGACAGCCGCGTCCCCGTGTCCAGCGGGCTGGACACCACACATTAGAGGGGGGTGCCCCTCATCCCTGCCGGGGCCGGGACGCAGGGAAGGAGGCGTGTGCGGGTGCACTGCCCTCCTCCTCCTCCGGGATCGGTCACAGGGATAAGCCCCTGCTCCGGTCACTCGCTGCTCTGGGACTGCCCGTGCGTGGGGCGGAAAGTGACGGTCAATGGGAAACCTGGGGCCGGCTGGGATGCTCGGAGTGAGTTGGGATGCGATCCCGGGACCGTTCCCTGTGGCCTCCCCAGTGCCTCGGAGCCCCGACAAAACCGAAGCGACTCAGGAAAACGACCCTGCGTCTCGGTGTCCCCCTCTTCATCCCGGAGAGCGGGGGGCACTGGGGTCTTGTGTGAGGCTGGACCCCGGCCCCCACGGCGTGTGCGGGCTGTGCCCGAGGCGTGTTTAGGTTTCCCGGGCGGGAGCTGCTGTTTGGGAGCATCCGCCCTCCGGTGCCTGTGTGCGGGTGTTGTGTGTGTGCCACGCTCTGCTGTGCCACGCGTGTCCCTCTGCCATGTGCGGTCGTGCCAGGCCTATGCCCAGGTGCGTCCGTGTGCCTGCTGGAATTGTGTCCACATGTCTGTCCTGCTTGTGTCTGTGTATCTATCGTGTGAGTGTGTCCGGAGGCTCCAGTGAGGTCAAGGGCGGGGGAAAAGTGCAGGAGAAAAGGGGAATACGAGGGCACTGAGCAAAGGGTACGTGTTTGTGTGTGTGTGCGTGTGTGCACACCCCGCAGAGTGCTGCGGGCCTCCCTCCCACCGAGTAGTGGCAAGGAGATAGGGCCAAAGCTGTCAGATATTTTGTTGCTTATGTTAGACTCCCGTTTTCTCTTCTCCATTTTTTTTTACCCTTTCTCCCCTTATTTTCCCCTTTTCCTCTGCTCTTTTCATTGCTGTTACTTTTCCCACCCCAGGGGCAGGGCCGGGAGGGACAGCGCACCCTGGTTGTGGTGGCCCCGGTCGCCCCTGGGGCACAGTCCCGCCGCCCACCGGGTGCGGAGCGACCCCTCCCAGGGGCTCACGGCGATGGAAGGCACGATTTGGGCATTTCCCGCAGCCGAGACCCTTCTCCACGGGGGAGAACTTTTGAAGGGAGAGCGTGTTTGCCTTGGCAGCCCTTCGTGCCACAGCTTGACCTTTCGCTCACACGGCCGGGGCGGGTCCCTGCGGCCCCCCCCNCGCCGCCGGGAGACGCGGCTGGCCCGGGGCAGCCGCACGGTCCCCCGCCCCCAGCCGCCTCCCGCCGGTGCTCCCATGGAAAAATCCAAAAATTTCCGCATCGACGCGCTGCTGGCTGTCGACCCCCCCAAGGCGGCGGCGGGGCAGAGCGCGCCGCGNTGTGTCTGTGTATCTATCGTGTGAGTGTGTCCGGAGGCTCCAGTGAGGTCAAGGGCGGGGGAAAAGTGCAGGAGAAAAGGGGAATACGAGGGCACTGAGCAAAGGGTACGTGTTTGTGTGTGTGTGCGTGTGTGCACACCCCGCAGAGTGCTGCGGGCCTCCCTCCCACCGAGTAGTGGCAAGGAGATAGGGCCAAAGCTGTCAGATATTTTGTTGCTTATGTTAGACTCCCGTTTTCTCTTCTCCATTTTTTTTTACCCTTTCTCCCCTTATTTTCCCCTTTTCCTCTGCTCTTTTCATTGCTGTTACTTTTCCCACCCCAGGGGCAGGGCCGGGAGGGACAGCGCACCCTGGTTGTGGTGGCCCCGGTCGCCCCTGGGGCACAGTCCCGCCGCCCACCGGGTGCGGAGCGACCCCTCCCAGGGGCTCACGGCGATGGAAGGCACGATTTGGGCATTTCCCGCAGCCGAGACCCTTCTCCACGGGGGAGAACTTTTGAAGGGAGAGCGTGTTTGCCTTGGCAGCCCTTCGTGCCACAGCTTGACCTTTCGCTCACACGGCCGGGGCGGGTCCCTGCGGCCCCCCCGGGGAAACGGGACCGTGGTAAGGAGAGACCCCTCGCCCCTCTCTTTCCCTTTTCTGTCCGAGGCTATTTGCCTTAGATAAGCAGGTGTAATAACGCTGTTGACAGACCCGGGATTTGGTGGCAGGGTGACTCCCTGACCCGCAGGTGTTTATTCTTTCCGACTCGTTAAAAAGCGAACCGGCGGCGCGTTTACGGCAAATATTTGCCGGGTGCGGGAATGGTGGAAAACTGTCATCGGGCACACGGCGGAGCCAGCGGAGAGCCGCGGACTCACATGGCTGGAAGGGCTCTTTCCGCGGGGAGCAGCCGGTTCCCGATGGGTGTCGCGGGCTGTCCCCAGGGGTGTCCTGGGCTGTTCCCCGGGTGTCCCGGGCTGTCCCCCCGCTGCAGCGCGGGTGTGCGGAGGGGGCGGGCTCTCGGCGGTGACGGGTGGGCGGAGTGACCAATGGCGGGCGAGCCCGCAGCGGCGCGGGGCCAATGGGAGCCTNCCAAGCCCGGCTTCCTGCCCGGGGCGGGCAGCGGCTCCCACCCGCACCACCACGCCTCGGCGGCCGGCATGGCCCTGGGACTGCACCCCGCGGCGCCCGGCGGGCCGGGCATGCCGGCGCAGGCGGCGCTCTACGGGCACCCGGTGTACGGGTACTCGGCGCTGGGCGGGCAGCACCCGGCGCTCTCCTACCCCTACTCGCAGGTGCAGGGAGCGCACCCCTCCCACCCCGCCGCCGACCCCATCAAGCTCAGCGCCGGCACCTTCCAGCTGGACCAGTGGCTGCGGGCCTCCACCGCGGGCATGATCCTGCCCAAAATGCCCGACTTCAACTGTGAGTATTTTGTCCCCCTCCGTACCGCAGCCGCGTCCCCGCTATCCCCTGTCCCGCTGCAGTGGCCTACCGGGAGCTGCCTCCTTCCGAGAGGGTAGAAGCCCCATCCTGCCCCCACCTAAACAAGCTGCAGACTCAAACCGAAAGAGACGCTTTAATTTTTTGAAAAAAATTATATTAGAAGAAAGAAACAGCGCTCCGCGATGAGAAACGGGGATGTGTGGTCACCTCGCCATTCCCGGCCCTTGAGGAGCCCCGGACAGCCCGGCTTCTCAGGGCAGGTTAAGCGGGAAGGTGACAAATTGCAAATGCCCTTTCCTGCCGATCCCGGACGGCAGAAGCTGCCGGCGAGGGGAGGTGGGGGTTGGTGGGGACAGGGCAGGGGTCCCCAAAATACCAGTCTCAATGTAATCCCCCAAAAGTGAGGTGGCAGGTCGCATCACTCACTCACCGTTCTTAATTTAATTTCTCCTTTATCGGAAATGGGCGGATAATAGCGATGTCAGGTCTCCTAGGCAAAGGGATGTAGGGACGATCTGGGATCGGCAAAAAACTTGTGGTGCTGCCTTCCCTGGGGGAAAACGAGTAGGAAAGAAGTACAGTCGGAAGGGTTTAGGTTTGGGCCCAGGAAAGGCTGGGAGTGCTGGATGGAAACAGGCAGCCCCGGAGTCCCAGCAAAGCGCAGTGCCGAGCTCTAGGCCTCGCGGCGATGGGGAACTTGCGTGCATCTGGTTTAAGCAAAGATCATTTTCGGAGGTGTGAGCTCTCGGTGGGAATGGCCGGTTTAACAATACCGGAGGTGTAGTTTTACGAAAATCATGCCAGGAAAAGAATTGCGATTTTCCCCCCCCTTCTCCTACTCTGCACACACATTCGCAGACAAAAAAGTCCATTGTTTTCTCTCGAATTGGGGTTGCTTAGACTGGAACATTCAGGAAGAAAAAATAATTAGGAGAGCTGTCAGAGCCCTGCCTCTCAAACAAGGGAAAGAGGGGAATAAATAACCGAGCAAAACGAGTCTCGGAAAATCGCACGGCGGTGAGAAAATCTCCCGGGCGCTGCGGCCGGGAGCGGACACTGTCCTTTTCTTTCTGCCGCTTTAGCGAGCTGCCTCCAACCGCAGCCGGGGAGCAGGAACCGCCCTTTCCTAGATTTTTGATTTCTTTTTCTAAACCAAATAAGCCAAAGTATCTAAATACTTTGAGAAATGGACAGAAGCGCTGCCGGGTCGCATGCCCAGGGGTGTCAGGGCCTTCGAATGGGCTCAGTTCCCGCTTGCTCGTGGCTGAATTTTTTCGTTGGTGTTTTGTTTTTGGATATTTTCTTCCCCTCTCTAATAAAGCCTTAGTTTTAATTATTTTTGAATGCAGAAAATACGCATATTTTTTTTCTTTTCTTTCCCCGTTTCCAAGACAGTTTTCTAGTCTTCGCTGCTGATTTATGCTCCGAGGGGCGGCCGGCGCTCGCAGGGCGCGGAGCGGGCCCCAGTCTCGGTGCCGGTGCTGGTTCCGGCCCGCCGGAGGTGTGCCCGCCTGCAATCCCGCTAATTAAGCGGATATGGGCTGGCAGGGAGTGCGGCAGGTTAACTAAAACATTAAATGGAGCAAATTGCCGCTCCCCGGAGAGCCCCGTGCCCCTTCGCCACGATCCCCGGCTTCGGTTTATTGTCTCGCGTTTGTTAGGCTCTTGGGAAATCAAGAGACATATTTGCCTTTATTTAAAAGATTTAATTTAATTCCTTTTTTTGGTCCCTGTGGGCGATCCCCTGACACGGTGGAAGTCGAGAAACCCCGGAGTCAGAGGGCCTGGAGGCTGGAGGAGATCCCTGCCTCGGTCCGTGCTCCGGTGGATAATAATCCATCCTTGTTTCAGTCTCACAGGCAGAGCTTTTCCTGCCTCCCCACTTCCCACCGCCTTCCCTGGGGATGCGCGGCCGCGGCTCCGCGCTCACCTCCGCATTCCTCCTTCTCGTTTCCCAGCCCAGGCGCAGTCCAACCTCCTGGGGAAGTGCCGCCGGCCCCGCACAGCCTTCACCAGCCAGCAGCTGCTGGAGCTGGAGCACCAGTTCAAGCTCAACAAGTACCTCTCCCGGCCCAAGCGCTTCGAAGTGGCCACGTCGCTCATGTTGACTGAGACACAGGTGAGTGCCCCGACCCCGCGGCGAGGGCGGGCGGGGGTGGCTGCCCTGGAGGGCAGAGGATGAGGGGATGTGTTTGTGTGTCCCGTCTCCCCAGGTGAAGATCTGGTTCCAGAACCGGCGCATGAAGTGGAAGCGCAGCAAGAAGGCGAAGGAGCAGGCGGCACAGGAGGCCGAGAAGCAGAAGGGGGGCGGCGGCGAGGACAAGGTGGATGAAGACCTGCTGCTGCCCGCCCCCGAGAAGAGCGCCGGGAGGAGGATGCGGGAGCTGCCCGACAGCGAACCTGAGGACGAGGAAGAGGAGGAGGAGGAAGAGGAGGAGGCGGCGGCGGCCGGGAGATGCTGCCCGTACCACTCCTCCGACTGTTCCGAGGCGGACGAGGAGGACACGCAGCCGCCGGGCCGGCACGGAGCCCCGGCGCAGCCCCAGTGAAGCGCCCCGCACGCCCCGCTCCCTTCCAGCCGTCCCGCCGCGGGGGAGTCCCGCCGCTCCTGGTTGGCACCGGTCCCGCTCCCCCCTTGTTCTGATTTCTCCCTGCTTGGAGAGCGATGGAGAAGAGGATCCTCCGCATGCCGGGCGGGGAAAGAGGATTTATCGTGAATACAGTGTTATTATTGACTGAAAACCAGACAAAACTTGAGCTCCCC